>OY856187.1:336414839-336483281 GCA_963693315.1 Diogma glabrata
GCATTTCCTCCGCGAGATAAAAACGTTTTTCGTTCGTAAACATGTCTCACTCGACGCTAGCGCGACTCGTGAACAAATGTTTACTCACAAAAAAAACAATGTTTTTATCTCTTGTAGGAAAATATACTATTTTTTTAAAATAAATCTTCAACACAAAAAATCAAAAACTAAAGAAAAATATGTGCATGTCGCAAATATTGTCAAATGCACTCTGTATTACTTCGGTCTGAAAGACCCAAGTATTACATTCATGAGCTAAAAGTTAAATTCTTATCCTCACTTTTTTTTGCATTTCTCGACGTTTTAGGACCTACTGATTCTAAAAAAGCAAAAAAACATGTATGTCTGTCTGCCAGCCGTCCGTCACAACCGACGAAATTTAGAAAACAGCTAAAGGGATTTGAAAAATTTTGAATTCTAAAAATAGGCACACTCAATGGAAAGAGCCGAAAGGACGATGTGTGCGATAACTGTACCGGAAGTGTGTCAAAACATGGAAATATGCATATTTTTTGCTTGAAAAACGTTCATTTTAAGTGATAACGAGTAGGAACAAGGAATGTGGAGAAATCTGGACGGTCGGGATTGGTATGCGATTTTGGTATTCAAAAATTTTGAATTCTAAAAATAGGCACACTCAATGGAAAGAGCCGAAAGGACGATGTGTGCGATAACTGTACCGGAAGTGTGTCAAAACATGGAAATATGCATATTTTTTGCTTGAAAAACGTTCATTTTAAGTGATAACGAGCAGGAACAAGGAATGTGAAGAAATCTGGATGGTCGGGATTGGTATGCGAAATCAAAAACTAGATTATTGCAATATAAGTTTGTCAAGAAAATGTTGTCAAGTGTGTCAAAAGAAAGATTTTTATTTATTTGTTTACCCAATTTTTTGGAAAAAAAAAATTAATTATTTGTTTGAAATGAAATTTTATTATTTATTTATTTATTTTGAGAATTATGACATTATAAGTTTGTCAAAAAAATAATGTCAAGTGTGTCAAAAAATGATTTCATTTATTTTTTTCAGGGCTGGAAACCGGTTTTGAAAACCAAAACCAAAACTAGAAAACCACACTAAATCAGAAAAACCATAACCTCATTCTAAAAATGATCAAAACCGGAACCAAAACTAAAACCACGTTTTAAAAATTATTAAAACCAAAACCATAACCGAAACCAAATTTTAAAAATCATCAAACCAAAACCGAACCAAAAACCAAATTTTAAAATAAACAAACCAAAAACATCTAAATATTTAGTCAAGTTCAAATTTATTGTTAAAAAATTAAGACAACAATAAAATGTAGCAACAAATACTGCCGTGCTAAACACAGAGGTGGTAACTTACTTTTTTGTCAAAAACCAGTCGTATGTTAATATTTGTCGTATCTTAATATTTGTCAATTACTATAACAATAAGCAGTATCTATCAATTCCTAAGCTATTTCAGTCGTTTGCTGTCTTACAGCACAGTTAAAAGTAAGCTGAATATGTAATGCAAATTGCTACACATATAGGTCCTACGGAAGTCTCCATTATGAAACAATGCAAAGCTTGCTTTAAAATAAATTTAATGCTCTTCGCATTAGCAAGTTGTTTTCAAACTTCAAGCGTAGCAAGTTGTTTTCAAACTTCTACCATTAGTATAAAAAATAAATTATGATGGTAGAGTTGTACTAAAATTTGTGGTTTTGCATTAGAATTAGTTTTAATGCAACATTTGCTTTGCAATTTAATAATAACTTGCTATACATAACCCATATTGCAAAGCTTGTATTAAAAATTGCAGTAACTTGTTCAAGTGTGAGTTATTATACTGTCTTTCAATAACTTTTCAACCCAAAATACGACTTCCCGATCAGTTGGACAGTAAAAATGATTTAGTGATTATGTTTTTAGTGTGATTTTTGTTATACGTTCATTAATTTGGCTTTGGAAATTATTGTTGTTAGAAATAACATTTCGAATATAAATTTAAAGTTCACGTTTTAAATTTATTTGAAATTCTTTTATTTGAATAGCAATGAATAAAATAGTAAACAAACCACGGTAGCAAGTTCGCCTTGTCATATCTTGAAATGCTCTCGGCGCTACGCAGAAATGAAACAAATTTTCCTGGGCATGTAATGTATCTTAAATTAGCTCAACATTTTTTACTGAGCATTGGCATTGGCATTGTTGACAAATGTTGTAATTTTTAATCAATTCTCTGACGAATACTCAAACAAAAATTTTTTAGCTATAAACCAAAACCGAAACCAAAACCAAATTTTGACGTTTAGAAAAACCAATACCGAAACCAAAACCATAATTGGCCATTGAGAAAAACCAAAAACCAAACCATAACAAATAATTTATGGTTTTCCGGCCCTGATTTTTTTAGCCAATGTTTTGGAAAAAAAATGTAGCTGTTTTTATGAAGTAAATGTAATTGAAAATGAAATTGGACATGGAAATTTTTGAATTTGTTATAGTTTTTGAAATATTTTTGGAATTTTGAAAAAAGTTTGTATTTTTGATTTTGTAATAGTTTTCGCAATATTTTTAGAATTTTGGAAATTGTTTTAATTTTTGATTTTGGAAGAATTTTTTTAGAATTTTGAAAAATTTTAAATTTTTGATTTTTTTATAATTTTTGGAATTTTGAAAATATTTCAATTTTTGATTTTGGAATAATTTTTGCAATATTTTTAGAATTTTGGAAAAAGTTTGAATTTTTAAGAACTTTTAGAATATTATTAGAATTTAGAAAAAGTTTAAATATTTGATTTTATTCTAATTTTTGGAATATTTTTGGAATTTTTCAATTTTTGATTTTGTTATAATTTTCGCAATATTTTTAGAATTTTGAAAAAAAAAAAGAATTTTACATAAATATTTAGAATTTTGAAAAAAGTTTCAATTTTTGATTTTGTAAGAATTTTTGGAATATTTTTAGAATTTCAAAAATTTTAAATTTTTGATTTTATTATAATTTTTGGAATATTTTTGGAATTTTGAAAAAAGTTTGATTTTATTTAATTTTTACAATACTTTTGGAATTCTGAAAGAAATATGAATTTGTGAATTTGTAATATTTTCTCGAAACGCTAAATGGAGAGGTTTTTGAGTAGTTTGCTGAGTGTATCATCTTTTCACTAAATTATGTTAATTTATGATTTGTTATAATTTTCCGGCAACGTATTGATGTTTCGTGTTAGTTTTCTAATAAATTAGTCGTGTTAGTTTTCTAAACAGACACAAAAAAAATACTTGTACTTTAACAAAGAGTAATGTTTGATATACATCGCTGCCCAAAACTAAAAACAATGTCCTCATAAAAGTTTTTTGCCCAAAAATAATTTTTCAAAATCCTTAACCCAGACCGAAGTTTTGATATCTCAGAGCTGTGAGATTTCAGTCCCTCCATATTTTTTCATTATAATCATAATGATGTCACACTGTTACATTGTGCAACTAAACTGCTTGTCTAAGACCTGGTTATTTATTTTGGAAAACATGCTTTATTCTCTTCATTTTTAAATAATTCGTTTTTGGAATACGATCCAACCAACTCGTATCACCTTTTATGGATTCATTATTTATGAAATACATATTTGCTGCATTTCATGTAAATAATTAAAATATGTATGTGAATAAAAGTTACAAGTTCCTTACATGTTTTTCTAATTTTAATAAAAAAAGTCAGGCAAGTGCGAATATAATTCGCTCGCTGAGGGTTCCGTGTATATAATATGAGAAAAAAACAGTTTTTGTAAGTATAGTTTCAAGTTGGGTTGAATCTTACCCAAAGCTGTTTATGGTGGCTAAAGAAAGCTTCAATAACGCCAGCTTCTAAATTATTTATATTGGAAAATACATTATCAATTGTGGTAGCCTCAACTGTTGTTGGTTCATGAATTTTTCTTTGTAAATTTTTTTGTAGAAAATAGTTTGAGAGCCAGTTTTGAGGATTTTTATTGAAACCAACGGAAAAAAACGGAGAAAAAGTGTCGTCAAATTATTTCCAACGAGTGCATTGTTAACACAGTCGAGTGATTTGTCTACTGAACATTGGGGAGATCGGTATAGTATACCAACAGGATTTGTACTTCTGCTAGTTGAACATTCACAATGACTGCCAGCAGAGCTAAACTCAAAGTGATGGTGGCTACTATTTTTCTGCACTGGTGGTACTGTATCAGACTTAACGAAAAGAACAGATCCCCAACCTCGATTAACTTGACTGTAACAATTTTCTAGTTCAACAGTAGTTCAATAGTTCAAAAATTTCAAAAATGTTTGTAATTAGTGATCAACTTCACAGAGAACATTTGCAATGCAACTATATTAAATGATAATCTATCGAATAGCAAACAGGTATCTGGTATGTTATTGCATAATTTTTCAACCTAACGCCTTTCGCCTGAAGTTTAGTTCATCTGACTTGTTAAACTGTGTTGATCTAATCTGATCTTGTTTGTTCATTTCTTTACTTCGTTTCACTCAATATTTACTATAATATACATTTCCTACAACGTAGTAAAATTTATCCTCTTCTACGATTATTTTACGTGAATAGTCCTTCACAAAACACAATTTTAGAATTTTAATCAAATGAATCAAAACCGAAAAAAACGAAAACTACAAAAAAATTGTTTTGGACTAGAAAAAAATTCACCTTTCATATGCCGAGTGGGGGTCAAAAATTATTTTTTGTCAAAATTTCCACTCTCAACCCCCTCAAAATAACATTTGAAATGATGATCCGACCGCTATAGTTTTCATTCAATCTTTACAACATTGCCCATAACCATGAATATTTTCAAATATTTTTCTTTTGTAATATTCGAAGTTAAGGGGGAGGACAGGAATTTTTTTTCACATTTTTTAATATAACTCAAAAACTGCGCTTTTGAAAATTACATAAAAAATTGTTTTGGACTAGAACAAAATCAACCTTTCATATGATACCCCACTCAACAAGGTGAAAAATAATTTTTTTTCAAAATTTCCACCCTCAACCCCATCAAAATAACATTAGAAATGATGAGCCAACCGCTATAGTTTTCATTCAATCTTTACAACATTTCCCATAACCATGAATTTTTCCAAATTTTTTCTTTTGTAATGTTCGAAGTTAAGGGGGGGGGACAGGAAATTTTTTTCACATTTTTTTACATAACTCAAAAGCTGCGCTTTTTAAAATTACATAAAAAATTGTTTTGGACTAGAAAAAAATCAATCTTTCATATGACACCCCAATCGACTTGGTCAAAAATATTTTTTTTTCAAAATTTCCACCCTCAACCCCCTCAAGATAACATTTGAAATGATGAGCTGACCGCTATAGTTTTCATTCAATCTTTACAACATTTTCCATAACCATGAATTTTTTCAAATTTTTTCTTTTGTAAAGTTCGAAGTTAAGAGGGGGGGACAGGAAATTTTTGTCACATTTTTTAACATAACTCAAAAACTTCGCTTTTGAAAATTGCAAAAAAAATTGATTTATACTTGAAAAAAAATCACTTTTCATATGACACCCCACTCAACAAGGTCGTAAATAATTTTTCTTCAATATTTCCACTCTCAACCCCCTCAGAATCACATTTGAAATGATGAGCCGACTGCTATAGTTTTGATTCAATCTTTACAACATTGACCATAATTATGAATTTTTTCAAATTTTTTCTTTTGTAATGTTCGAAGTTAAGAGGGGGGGACAGGAAATTTTTGTCACATTTTTTAACATAACTCAAAAACTGCGCTTTTAAAAATTGCAAAAAAAATTGGCTTGGACTAAAAAAAAAATCACCTTTCATATGACACCCCACTCACTGAGGTCAAAAATAATTTTTTTTCAAAATTTCCACTCTCAACCCCCTCAGAATCACATTTGAAATGATGACCCGACCGCTATAGTTTTGATTCAATCTTTACAACATTGACCATAACCATGAATTTTTCCAAATTTTTTCTTTTCTAATGTTCGAAGTTAAAGGGGGGGGACAGGAAAGACAATACCCTTTTATGGCAATATCAAAAAAACTAAGCAGTCGAAAAATCATTGAAATTTTTTTTTGAAATATTTTGAACTTTCTCGATTTTTCTAGACCAAACTCGATTCCTTACAAAAAACTTTTGTTTTACTATCTCCTTATCTATGTTCATAAAATATAGATTAAAACAAATATTTGAATTTTTTTGTTATCAGTAGGCGTGGAAAAACACGTTTAAAAACTGTAGAAAATTTCAAGTTGATAGCACTTATAGTTTGTGAGTAAATTGATTATGTAGAAATTCGGACGGACACCGAAGTCTCACCAATAGGGTACCGTTTTTACTTTTTTAAAGTACGGAACCCTAAAAAAACTACAAAAAATCCAAACATGTTATTTTATTTGATGCATTACATACTACGATATTACGTAGATTATATTTATATGCTCGTCGATTTGAAACTCCTCAATTTCAAAAAAACCTGCTAAATTTATCCCAATTCACAAATTTTGCTTTGTTAACTATCAATAGTTTTAGAGATAGTTTATCCGATTGCAATACTCTCCGTGTGTGTGTGTCTGTCTGTATGTGACAAAACATCTCAGAAACAAATTAATTATTGACCCCAAATTTGAGACAGAGGCATCTTATGCCAATATCTCCCACGGCATTGATGATCAGATCCGAATGTCAATTGTAACTCGAGATATGGGGGTCTATTTGTGTGTTTGTTTGTCTGTGTACAAAATATCTCGGGTACTGCTCGATTTAATGACCCTAAATTTGGTATACAGGTGTCATAGGCTGATATCTTGATCGATTATTGGATCAAACATTTTTGTTCATTCCGAACTTATTGTTTTCTACAAATATTAATATGAGCACTGCACTGTGTAAATTCTTTAACAGTTTTTGTATAACTTTTCCTACATATGAAAGATCTTCGCTTAGCTTCAGTTTGTACTAATCTTAGATCCGGATAAAGTATTAACTGCACAATGTAAATTTAAACTCTTAATTATAATATTACTTAAATTAATTTCACCCCACTTGACTGCGTAAAACATCTATTTTACCCTGAGAAAGATGCAAAAACAAGTAAGACAAATGCTATTTCAAAAAATTTATCGAAGTAATAATTCGTTTTTAAATATATAATAGTATTTTATTGTGCAAGTGTTTAAGGCTTTATTTTATTTTTCGAGCAAAAATTAGCACAAATAGAAGAAAAAATAATGAATTTTATTATACTTGTTTTTACCATTAATTCGAAACAATTAAAAAAATATTATTCAATTTTAATACCTATTTGACTACAAATAAAATGACTTACAATGAAAGATATCAAATTTTATAATTATGAGAAATCAAAACACAAGCATAAAAATCCCAGCGGCAGGTATATCTGCTAGAAATAGGTAGATTTCGGGGTCAAACGGTTTTGTGTCCAAATAAAATTAGATAAGTCAGATTAGTTTAAATAAAAAATATAAGTAGAAACAGAATAATTCAAAAAAATTATCGAACCAAATTAAATACATTATCCGAACTTACTCCATCAATACAATTTCGGAACAGTTTTATTTAAGTTGGATTAAACTACTTTTAATAACATATTAAATCCACCAAAGATCAAATGAACTACGTCACAACTACAATTATACCATCACACATAATTTATAACATTATCAAACAATTTTATTTCAAAATCATCTTTTGTTGTTGTGTTTTTTTGTTCTTATTTAATCTTTTTTCAAACGGTTACTTAGTAAAAAAAATAAAAACAAAAGAGATTTTGATAATTTTTCTATGGTAATAAATGGGTTGATATTTTTCTTGTAAGGGTTGCATTATAATGCTTATAAAAATAGAACCTTTTGGGTTAGAAAGCTGAAATTTTTTGAGGCTATAGTTGAAAAGTATGTTTAAAAGCTAAGATGAATTTAAATAACATAAACTGAAACATGATGAAAGCATTGCCTTTTGCGTTTGTTTTCATTTCAACAGCCGTAGGGTCTCAACCGTTAGGCTTAAACTATTATTTTTGAAAATTTTGGAAAGAATTATATTTTAAGTACGTGAAAAAAAGTTTTCAAATATGAGCTTGGCCATTTCAGCTAGATCAAGGGCAGCAAAGTTTAGTAAATTTTTAAAACAGCTGATTTTTGAGGAACCTGAAACGCCAAAGTAGTCATCTGGATAAAAATGATAGAAAAAGGTTTAAATATTCAATATTTTTAAATTTTATTAAAATATTATGATTCAAACGGAAGTTATAGCGCCCTAGATTATTCGACTTTTTAGGCTCTAGCCGCTTAACCGGTACCCGGATATGGCCAGTTCACGAACTTGTCCAAGACATTATTTGCCGAAACATACACAGAAAATTATTTTGGTGTAGATCGAAAAATGCGACCGTGAGAGTGCCGCTAAATTCCGTTATACCTCATATCGTTATATATATGTATATATATATATATATATATATATATATATATATATATATATATATATATATATATATATATATATATATATATATATATATATATATATATATAATTTTTTTTTTTTTTGTTTTTCCATCTCCGCTTATCACATATAGTCGTTTGGCATCAAAATTTTTCCGAAATTCCGAGATGAAGCCCATTGCAATAGGTAGATTTTTATATGAAATCTACCTAAAAACTAGTTTCTTTTCACATTGGTAATTTAATTCAAAGGAGAGCTTATAGCGAATTCGTTTCGACTGTACCGAACAAATTTTGGTACAATGCCAATACCGTATTATCGAAATTTTTATGATTTGTATTGCACTGTTTCTAAAAGAATACAAAATTCGAAAATTCTGTGTTGGAACTTGTTCGGTACAGTTAAAAAGAATTCACTAATAGTAACCTTTGCCTTTGTCATTATTCAAAAGAGAAATATCCGAATTAGTTTGAATTTATTGTTTTTATATATGTAATTTTAAAAGAGAGTGAAAATATTTTTGCTGACTTTTTTATAAAATACAATCAAAAAAATTATTTCAGACTTCAATACAATCAAAAAAATGTTTATTTTGTTACGCTAATCTGGGAATTAAATTAACAGCTGCTTATTTTATTCTGTTAAGCTTAATGACGAACATATTTATGGATGTTAAAAACAAATAAGCCTTTATTGTTATATAGGGTTCGGGAGGGCATAAATAATTTTTATTAATTTAAAAACAAACTTCAGAAAAAATATCGACATATGAGTTAAAAGGGCTAAATGAAATCGTCTGCATCATGTCTTAAACATATTCGTTTTTATAGAATGTTTTCATCTTTTTCATTCAAGGCAAAGGACCAAGCATTTGGGATACATTCACACACAATTTTCCTGAAAGAATTGCTGATGGGTCAAATGCAGATGTAACATCTGACTCCTACCATCTCTATAAAAAAGATGTTGCTGTACAGAAAAATCTTGGGGTAATATATTCCAATATTATTTATTCTGGTTAATAACTTTATTACATATTGTAGGTCAATTTTTACAGATTTTCGTTCAGTTGGTCTAGAATTCTTCCAACTGGCGAAATTTCTTCACTAAATCTCTTTGGAGTTCAGTATTACCATCGTTTGATTGATGAGTTAATTCAAAATGGAATTGAACCAATAGCAACAATTTATCATTGGGATTTACCACAATATCTACAGGATTTAGGTGGATGGACTAATCCTTTGATCTCTAATTACTTTGAATCATTTACAAATGTACTGTTCAGAGAATACGGGGCCAAAATCAAAAAGTGGATCACTTTTAACGAACCAAAAGCATTTTGTGGTGGGTATGCTGCAAATGAAGAAGCTCCTGGTGTGTCTGCACATGGAGTTGGAGACTATTTATGTACACATCATATGCTGATATCACATGCGCGTGCATATCACTTGTATCGAAACAAATACTACTCAAAATGTAAGGGTCTTGTAGGCATAACTTTTGACGGCATGTATTCGTTTCCATACGATGCAAATAATAAAGACGATATTAAAATCGCAAAACGAACCATTCAGTTTGAAGTATGTCTACACAGTTTTTACATACAATTATAACAAATCTATTATTTCGTTATTTAGCTTGGATTATATGCACATCCGATCTTTTCTATGGAAGGCGATTATCCTGCAATTGTACGAGAAGTTGTTGATAAAAATAGTGCAAACGAAGGCAGAGAATGGTCTAGATTACCTAAATTTACTTCAGAAATGGTTAAATATATTAGAGGAACGGCAGACTTTTTCGGTTTAAATTACTATACTAGTCGCTATGTTCGACCATTAACTAGAATCGATCTTCCAAATCCTTCAAGAGAACGGGATACAGGATGTGATAAATTGGTTGATCCAAAATGGCCGCAAGCTAAATCCGTCTGGCTTTATTCAGTTCCAAAAGGTTTATTCAGCATTTTACTATGGATAAAAAAATCATATGGTAATGTTGGAATAATGATAATGGAAAATGGTTGGTCGGATAATGGCGAGTTAGAAGATGATGGTCGAATCGAATATTTAAATGTAATTTTATATTTCGTATTAAATACTGTCTGCTTCTAACATTAAATTCATTTTAGGAACATTTCAATGCGATTCTTGACGCCATCGATGCCGGAGTTGATGTCACTGGTCATACTACATGGAGTTTGATTGATAATTTTGAATGGACCAATGGTTATGCGTACGTACTAATGAGTAACGATCCTGTAGACAAAAAATTAATTAATATTTTAATAATTTTAGTGAAAAATTTGGTGTTATTCAAGTTGATAGGAAAGATCCACACCTAACGCGAATCCCCAAAAATTCATCATTTTATTTGGAACGTGTTTTTAAGACAAAGCAAATAATTGTGAAGCATAAAAATACTGTGGTTCATAAATATACATAAAAATAGATGTTAATTAAAATTATGTTGAAAGTTCATTTAGTACTAATTGTACTAAATTAGTACTAATTTAAAACTAAATGTACTAAATGTCTAAATATTTTGGAAACAAAATGATTTACAGAGTTTTTTAACGTCATCTCCATTAAAGAGGAAATTGCCCATTAAATGAATCGCCAAAATATATAAATATATCGTTGGGGAACTGAGCTCGATGTTTGATTTGGAGACGACCATCGACGGATTTATTTTATTTCTCATTCACATTAATATGGCGCATCTCTCCGGGCGGGTTTTCTTCGTTGCTGAATTTCACCCTTTGTAGACAGAGAGTCGAATTTGGGCAGCATACTATCATCATTAAAGCTACCTACGGCTTTCAATAGTTCGTAGATATATATCATAACAAGATTTAACTAAGACTTAGATGAAAAACTGGTTATAGGGACGATGTGTCTGTTTAACTTAGCTTGCAAGCTTTAAGATGCAATCACTGATGTACAGATCACTCTATACGATTCGGTCTAATTATCCTATATGAGGTATGAAAATAACGCTCTCCCTCTCCTCTTCATGTTACTATTTCCTACTCTATCTTATTCTATCAGATAAAAACCCGTCAAACAGGGTATGCAATGAAATAGCTCAATTGTTAATACTGAAGTCGAATATCTGGCACCTTCCGGATTAAGTTGTCTATAAAATCTGTACGATTTGTAAATCTAGCTGTACAATGCGGATCTCTAAACTTTTGCGCGTCACTTAAATAAAATAATAACTTATATGTTAATGTTTGATCCCAACTCTGGTATATCCAGTATTCTAAACCAGGCCCGAGGAGAATCTGGTTTAAGGTTAGAAATACGGAAGGAGTCTAAATCGAAGACGACTACATAATTTACAAAAAATCCCAATAGAAAAACCAGGTCTGTCATCCAACTGTAGAGATTCAGGATAGCACTAAAGGTTTCGCAAGTAGTAACTTCAAAAACGTCATCAAATCTTTCGGAGAGTTATGACTGAATGCAGCTTTTGAAGTTTTAAAAAAATTTCAGACCACAAGCATTAGTCCCATAGTATGAACTGATATTTCTTCTATTCGTATCTTGTGTTACCAAAATGACGTCGTATCGATATACCCCAGATACTTATTAACCGATCTTAAGTAAATGGTTACAAACTTATCAACCGACCAAAATTAAAACCTTTGTAACATGAACGTCATGTGGATCACTTGTACCTCATAAGGTCGACTAAAGTAGGTCTAGTCATCTCTCTTTAGCTATTGCTAAGAGTATATTGTAATAAACTTCGTCCAGAATGGGTTAATTTAATTTAATCATAAATAACCAATACGTTCCGCCTAAATGTTTTTCTACATTCTATGGCAAAGATGAATTAAAAGTTAACTCCCTTTAACTAATACAAGTTGCATAAATTAATGTAAATTAAATTTGTTTACATTAATGAATTAAAAGGAGGAGTGGCCTATTGTTTCTAGAAACAACTACAGTGAGTACCAGAATATTCTGCTTATTTGTTTTTGAATATAAATAAGCGAACAATATATGAGATAGTCAGTTTTAATTTTGCAATTAAAAGTGTTATAAATATTCGCAAGTATAAGGAATAATCGGTGGTACTTGAGCCTGGGTACTAATAGTAAAAGAACTTGAACTTAGTGGAATAGTAAATACAGATTTTACGATTCCGAATATTATTGATTCAAATTGTGGAAAAGCGGTGAAGTTTATCGTACATAAATTGGAGACCCTGGAATTTATTGTAAGGAAAAACGGTAGCTGCTGTAATTTGTTGACAAATAAAGTTTGAGATTCTGTTAACCAAAGATCCGTCTTTTTACTGTCGTATTTGCTCAATAATCGAAAAGAACCAACGAAGAGTCGTTACAGTGGTGTCAGAAGTGGGATTATTGAAACAATGGTCTAGACAGTAAATATTAGTGATCTCAACCAGACCCAGCTGAAGGATGAGTTGAGGAAAAGGAATGCTCCAATCCATGGAACGAAGGCAGAACTTGCATTCCGGCTGCGTAAAGTTTTAGAAGAAGCAGGCCAAAACACAGAGGTCATAGAAGTAGAGCCAGAGGAAGTTACGGTCCAGAATGCCCCAGAAATTGATCCGATGATGGTGTTGATGAAAGAAATGATGGCACAACAGCAACAACAATTTGCTGATATGATGGCCAAACAAGGAAACAACCAACAACAACAATTTGCTGATATGATGACCAAACAAGGAAACAACCAACAACAACAACTTGCTGATCTGATGGCCCGACAAGAGAACAGGCAGCAGAACAAAAAGTAGAGCAACGACAACAATTTGCTGATATGATGGCGAAGCAAGAAAGTCTACGTGAAGTAATCGAGTCACGTATATCCAGTGCAGAAGTAAAAATCAACAACATGGAAAGAGAGCTGCGGAAAGTTACCGAAGAACATGAAGAGAAATTACGCAATCTTTCGAGTGAATTCCGCCAAGAAATAGCACAAGTGAAGTCTGGTAACATAATCAATCCATCAACTACTTCAGCTCCAGCTAGAGTGAAAACACCCGTATTTGATGGATCTACATCGTATCAGATATTTAAGATGCAATTTGAGATAGCAACAACTGGGTTCGATCACCAGCAAAAAGCAAATGCGCTTATATTGGCATTGAAGGGACCTGCTGCTGAAATTTTGCAGACACTATCAGCGACAGAGCGTGATTACAGCAAGATAATGGAGGCCTTAGAAGTAAGATATGGGGAAAGTCATATGCAAGCTCTCCATCGCATGCAGCTCAAAACACGAAAACAAGGAGTCAGCGAAACTTTGCAAGAATTAGAGGCTGACATTGTGAGACTGGTAAATCTGTCATACCTGAACTATAAAGCTGAACACCGAGACGAACTGGCAGCTGATACATTTATCAATGCTCTTCGAGATGTACAAATGAGAAATCAGCTGTATCTAAGTGGGAAGAAACTACCTGCGGAAGTCTTAGCATTGGCCCTACAAATGGAAGCTGGAAAAAGAGCGTATGGCTCAGATAGAGTACGTCAGATGGAAGTTGCTGAAGAACCTCTAAAAGCAGCGCAAAATCAACGAAGAAGATCTAGCAGAGTAAGATGCTGGAATTGTGGGCAGATAGGTCATATCAGACGGGAATGCAAAACACTAATAGCTGCAAAAGAAGGAGTAAATCCAGTCCGGTAGATGAATCTTTCAAACAAGCAAGTGGATGTTAAAAAGGAAGGAGATTTCCGCGTTGAACACCGTAAGAAAGGGATACAAAGGGAATGCAAAACACAAAAAGCAAAAGAAGGAGTAGTTCCAGCCCGGTTGATGAACCTTTCAAACAAGCAAGTGGATGTCAAAAAGGCAGGAGATTTCCGCGTCGAACACCGTAAGAAAGGGATACATTGTAACGCTGACGATCTTTCAAGAAAACCCTGTATTGAAGAGCGCAAGTCATGTAGCAGGGCTGTGAGAAAAGAGGCAATGAAATTGAAACAAATTAAGTTCCAAACTCCTGACGATTGGTGTACCGAGGCAATTAAAAGAGAGCAGCTAGAAGATCCAGCTATGGCTCCAGTATTGAAATGGAAAACCGAAGGAAGGCGACCGGAGTGGAAAGAGGTAGCACCTTTATGTACGGAGGTGAAATGCTACTGGGCGCAATGGGACTCACTATTTATGGACAACGGGATACTAAAAAGAAAATGGGAGTCCGCTGATGGAAAGAAAGTGTTGGAACAACTGGTGCTGCCATCAAGTCGAGTAGAAGAGGTACTGGGAAAGCTGCATGGAAGTATTTCTGGAGGACACCTGGGAGTCAATAAAACCCTAGCCAAAGTAAGGGAGAGGTTTTATTAGGTAAGGTATCGAACCGACGTAGAGCAATGGTGTCGGCGATGTGATACTTGCGCGGCGAGCAAAGGACCAAAGACTAGAACTCGAAAAGAGATGCAGCAGTACAATGTGGGCGCCCCAATGGAGAGAATTGCTATAGACATCGCGGGGCCATTTCCGGAAACTACAAAAGGTAACAAATACATCATGGTGGTCATTGATTACTTTACAAAATGGCCGGAAGCCTATGCAATACCGAACCAGGAAGCAGTTACGGTCGCGGAAACATTAGTCAATGAATGGGTTTGCAGATATGGAACACCGCTCGAGTTGCATACCGACCAGGGAAGGAATTTCGAATCTCAACTGATGGAAGAGCTGTGCAGAACACTCGGCATTAGAAAAACACGAACAACACCTATGAACCCACAATCGGATGGCATGGTAGAACGATTTGAGAATAATTCAAAAATGCATCGCAAAATTCTAAAAAAAATTATAATGTTTCTTAATTTTGGTGCTCTTTCAAATGACACCCCACTCATGCGAGCCAAAGAACCTTTTTTTTCACCTTTCCCCACTCCCATCCCCAAAACACATAGAAATAAAATCATTTGAAGCTTCGCTATATTTTTCGTTAAGGGTTTATCAAATTTCCTATCTTTATGAATTTTTTCAAATTTTTCTGTCAATCAACGAAGAAACGTATAGGGGGAGACCAACTTTTTGTTGCACTTTTTTGAGAATAATTCAAAAACGGTGCATCGCAAAATTCTAAAAAAAATTATAATGTTTCTTAATTTTGGTGCTCTTTCAAATGACACCCCACTCATGCGAGCCAAAAAACCTTTTGCTCACCCTTCCCCACTCCCATCCCCTAAACACATAGGAATAAAATCACTTGAAGCTTCACTATATTTTTCGTTAAGGGTTTATGAAATTTCCTATCTCTGTGAATTTTTTCAAATTTTTCTGTCAATCAACGAAGAAACGTATGGGGGGGCCAACTTTTTGTTGCACTTTTGTGAGAATAATTCAAAAACGGTGCATCGCAAAATTCTAAAAAAAATTATAATGTTTCTTAATTTTGGTGCTCTTTCAAATGACTCATGCGAGCCAAAACCCCTTTTTTCATCCATCCCCACTCCCATCCCCTAAACATATAGAAATAAAATAACTTGAAGCTTCGCTATATTTTTCGTTAAGGGTTTATAAAATTTCATATCTCTGTGAATTTTTTCAAATTTTTCTGTCAATCAACGAAGAAACGTAGGGGGGGTACCAATTTTTTGTTGCACTTTTAAAAGAATAATTCAAAAACGGTGAATCGCAAAATTCTAAAAAAAAATTGTAATGTTTCTTAATTTTGGTGCTCTTTCAAATGACACCCCACTTGACTGGGTTTTAAATGGTGTATTTAGCCCTTCTCATATCCTCCCCTTTAATAAATATAATTATTAGTATTTGGTACTTTACTATATTTTTCTTTAAAAACTTAATAATTTTTCTATCATTCAAAATACTTTTCAAGATTTTCGATTGCTTAGGCTCTGAGCTAATCGAGGAAAGAAAACATACTGAAAACGCCATTATTTAGAATTACACAAAAAATGGTGGGGTATAAAATTCCAAAACACATTTTTTAGAAATACTGAAGTGAAGCCCTTTCATATGATACTATTAACTGCGCGGTATTTTGATACCAACCCAATTGATCTAATAATAATTAAACAATGAATTTCTTTTATTTTTATTAATTCGCGGCTGAGATTCACTCTTTTTTGTTTTTAGGTAGATTTCCCTATTGCAATGGGCTTCATCTCGGAATTTCAGAAAATTTTTTGTGCCAAACGACTATATATGATAAGCGGAGACGAAAAAAAAAATTTATATATATATATATATATATATATATATATATATATATATATATATATATATATATATATATATATATATATATATATATATGTATATATATATATATATATATATATATATATATATATATATATATATATATATATATATATATATATATATATATATATATATATATATATATATATATTATATATATCTATATCTATATATATATATATATATATATATATATATATATATATATATATATATATATATATAAATTATGAACTTTATTAAGAACATTGAAATCACCATAATTTTAGCGTTAGGATATACAGTCAACCTATCTTTCTTTTCAAAAAGGTCATGAAATAAATTTATGTTCTCCGGTGAGTTGGGCGAGCGATATAATCCAAAGACAAACAGAGTTTGATTAGAGCAGGTAATCTTAAGTGAAACCATATTATTAAATTTTGAATTCAATTCAAAATTATTTATTCTCACATATGGTACAGAACTTCTAAAAAACGCGCGAACACCATGCTTAGGTTCAAGCTCATAGCTAGAACAAACATATTTAGTTTTGTCTAACAATACAGCTTTCGCGCTGATAATCGTTTCCGCTAAAAAAAGAATATCAGGCTTAAGATTCACAAGGTAGAGGTGCACTGCATTTAGATTGACGTTCAATCCTCTTATATTAGCGAAATTGATAGACAAGTTAAACTGTATTTGGACTTTTTAAACGCATTATAATATTACACTACACCGGAAAACTCACAAAATATATGAAAACTGAATCTACGACAAACTGAATTTTACACTTGGAAATTTCTTATATTATGAATCACAGAAAAATTGTAAAGAAACTAATTAATTGACCAACAAATAAAATAATTTAGCTAAAAACAAATCAAAAATGATATAAATTAAAATTCATAAAAAAGCTTACATGAATTTATCTTGAATGTTGTCTTCATCGTGTTTTATTTTACGTCTTCGTTTATCGTCTGTGATAACTCCCTTTATTAACGATTTCCCAGACATTTGATTAGAAATAGTAGGTATTGCAGTTTTCTTAAGACGTATCCTTAACGGTGAACTTCGATCTAAACAATTTTCCTCAAAATGCTGCAAACAAATTACATCATGTTTCTGCGGTTTCCAATGTTTTAAATTTAGTGATTTTAATCATGCATTTAAATATTTTGTATCGGTTGGAAATCTGTGACATATTATTTTATTTCTATTATGCATTTCGTAACGATTTGAGTTCACACGTTTACATATACAACATCTCATAACTATTATTATTTAATTAACTTTGCAAAATTTTAATGTTTTCAAATTGTAAATAACTGCATGTCCAAATAAAACACAAAACGTCCAGATAACATTATTTTTTCTTAAAAAACTCAAGCTTTCGATTTTTTTTTGGTTCTTTCATATTTATATATATAAAGATTTTATTTAGGCTTAAAATCTCAATTCAAATTATAACTAAAACGAATTATGGTCTTGAAATGTCACAAAATACAAACTCAATATTCTGGTATAAAATTGATATATTTTTAAACAATTTATAAATGAAAATAAATAGAATTTATTAAGAACCATTATTATAGTTTATTAAATTAAAACTTTAATTTTGCGATCACACACAATTCTTTGAGTTTAATTTATATACTAATTGAACATTTAAAAATTACATACTAATTGATTTAAATTTTACTAACTGCAAATTTATACTAACCGATTCGATCCAAACAGTTTGATCGTTTATATATCATATTATCATCGATCTTCTGTTTCATTTTCCATCAAGTAATTCTCCTGTTTTTCAAATAAAAAAAATTATCTTGCAAAACTTGTATTAAGTTTATTTAAATCATCAAAAAAAATGTTTAAATGTTTAAATATGCAGTGGTACAGATAAACGTCACAATTGAAGAAAATTAATAAAATTATTATTGAATTTGAAAACTACTATTTTTTAGAGTAAAAATTGAAAATAGTCCGTCGTTACAAAACTAGGAGAAACGAAGATAGTGATGATAGACATCACTATCTGCTGTTTATTCTAGAAGAAAGAACTATAATAACCGCCAATCACGACTTGCTAGAATAATTGCTTTGATGATGTGAAATATTTATTATTGAATAACGATATGAGAATTCACTTCAAAGAGAAACAGAAACAGAAAACCTGGCTGTATACAAAAAATACGGCTATTCATATATGTATTAAAATTATTTAAATTATTTATCAATTTTTTTTTATTCTTTTTAAATTTATGTAATAATTATTTATTTTATTTATTTAAAAATATTTATTTATTATTTATTTATTTATTTGAAAAAAATATATATTTATTTTATTTATTAAAATCAAAAATATTTATTTACTTATTCTATTTTATTTAATGCATTTATTTATTTATTTTGAAAATAAAACCTATTTATTTATTTAAAGTATTTATTTATTTACTTATTCTATTTATTAAATGCATTTATTTATTTATTTTGAAATAAAATCTATTTATTTATTTAATGTATTTATTTATTTACTTATTATCTCAAATGATAAGAGATTTGCAAGTCTAAGATTCGTTTCTTGACAAAAAAAACAAACAAATATGGTACGAATGACCAATGTCACCTAAATCTTGAATTCTCGCGAGCACTCCCCAAAATTGCATGTGAGAACCAAAAGGATTAGTCCCTAAGACCAGATTCTACAATACGGTTTCTCCCACAATTAAAAAAAAAACAACCATGACTGTCACGATATGGAATATGACCAAACTCTACTAACCCAGACGTGGTTGCTCTATACCTAAACTAAACTAAAAATAAATTACTAGAACTAATGCCTTTATGACGACGGGGGTTCGATACCGCCACGAAACACGTAATAGTAGATTCTTGTATGAACTTAGAATGCAATTCTTCACGAGGATGAATCATCCGAGTAAAGAATCGCCATCATCCTAAGCGAATACAGGATGCTATTTTATCCACGACTGTAAAATATTTCGTTTAATTTCCAGTTTTAATGCAAAAATTTGTATCGCCATATTGAAATAAATACATCAAAGATAGCGAAAAACAAAACAAGTTTGTTGTTTAATTTGTTAGGGGAATATTTAATAAACTATAGAACTGGTAAAGAATTTTAATCAAATTCACTAGTTGTGGAATGAATACAATTACAATGGAAGACATACGCATGGAAAGCATATATTCTTTAGTAGTCGTGGATAATAGTAGATTCGTGTATGAGCTTAGAATGAAGGCAATTCTTTACGAGGATGGAAATTCCCGGAACGAGCGTAGCGAGTGGAGGGAATCATCCGAGTGAAGAATTGCCTTCATTCTAAGCGAATACAAGATACTATTTTATCCACGACTACAAATATTTCAAATAATTTCATTCAAGTTTTCCTGTAAAAGTTTATATCGCCATATTGAATGAAATGAAAAACAAAACAAAACATGTTTGTTTATTTTAGATTTTATATATGTATTGTTCTTGTTTTAACTTGATAATATTACTATACCAACAAATCAAGTTTTTAATTTGTTAGGGGAATTTTTAATAAATAAAGTGTAATGAAATAAATGAAGAAGAATTTTATATATAAAAAGGAATGAATACAATTACAATGAAAGATATACGCATGGAAAGTATATATTCTTTAGTAGTCGTGAATAAAATTTTTTCTGATTAAAAATCTTAACGTTTAATTAGAGGAATCCAAAACTGGTTTCAGAATTGAAATACTCTTATTATTCATCCAGTTATTTGAGTTTAACTACTCACAAGTTTTTCATTATAAAAAATCACCCGGCTGATTATATAGGTCATAATAGATTGGTTTTCAGATTAGTTGAAAATAACTAATTGTCATGATGCTTCTGCATTAAGGATGTGTATGTAAACAATGAATATGATCAATGAATAATAATAATAATAATAATAATATCATTAACTTACCATACTTAAGAAAATAGTAGTGTCTAGAAAATTCAATCGAAAAAATCACCATTACTAGCTCCATCCAATAAGTCAAATATTTGAATTTTCATCTTCTGATTATTTTTCATTTACATTGTGACAAAAAGGAATGACTCAAAATGGACAACCTAAATAGCCGATCACTAGCATCATTTGACGTAATGACGTAACCCAAATCTATTAGGCCTAAAACTCATAATGAATCAGAAGAACCTAGTCATTATTATATACTAGCAGGACCCAGCGTACGTTGCTACGCCTATAAAAAAGTTTGTGTCCGTACATTTTGTTGAATTAGTAAGAATAATTTCAAAGAGTCGTAATGAGAATAGAAGGACCCTATTTTAATTTTTCCATTTGGGAAATATGAATAACAGAGATCATTAGCATTCTAGCTGATCAATCCAGATAGTTTGAAAATTGAACGGAAGGTCAACATTTGAAAGTGATTGGTAAAGAGTTTCGGAGAGTTTAAATTAAACACTTGAAATTTTTCACGTTAATCGGCTTAATTTGTGTCGCGAAAAATTAGGTGAACGTCAAAACATTCGTTTATTGGGTGTTACAGTTGTCAATGACTTACTTTGGAACCGTCATACTTGCGATACAAAATAGGCACACCGCCCCAACATTTATTGTTTTATCGTACCATTTCATGTTGACTAATTTCAATTATCAATCTATCCAGATTATTTGCCGATCTTAAATAAAGTCAATTTGGATTTTCAAATATATTTTACCAATTATTTCCAATGCTCTACATGCGCTCTGTATATTTTTAATAGTAATGGAGCATGTCATTGAAATAAAACTTTGAAGAGCAGACTAAATATGCATAGCGCTGATGTTTGATACTAATCGAAAACCGGTCTAAGAATGACAGCACTTTTAGTGAAGGTTTTCGTTTTTTGGGTTTAGTCGATTTATGGCCATCGTTTTATTTCGACATTTCTGCCAGAGTTTAAAAAAAAAAAATTTGGACGTATAATATAAAAATAATAATAAGAATAATATCATTTATAAATCCAGACTTATATACTAATCTAAAACCAGTCAATCACTTCATTTGTTGGCATGGAGGGATCAGTTTTTATTAATTTGTTAATTTTTTTCTATTTTTTGATCACGGGTGTGCCAACCCCGCGTACTACAGTCTCTGCTATTGGCATATGAGTTAACGTGAGATATCACATACCACTGGCAATAGCAGTGAATATCACTAGCCAATGTGATATCTTAGGGGTGCTGGCGGATGAACTGTATTCAGTCAACGGTAGCACTCTCAATCTTAGCTAATGAATATTCCTTGATGCTGGAACGCTATAGATTGCTCGATGAAACGAGCCTTCATAAAACTATATATCTGAGCTTTAATCATTGAAAAATATACTGCGTCCCATAATCAAGGATTACGCCATTAGCTGGACTATTGGCAAACCAGTTTTAGTTTTGTTCCTGCAAATTTTAAAACAAATTTGCTTTTTATCTCTTATTTTATTTTTATTTTCCCTATCCTATCCCATTAGCTGAACTATTGGCAAACCAATTTTAGTTTTGTTCCTGCAAATTTTTAAAACAAATTTGCTTTTTATCTCTTATTTTATTTTTATTTTCCCTATCCTATCACGAAATATTGGCCTATGTCATATTTTATATGTGATAGGATTTATGGTTTAGTTATCCATTACTTAACAAAAAATATTTAAAAAAAAAACAAAAAAAACAGATTTGCGTCCATTAACATCCTTAGAACGCATGTTGTTGTGGGACCTTGGTCTTAAAAGGTTTTTATGTGTTGTTGTGACACATATTGTAATGCCTACTACACATCACATTTTATTAAAAAAAAAAAAAAAAAAAGTGTTGGATGCATATAATTGTATCATGTATGTATATAATAAATATATAAATGTGTATAATTTTCATCTAAATGAATATGGTAATTTTGTTTTGCGGAAATAAAATCGATCAAATATAACTGAGTGAAAGTTGAATAAACAGCCAAGTATAAAATATAATATACATTTAGGCATATATTTAACCATTAGGAAAATTAAAATTATTAATTAAAAAAAACTAAATTAAATTTTAAAATTTCGGCTCTGACGTGCATTAGTACCTGTTAATGGCCTTGTCCTGGCAAAATTTCAGACTCCTGTGTGCTACAGATTTCGCTGGAGAGCGCACGCAGACAGAAAAACACTTTGTTTTATTATTATATATAGACTAAGTCGTTTTTTTTATACAAATAAAATACATACTTTTAGTTCTAGAAAGTTCAAATTTGGATATCCTTTTATAAATAATTGGAAATACTTTTTTTTAAATTAGGATGCTGCAACTCAACTGCAACACTATTTTCCACTAATTTCTTGATTCCTTGAAAAACATACATTTAGGCAATTTGTGATTTCAAATGCTTCCATTCGGTGAGATTCAAGAATGTTTAGAATCAATCGGAATTAAAAGCAAGGAAACTACACTATTCTCTGATCATTTCTGATTTACTTCATTTTCATGCTCATCAGCTACGTGTTGCCGCGGTTGATTTCATTATACGTTCCAAAATCGATAAAGTACCGTCGATGGTCTTAGCTGTGTTTCGTAAATACATGGCAATTCGAAAAATATAGTGACATGTTTTGCGTATGCATAGGTACAGCATCAGAATATTTTCGTAGAGAAGCATGACCGCTATAGTATAAAGATTGACTATGCAGCTCTTTTAGTTCCTGGTTGTATCAATATCTCTTTAAAACCTCTCGAGAGCAGCAAGGGTCCACCGTTAATCGGTAACATGTGATTTCCAATGAGGAAGTGTATTGAGCACTTGTGGGCATGCACCAATTCCAACAACGGACTGTCTATGCCTAAGAAAATAACTACCTTTTTCACCCGGTCAGAACTCTACCAAAAGTGGTCCAAGTATTCTTAAACCTTCAAATAATTCATCTATGTTGACAAAAAGGGTCCGAACGGGTTTGCGAATATGTCGAAAAATTAGTAATTGAAATGGCAAACAAATGAAGCAATTGCCACGTTTTTTCCGTTTATTGACAACCTTAACCTTTACCAAATTCCATATCAAATTACTTAAAATAAAACTTAAACTTAACAAACAGTTATTAAACTTGATTACTTACATTAACGTTTAATTTCTAGTAACAATGACTCAATTAGGTAATGTCAACAACCGTTATCAACTTATATATATTCTTAATGAAAATAAATTACTAAGATTTATATTACATGGAGAACAGGAAATGGAATGCGATTTAAAAATAAACAGCCTTAAAAATCAAGGTGTAATATATGTATGTATAAAATAAAGTTAGTATAATAAAAAAAAGTCCAAGCGTGACGTATATCCGCTAGAAATAGGTAGATTTCGGGACCAGACATTTTTGTGTACGAATAGAATTGGATGTGGCAGATTAGTTTAAGTAAAAAATTTAAGTCGAAACAGAATAATTCAAAAAAATTATCAAACTAAATACATTAACGGAAACTACTTTATCAATGCGATTTCGGAACAGCTTCGGCTAAAACTTCTTTTAATAACATATTAAATCCACTAAAGAGCAAATAAACGTTCTCACAATGTCACACCTATACAATACACACATAATTTATAATTTATAATCAAAAACAACTTTTACACGTCAAATAATACAAATATCTATCAATTTAGGAAAATTTTTGTAAATGTGCAATCAATATATATTTATTGCAACTAACAGTTCAAAATTTTCCAAAGACAATATTCCTTAATATAAAAGAATTAAAAAGAAAAATTTAAATAAAAAAAATAAAGTTGAGTCATTAACTTTGTGTTTTTTTATTTAAATTTTTGCAAAAAAAAAATAAAAACTTAAAACAGAAACAAAAGAAAATTTATTTAATATTTCTATGGGATATTTTTATGGGATTTGTTGTTGTAATTGTATGATGTGAAAGTACCATGCATTAGGTTAGTATAACGCTAATTACATTGAAATATCTTGGGTTAGAAAGCTGAAAATCTCTGAGGTTATAGTTGAAAAGTTTATCTAAAAGTAAGTAGTATAAATTTGTTGGTTTCAACAATTAATCATATCCATAGTTTTGCTGATGACAGCACTCTTCGTGCATCTCATGTTGCACCTAGATCGTATTCACCTTTAGCGCTTAATAACTGTAGATCAAATTTGATAGATTCATTAAACGTTGATCTTAAAACTATCTTTGATTGGGGTGTTACTAACAGTGTTGAATTCAATACGTCCAAAACACAAGTTTGCCATTTTTCAAGATTATCAACAGCTAACCCTTTTCCATTGAAGTTTGATTCCAACGTTTTGATAGAGAAAGAGTCCGTGAAACTTCTAGGAGTTGAGGTCGAAAATAATATGAAATGGAATTCTCATATTTTTACCCTAGCAAAAAGCGCTGTTCAAAAATTGGGGTTTTTGGGACGATGTCGTAAGTTTTTCAGTAGCGAACAGCTTCTTTTAATATACAAATCTTTTATAGGTCCCTGCATGGAATATTGTTCTCACATATGGGGTGGAGTATACTTATGTAGTTTGAAGTGTCTTGATTCTGTACAGCGGAGAGCAGTTAAATTGATTGGTAACTCAAATCTTACTAATGACCTTGATTCCTTGCAGCATAGAAGAAATGTTGCTGATTTGACGATTTTCTACAAATATTTCATGGATGAACGGGTTTCTGAAGAGATCAAATCGATTTTACCTAAGTCTGCAAACATATCGCGTCATACCAGAGCATCGGTAGCGGCCCATCCTTTTACGGTTCAAATAATTAGATGTAGAACTGTAGCCTTCCAGCGCGACATTTTCAACAGAGTCTCTCATCTCTGGAATTCATTACCTTCGTGGGTTTTCCCTGATAACTTTAACCCTCAAAAGTTCAAAGTCGGCGATCATAAATTTTTAAAAGAAACTTAATTCTCAATTGATAATATTCCCTAGTTGGCATGGTATCTTCGGATATTCAGAGACGTTAATGTTTAATTAATTATATTAACACTAAACATGCCTAACTTCCAATAAAAAAAAAAAAAAAAAAATTTAAACAACATAAACTCAAAAATGAGGAAGGCATGACCGTTTGCCTTTGTTTTCATTTTAACAGCCCCAGTGTCTCAACCTAGACTTGTACTACTTTTTTTTTAAATTTTGGAAAGATTTAATTGTATCTATACGTGTGCAAAAGTTTTCAAATGTGATATTGGCCATTTTCAGCAAGCTCAAGGACAACAAAGTTTATTAAATTTTTAAAACAGCTCATTTTTCAGGTACCTGCAACGCCAATCTTGTCATTTGGGAAAAAAATGATAGAAATATGTTCAAATATTCAATATTTATAAACTTTATTAAAATATTATGATTCAAACGGGTAACGCCCTAAGTTATTCGACTTTTTAGGCTCTAGCCACTTAATCTGTACCCGGATATGGCCAGTTCACGAACTTGGCCAAGAGATTCTTTGCTGCAACTTATCCAGAAAAATTTTTTGGTGTAGGTATATATTAGGGCGGGTCGATTTGTAGGGAGGCAAAAAAATCGCTCAAGTGATAACGAAAATCGTATTCTAGGAATCAGAATAAGAAACTTTGCCCGAGGAATCATACCTCTAAAATGAATTCTGATGTTCCTACTTTTGATCCGTAGGTCAAATTTTGAAAAATCCCCTTTTGACCCTTTTAGAGTGTCCCAATCGCGTCTAAATGTATGACCGACCCCATTAACTTTGGAGGGCCGATCCACCCATGCTAGTGGCATACCCTGGAACCCCTCTGGGGGGGTCTCCCGTACAAAAATTGCAAACATTTTCATTTTTTGGCATTTCACCCCCTTGGATGAACTTTTTTGCTGTCGAAACTATTTCATCGCATTCTACACCAAAAATTAGGGGGGGTCACCCACATATTTCATTGTTGTAGGATGCACCGGTGTCATGCTCCAATATCTATCCAGCATGACGTCGCCTAGATTCTTTTGTCATTTAGACCATTTCTTTTCATTTAAATGAAAAATTTAAAATAATAATAATTAAAGATTAAAGAGCTAAATAATTTAAGAGCTTATGATTTAGCTCTTATTATAAAACAATCCTAAAATTTCCATCTCATTCAACAAATACGATCCCATAAACTATTTTCTTTTGATATAAATATTAATAACTCATCTTAAATTGTTTCTTTCAATATATATACTTCCGACAAACATTTATGGTTTAAAATAACTATTTCAACATTTTATCGTTTACACCTTTCTCATAACAATGGACAATCCCAATTTTTAGTCTATTTAAATAATTCAGTGTTGTGAAACGAAAAAAATTTTATTTCGATTCAGTTTTCGTTATTCTATAAATTAAAATAGCGGTTTTCGTTTCAGTTATTGTTTCGAAAAATTAATTTGGTTACGTTTTTCGTTACGTTTTCGTTACGTTTCGGTTACAGTTACAATTTCGTTATAGATCACTAATGAATAGATAAAAGTAAAAATTGCCAAATGAATTATGGATAGCAATTAACTTGCTACATATTATTATTCATTAAGTTCAGTTTATTCAAATAATTATTCAGTATAAAAATCCCAAAACCACTTACGCTAATTCCAAAAGTGGTAATTTTTTTCATCGAGATTATGGAACCAAAATTGTAAAACGTCATCTGAAGATGGTAATATTTGGATTTTTTCTGTACATATTTAAATTAGCGATCATAGCATTTTCAGTATCTAGTGCAGCTGTAGACTGTAACGTTTCACAAGTGGTGTCATTTTCCTTCAAAAACGACTCAAATAGATCCTCGTTTGATATTTCACATCACAATTAAGAACGTCTGATTTCCCAACTCACTCGGTGTTAGGTTTAGTTTCCTTAGACTTTAAATTCCATGGATGTTTGTTTAGTTTTATTAAATGTGTTTTTGCCATAATTTTTTTACTGGAACTCAAAAGCTTTTGAAGCCTCAGGTCTGGAGATACGCCAGCAAGCATTGGTTCCGACGACATCAACGCTGTTTCTCGTTTCTTTAATGCTGTGATCAATGGAGGAGCAAATACGGTGTTTTGATTTTCTATTTGGAATTTGCATCGCCACCAAATCCCAAAAGCATCACTTATAGTTAGTTGCTTAGTTACTTTGTAATTGTATAGCTACTTTGTAATCGAAGTATAGCCTGATAAATATATTTAAAAGTTTGTTGAATTTCCTCTAACAACTTCCAGTCTTCATTTGGTAAATAAAACTGGGGTATTTCCAATTCAACTTCTTCAACTTTCCAACAAATGTTTAAACTGTAATAATCTTTCGACTATCAAATACGTAGAACTCCATCTGGTAGGCATACTTCTGATTGGTTTTTCAGCTTTCGCTCCTTCAACACATACATTAATGATGGAGTTCTTAATTTCAGAACTATGGGCATCACTTTTGAAACTAAAGTTGCATATAGCTCATTTTTAATTAACACATCTGACACAGCTAGTTGAAGTGTGTGTGCCCAACATCTCACGATACTCAAAATTCCGTTAGATGCGCTCACTATATTTGCTGCTACAAACTCTTCATCAAAATGTATGTCTGTGTCTTCATTATGAAAATCTGTTTGTTCGACGTCTTCGTACTGTAGTTCTCCCAAAAGTTCACCAGCCTTTATCATATTTTTACCATTGTCGGATGTAAACGTATAAATGTGGCAAATATTTATTTCATATGAACTTAATATTTCCATAATCATTGCGACAATATTCTCTCCAGTGTGAGCTATCGTCAATTCTCTCATCGCAAGAGTTACTACTTTAACTTCAAAATTATTAATATATTAAATGTTCACACTCAAAATGGATTTGTCAAATCTCGTGGCTGTGTCAATTTTCAAACTTATCAGCTTATATTTCACATCAGTTTTAATTTTTGATTTTAATTTGAATCATAAAATTGCATTTTATACTCGTACAAAACAGTACATTATTTAATTAGGAGCTAAAGTGATACTTTTTATATTGAGTCTATAGTTAGGGAGACCGCAGGGAGACAATTATAGACAATACACAAAAAGTCACTTTAGCTCTAAATTAAATACAGTATTTTTTCGGCAAACGCTTAAATTTTTTATAAATATGAAATTAATACATCAAACTTTTTACAAATATGAATATTTATCGTCATAATTACTTCCAAAAAAGAGAAAAAAACATTTAAATTTGTATGAACATAGTATATTTTTCTACAAGAGATGAAAACATTGTTTTTTTCGTGAGTAAACATTTGTTCACGAGACGCGCTAGCGTCGAGTGAGACATGTTTACGAACGACAAACGTTTTTATCTCGCGTAGGAAATGCAATTTTTTCTATGATAGTATATATATAATCGATATTTAGAATTTACTATAAATTATAAAGTTAGAAATTGACAACAAAACATTCAAAATTCATATTCTATTTTTTCATGGTTGCGTTGTTTAAAATACTTTGTAAAATTATATGAAAAACCATAACAACTACAATTTGTTATTCTTTTTACACTAATGGAATAGACTTTTCATTTGTTATCATAGAAAAAAATCTTTTTATCAAAGCAGCCTTTTCAATATTTCATAATCCAATTGAAATAGTTGTTATTTTGTTGTCATAGTTATACAATGATTCCCAATTTCATTATACAATGAAACTGTTTGTTATGTTTTGTTGTCATAGTAACATACAGTAATTTAAAATATCATAATCCATTGAGAATCAACTTATTTTTTGTTGTCATAGTTATACAATATGTTTGAAAAAATAACAAACTAACAATTAACAAATAACAAATGCTACTTTACAGCCTCCGTAATATAAAATAAAAATGGCGTTACTTTTGCTGTCACAGGCTAAAAAGTAAGATTTTAGCTAACTCCCTAGCGGTAGTAAAGTTAAACTTTACAGCCGTTTGCCGAAAAAATATTTTATTATAAATATAATGTAATAACCGTAACGTAATAACCTAAAAAAAAATAGGGTTTTTGTTACGTTTTTCGTTACAGTTAATTTGGATTATATCGTTTCCGTTTTCGTTACGGGTACGATATTTAAATTCCGGTTTTCCGTTTTTGCGTTACGTTACAATAACGTTTCACAACACTGAAATAATTTGAAAAAACCATAAATGTTTATTCCCTTAATATTATCTTTTTAGTTTCCGCTATTTCTATAATACTCTAAAATAGATCTTTAAAATATGTATACTAATTTTTAATTATGTCGCCACGATTATATTTTTCTTAATACCTTTTTGTCTCAGCGATTGTTTTATTACCCTTCACGGATTAAATAAATTTAAATTTATTTCTTTAAACAATTTTTCTCTCCTTTCAAGAACAATAAAACAATAAATATAATTGTTTAATGTATTCATTTGTTTTATGTTTTATTATGTTTGGATTCATTTTTTTTTATAAAAGACTTTTTGAAACTAGAAAAAGGACAGTTGGTTTTCAAAATTAAAAGAAGTCAGTGCAAACATTAAAAACAATGTGAATTGAATAGTGTATTTATTAAATTGAATAGTGAAGACTTCAGTTTAAAAGTTGGTTAAGTTAAAATATATTAAAAATGTCGATTTCTCTAAACGCTTTCTCTCTTTCTTAAAAGATTTTTTATAAAAAATTTAATATTTTCTTTAGTCTACAATGAATCCACCGTCCTCTACACCGCAAGATGAAGCAACAACAACATCAACAACTATCGACAACCTAATGAGTCATATACCCAAGCATGATGTTAATGTTTTTGGTGTGTCTACTGATTTGACTGATCTTAATTTACCAACGGATCTGGATATCTTGAGATATTATTTTTACTTGAGCGAACGTGCTAAAACAAAACAAAAAAAGTTTTCCTGTAAATCATTCACTATGCAAGTAACAGATAAGTTGATTGGAATTTGGGAAAAGCTTGGTATGAAAAAAATAATGCCGAAAAATAGTATATTTATTAAATTGAATAGATTACTTGAGAAATATCAGACAGAAGACAAGAGGAGACCCAAAAAACCCAAAATTTCCAGAGTTTGTAAAATCTCTGAAAAAAAATTTTTTACATTGGAAAATGTAAATGCGATTTGAAGGCAGCTCCATGTACATGCGGATTGGTTCCAGAACGCCTCAAAGAGTTTATGCACGATCAACATAAATCGATTCAAGAAAATATAGATAGAAGCACAAGTTCACAATACACGGAAAGATACGATTCTTTTAACTTTGCCTTGATATGTGACAGATTTGGTGTGCCTGATAGAGTAGCATCAGCATTGGGAACCGCTCTTCTCCAAGATTTTGAAATGAAAGATCAGCATGGCGAACCTCTCATCATGGATGAATCGAAAGTTCGCAGAGAAAAAGGGAAATGCAGACGAGAAGTGCTTCGCCAACGGTTAGATGATACCCGTTTGTTAGCGTTTTCATTCGATGGCAGAAAAGATGATACTTTAACGAAAAATAAAATTGATGAGAAGTATCATACTACGATGGTAAAAGAACCTCATCTTGTTATTTTGAGAGAACCAAATTCTCAATTAATTGGTTACGTAAGACTGAAACATGAAACCGCTGAATACAAAACAACCAACTTAAATGATTTTTTCAACGATAAAAATATATCACTGGATGCATTAATTGGCATATGCACTGACGGTGAGCCAACAAACACTGGCCTACACAGTGGAATTATACGACGATTCGAATTGCTGTTAAAAAGACCATTGCATTGGTTCGTTTGCTTTCTACACTTCAACGAACTTCCGTTTCGGCATTTGTTTGAAGCTTTGGATAAATCAAGCAGCACTGGACCAAGATCGGCAACCGGAAAAGTGAGCCATCAAATTGAAATTTGTGAAACTACTCCGGTAAGTAATTGCTAACACTCATTTATTATAATTGTCAACCGTTTTTAATTATTTAATTATTATATATTTTCAGGTGGTGGACGGCTTTGAGAAAATTGCGTTGGAAAATATGCCTCCTGTTGCAGAAAATCACGAATTTTCCACCGATTCGAAGTACTTATACGACATAGCCCATGCAGTTTCTAGCGGCGTGGTTTCGGTGGATCTGGCTAACATCAAACCAGGGAAAATTGTACATTCTCGCTGGCTCACCAAGGCCGCTAGATTATTACGATTATATGTGACAACGAAAAATGCATCTAAAAACTTAAGAATTCTGGTTGAATTTATAATTAAATGTTATGTGCCAATGTACATCAATATCAAGTATTACAGCTCTGTCGTGTACGGTGGTACATTATTTTTCAAGTTCATTAGTTGGTCACGATTTCTAGAAACTCCTTTACGCAGTATTGTCAATCAAGTAATTAATTCATATTATGCGCATTCGGAAAATATCTTGTTATCAATGTGCTATCAAGAAAATTCTACGCTATCGAACCGATGTAATTCATATTATGCGCATTCGGAAAATATCTTGTTATCAATGTGCTATCAAGAAAATTCTACGCTATCGAACCGATGTTGAAGACCCAACGTAACTTAGAGTTTATAAAAAACCAGATATAAATTTTTATTGCACAGATTACACGGAAATGATCAATTTGAATAATATAAATAACGTATTTGAACCACCATTCACGCGAAGCATTCCGTACGATACATTGAAAGAATATTTAAATCAAGATGATCCACCGTTTAATGATCCGAAAATTCCATCACACATACAAGGAACGGAACGACACGTTCAATTGCTAACTAGCGTTTCCAAACGAGTTATACCGAAAAATGTAGAGGCTGTTATGGCGACGACATTAGAGAGCCGTGCGAAATTGCCCAGATTTGAAAGCAAAAAAGACTTCAAACAATCATTTTTTTCGTGTCTTTTCTATTACTAAGTTCAATTCATTTTTTCATTTACATATGTTCTGACTTAATAAATTTCTAAAGAGAAAAATAAACTCCAAAAATAAAAAACAACCATTTCGCTGATTTTTTTCATTTAAAGTTCCAAAAAATGAAATTTTTTGCAATTTTTGTATGGGAGACCCCCAGGGGGTTCCAGGGTGTGCCACTAGCATGGGTGGATCGGCCTTCCAAAGTTAGTGGGGGTCGGTCATACATTTGGACTCGATTGGGGCACTCTAAATGGGTTAAAGTGGGATTTTTCAAAATTAGACCTTCGGGTCAAAAATAGGAACATCAGAATTCATTTTAGAGGTATGGTTCCTCGGGCAAAGTTTCTTATTTTGATCCCTAGAATACGATTTTCCTTCTCTTTTGGGCAATTTTTAAATCGACCCGCCCTAATATATCTTATCTTATATATATAAAAATCACGTGTCACGATGTTTGTACGCGATGAACTCCGTAACAACGTAACCAATTTTAATGAAATGTTGTACAATGTGTGTATGATGGTCCAGCTTGAGAGATAGGATAGTTATTATCTTGATTAAATGCTTAAATATTTTTTAATTGTAAATTAAATGTTAAATATGGATTGTTTATATGCCAACTTTCAGATGGCAGCGTAAATCAATTTATTCAATTGATAGTAAACTTCAGGCGTGCTATACACCTGAGCTAAACTATGCGAAATATGCGAACTATGTTTTTAAAAAAGTAATGTTTTAATGCGAATAAAGCTTTTTCAAAAAAATGTAATGTTTCCGTTTTTCTTTTCTTTTTTAAATATTTTGTTTCGGTAATGTTTTTTTCTATAATTACGTTAAATACATTATTTTTTAAAAACATAGTTCGCATATTTTGCATAGTTTAGCTCAGGTGTATAGCGCGCCTTAACTTCATATAAGGCTATTATTAGACTATCAAATATGTTTTAGTAAAAAAGTTTTGTTTTATATATGATAATAAGCGAAAAGCATATCATGCTATGTCAAATACGTTACCAAAGATAATTAACAATTTTGTGGAGGTTATATATTAATTATAGTAGTGCTATAAAGTATCGAAATCTGTAAAAATTAGTGTATTGGTTTTTATAAAGTTTGAATAAAAATAAAAGTAAAAATAAAGAAAACAATAATTTAAATTTATTTTTTTATTTTTTTAAATTTTTCATTGGTCTTCAATGTTAATTTACAAAAATCAATATCAAATTGAAAAATACTCTTATACGTATTGCTAATTAAAATAGAACGATTAGAGGTAGAAAAATTGTCATCAAAACTGGATGAAAAACTAGCGAAGTTTATTTTACAACCTTTATGCTTGATTTATAGTCGGTAACTTTACCTTAACGTCAAGTACAAATGTATGAAAATGCACTAAAACATTTATAGTCGGTACGTAAACTTAACGTTAACTTAACGTAAAGTTCATTTCATTCTATCTTAAGGATTTTTTGACGTTTAGCATGAAAACTGAAGAAAACTAATATTTAATTGCAAGTGTCCATAAAAATAAAATTTTATTTATTAAAAAATGCAAAGGATTTAAAAAGAGCGACTTTAAAGCCAAATAATAGCATCAAATTAACATGGAAATAAATTTTTTTATTTTTAAATTTTGTATCAAATGTTTATTTCGAATTTTATTATTTTAAATTTTGATTGTGAAATCAGTTTGTTACTTTTAAAGCATTGATTGATTTATAAAATTGATTACAAAACCAAAATTAATATCAAATCAAACGTCAAAGAATACGTAATTTCTTACCGACCTTAAATCAAAATTTTGTATAGAGTCTTCTTAAGTTACGGTTAAGTTAAAGTTAACGTCAACTCTCTTAAGTTACGGTTAAGTTAAAGTTAACGTCAACTCTCCAATCTCATGTCAAATTTTTTTTATTGACCAATATATTTGATAGTGTGATATACGACTAATAAACTTGGGTTAGCCAATAGATGGTGCCGTATTTGTATTTAAAAAATTGGTTTTAATGTTAAAGTTTCCAAATACACAACGCTTGCTTTTTCCAATTGTCGTGTATTATTTTTTCATTGGTGATTGGTGATAATTATTTTAATTGGTTTTTTTTTTAAATATCGGTTTATGCGCGTAGCTTGCTTTGATCAATGTTTTTTTTCGTTGAATATAATTTTATGAAATAGAAAAATGAATGTATAATATTTTATTAAAAAAATATGTCAAATATTTTGAAATAGCACATTTTTTTGGAAATTTTAGGTGAAAAAGATGATGAACAATGTCGTTGAAGCTACAATTTTGAATGGAAAATTCAAAGTGGAAGATGTACTCAGATATGGCATTTGAATTCAAACGTTTAGTTTCCAGTGCGACTTGCTTTTGCAATGACCATCGACAACTCAAAACGACTTTTCTTGAATTTTCTTTCTTATGAGATACCGACAATATGCGACGGGTATAATGGTAAATAAACAAAAGTTTTACACTATTTGGTGTAAAATAAATAAAGTTTTTAGAGTGATTAAGCTAAAGTAATTGTTTTAATTCACATGAGTCTTGCAATTTTAAAGCATTTTTTATTTTCTCTCAGAAAAACTTCTTTAAAACAGTTTTTGTGTGTTTCGTGTCGGGAACAAATACAATTTACAATTGTATAATCACAGATGAAGAATTCAATTTAAATAAATATGCGATAATGAAGTTTCAATTTAGAAATTATCTGAACATGAAAATTGATATATGTTTCGTTGTTGTTTCATCCACTGTGGCTGAGTCTGTAAGATGGCTTTGAACTATGATTTCTCTGATGAGTGTGAGTTCAATCCCGACAGTAATTACTTATTATCGGGAATATTACTTTTAATAATTACTTTGAGCAATAATTACTCACAAAATCGCTTAAAAATTAATATTCCATTAATGTTGTCTATATATGTAACATATATGCCAATATATTGACCGTGTGTAAGATATTAGTTTCGCATTGATTTGCAACATTCAATAATAATGACTTTAAAATGACTTAAAATGTTGACTAAATAGAAATATTTCTCATCCTATGAATTCAAATTCTATAAATTCATATACAAAAACTTCCAAATAATTTTGATTTTTTTTGTATCACTTCTTTTATTCCTTTTTTGCATCACTTCTTTTAGACCTTCATCGAATGTATTGTTGCTATTCTTACTGCCCTTGCTGACCATAAAATCATATACCGATCAAAATTTTTTGCAACGTTTTTAGTAACCTACCGGTAAAGAAAGCGTATACTAAACCGCACTGTGAAAATTTGTGAATCGATTTTTGTTCCCTATAATGTTCTAAACAGATTACATACTTGAAAACTTATTTGATCGCGTATTTTTTATATATCCTTTGTTTTATATATAATACTATTTTTTAATATTTTACTGATCAACTAGAGTGCTGATCCTTCCTTTTATATTCATATTAAAAAAAAAAATAGAAAACCATTTCTCATTACTACTCTTTGAAATTATTGCTACGTCAACAAAATGTATACACACAAACTTTATTTATAGGCGTAGCAAAGCACGCCGGGTCCCGCTAGTATATATATATATATATATATATATATATATATATATATATATATATATATATATATATATATATATATATATATATATATATATATATATATATATATATATATATATATATATATATATATATATATATATATATATATATATATATATATATATATATATATATATATATATATATATATATATATATATATATATATATATTATATATATATATATATATATATATATATATATATATATTAGGGTGTCCCAGAAAAATTAAAATTGTTTTTTTTTAACGCATACCCTTTAATTTTTTTTCTTTTATGTCAAAACAACTGTAAATAAAATTTCATGCAATTTAAATAACAGTAACCCGTGCCGACTTGGACCTAAACATCTCAATACTTGATTGTGTACTATAGCGCGCATACCTGTTTTGATGTGCTTATAATTTCTAAATGTCTTGTCGGTTATACGAATTTTTCTTGAAAAATAAATATGTCCGTCAAACTAGGTAGTTCTAAACAAAAAATATACATAAAAGGTAACTCAAAACTTCCTTCAAATGGACAAGCTCTCGTATAGTATTGTTGTATAATATATTGTTTTTTACTATAATACATTTCATACGAAAACAAAGAACAATTTTTGTGCCAAAACTGAATAATTCTATAGACACGCTTGGAATGTTATTTTAGATTGAAAACTCAAGACAAAGTGCAAATTCTCTGCTGTGATACCATAACTGCTTCGAATACACATAGTATGTGTGCGCGTTAAAAAAAATTAATATAGAAAAACTTATTTTCGCTTGCAACCATCACATGTACGAGCTGGTGTTAAAAAGTCTTTTTGAAAAGAAAATAAAACAAGTGCCTATAATAAGCCCGGACATTCCACTTTTTCAAAAATTAGAGATCATTGGCAAAAAGTTGATCATCATAAAATAGAATGCTATAGAGAAAAGGTGGAATGGGGCCTGTTTCCAAAATTGATAAATTGAAAGTAGATTAAATAATAATAGATATAATAATTAAAAAGATGATATCAATGCTTAGAGCATTTCAGTTGTATCGTTCAGATACAGCTGAAAGAGCGGTCTAATTAATGCAGGACTTTCACTGTTTAATTACAATTGAGGCAATATTTGTTAAGTTGCGTACAAAAGCACAAGATGTTATATCCGGACTGTAAACAGCAAACATTGAAAAGAAAATATGCTTAGTAATAGTTGTTGTAATTAAAAATAATATTAAAATATGGAGGGACTGAAATCTCAAGCTCTGAGATATAAAGACTTCGGTCTGGATTAAGGATTTTGATATAGTTTTCAATAAAAAACTTTTATGAGGACATTGCTTTTAGTTTTGGGCAGCGATGTATATCAAACATAAAACTCTTTGTCAAAGTATAAATATTTTTTTATTTCTGTTTAGAAATTTATTACAAAACTAACACGAAATATTAATAAGTGCCGGAAAATTATAACATATCGTAAATTAATATAACTTAGTGAAAAGATGAAACACCCAGCAAACTACTCAAAAACCTCTCCATTTAGCGTTTCAAGAAAATATTACAAAACCAAATATTCATGGTTCTTTCAAAATTCAAAAAATATTCTAAAAATTAAAATAAAACAAAAAATTTAAACTTTTTTTTAAAGTTCTAAAAACATTCCAAAAATTATTACAAAATCAAAAATTTAAACATTTTTCAAAAATTCAAAAATTTTTAAAATATTCCAAAAATTATAACAAAATCAAAAATTTCCATGTTCGATAACATTTCATGTCAAACAAATAATTAATTTCATATTGTTCCAAAAAATTAAGTAAAATGAAAATCATTCTTTTGACACACTTGACAACATTTTTTTGACAAACTTATAACGCAATAATCTAGATTTTGGTTTCACATACCAATACCGACCATCAAAATTTCTCCAAATTCAATGTTCCTATTTGCAATCACTTAAAATGAACGTTTTTAAGCAAAAAATAGGCATATTTCCTTGTTTTGACATACTTGACGATTTTTTTTGACACACTTCCCGCACAGTTATCGAACACATCGTCATTTTGGCTGTTACAATTGAGTAATCCTATTTTTGGAAACAAAAATTTTTGAGATCCCTTCTAGCGTTTTCTAGATTTCGTCGGTTGTGACGGCAGACAGACATACAGTTTTTTTTAAGAATCAGTAAGTCCTCAAACGTCGATAAATGGGGTAAGAATTTCATTTTTGACTCGAGAATGTAATACTTAGGACTTTCAGACCGAAGTAATGTCTTTTTCTAATTCTTTGGCGTTTTATTTAATGAGAGTAAAATAATTTCTCAAATAATTGCACAGTAATCGCAGTAAAAGCTTGTATGTTAAAGTTCAACTTCAAGTCGGCACGGGTTATCGTCATCCAATCGCAGTAAAACTTTTAATTTAAGTTTTTAAGGTTAATTGGAAAAAATTTAGCGGGTATGCGTATAAAATTTTGCAAAAAAATTTTTTTGCTCTATGTCTTGGGACACCCTAATATATATATATATATATATATATATATATATATATATATATATATATATATATATATATATATATATATATATATATATATATATATATATATATATATATATATATATATATATACTATATATATATATATATATATATATATATATATATTATATATATATACATATATATATATATATATTTATATATATATAATATATATATATATATATATATATATATATTATATATATATATATATATATATATATATATATATATATATATATATATATATATATATATATATATATATATATATATATATATATATATATATATATATATATATATATATATATATATATATATATATATATATATATATATATATATATATATATATATATATATTAGACATGACCTAACTCATGAAGTTGTTATTTTCTTCCTCCCACCGACTAATTATGTTCCTTTTGACTCGAAAATGAAGTGTATGCAGTTTACTGAAATCGGAAAATAATTATTCACCGCGCAGTGGCGTCGAAGATAAGAAAATTAGCAGTATAATAGAATTTTTTATGTTTATCAGATATAATCATCTTAAAATATAATATATCTCATTAACATTGAAATATAAATTGATTGTTTGTGATTATTGTGTGTGGATCTCACAAATAAAAGAACTATAGTCGCCAGATGCGTAGCCTCCCTAGGATCTCGCTCAGCAGCATAACAGATGAGTCCAGGCCATTAAAATGAGCTGACATCCCAACAGTAAACAGGTATGCAGGTTTACCGCCTTCGTTAATTTATCGAAATATGCAAAAACATCGCAAACTTGTTCTCCGTCTGGTGAAAGTTCTAGAAAACCTGTAGAAAAAAATTCCTCCAATAATTACAAAATCTTCCTCAACGGAGATTCATAAAAATATTGAAGGAACTAAATATTTCAAAATATACTGTACAAATCATGTCAATTGGCATAAAAATACTTACATATAGCCTATCAGACTATAACAAAATTTTTACTAAATTAAAAGAACATAACAATGGTATGTTCTCATATACGCTTGAGGAAAACCGTTTTGTTAATTTTGTACTATGTGGGCTCCATGATATGGATACAAATGAAGTTAAGAAAAGCCTCGAGAATAGTGGCCTGAGTCCTGTTAATGTTTGGAAAACTATTCCTAAAAAATATCGTCGAAACAGTGAAGATGCCCTTTATTTTGTTGCTTTCAAAAAGGGATCAATGTCTCTAAACCAATTAAAAAATGTAAGATTTCGTTAATAACACAGTGTGCAGATGGGAGATTTGTCGATCCACCAGCAAAGGTCCTCTCCAATGTTATAATGTAAAATGTATGGTCATGGAGCGAACGCATGCTACATGAAACCAAAATGTAATTTCTGTGGTGGAGATGAACATATTGATGATATGGAGTGTCCTTTACAAACGATATTACTAAACATGTTTGCTGTAATGTAGTGGAAATCATACATCTAACTCTATAATTTGTCCAGAAAGAGAAAAATACATTCAAATAAAAAATCATCTGAATCTAAAAAATAAGTTGAGTCGACCTTCAAATCAACCAACGTTTTCATTTCAACAACAGGATTTTCCTATTATTCCTTCAATACCTCATCAAAACAACAATAACAATTTTAATAATAATTTTAATAATAATTTTGTTAACAAAAAATGCAGTTCAGTACAGTGGTTCAAACAAATGCAATCAATCATGAAAATTCAATTAATATTAATGCAGATAGCACAAATGATTTGTTTGCACCACATGAGTTATTACAAATTCTCAAAGAACTTGTTTCAGGACTTCGGGGGTGCCATTCCAAAGAAGAACAATTTGATGTTATGGCTAATATTGCTATTAAATATGTCTGTTATCCATAATTCTTTAAAAATTTGTGTGTGGAACGCGTACGGTATAAAAATAAAAAATTTGAGGTAATTCAGTTTTTAGATAATTTTAATATTGATATATTACTTATTAGTGAAACGCATTTAAAGCCTTCTATTTCATTTTCGATTCCTAATTTTCGCTTTTATCGTAATGATAGAGAAAATCTTCGCAGGGGTGGTGTTGGTATTCTTATAAAAGATTGCATTAAACATTCGCTTCTTCCTGACCTTAAATTAAATTGTATAGAATCCCTGGTATTATATAATAAGTAGTGATAATAATCAACTTAAAATATTTTCTGTATATTGTTCATATTCGAGCATCTCAGAAATGATTTTATAAAAATTTGTAGTGGTAATATTCCTTACCTAATTGTGGTGATTTAAATTGTAAGCATCCTAACTGGTTTGTCCTAGAACTAACCGCGGTGTCGAACTCTATATGATTATTCTATTACTCTGATTGTGTTGTTATCGCTCCCCAAGATCCTACCCACTATAGTCCTGCTGGAGTCCCTAGTATTATTGATATATTTTTAACAAACAACCCACAGTTGATATCCGAAGTTAACACCATTCAAGCACTCTGCTCCGATCATCTGCCAGTCCTCTGTTCAATAGTATTTAATATCAAGTAGATCATTGCCATCGTAAATACTTTAACTATAAAAAATGCTAATTGGAGCATTTATCAGAATCATATATCATCTGAAATTGAAAATTTCAATTTAAGTTCAATTCATACTATTTCAGATGTCAACGTTGCAGTCGATTTTTTGACAGCATCTATTTCTCAGCTCGTGAGCTATCCGTACCGCTTGTGCCTGTTCTTCCAACTGATAAATTGTTATTATCTGATCAAGTGTTAAGTTTTATCAGACACCGAAATTCGCTTAGAAGATCTTACCTCAGAAGTCGCCTTGCTCACATTAAAACCTCAATAAACTTGCTAAATAGAATTATTAAATATCATATAAATATTCTTTATAATCAAAAATGGCAAACGAAGCTTGAATGCTTGGATAATGGTCCAAAAAACTTCTGGAAAACAACTAAACATTTTAAAAACCATCGCAAGTCCATTCCACCATTAGTTACTCCCAACACTGGAAATCGAATTTTCTTAAATACAGAAAAAGCACAAGTATTGGCTGATGTCTTCCTTGACGCTCATCAAATTCCAAACTCCAATATTGTAATTGAAGAACAAGTGAATGACTTTTGCACTAATTTCAATAATTTGGATAACAATGCTACAATTCCTGAAATTCACCCTTCTGAAATTTCTGATATTTTGAAATTCCTTCCAAGGCTCAAAGCTCCAGGTGTAGATAATATTCAATTTATTTTACTTAAAAATCTTCCTGAAAGTGGAATCCATTTTCTTAAGATAATATTCCAGTGCTGCTTGAGCTAGGCTATTTCCCCATTCAATGGAAAAAAGCAAAAATTACTCCTGTTTTAAAGCCTGGCAAAGACCCCACTCTTGCTACAAGCTACAGACCTATTAGTCTTCTTTGTACATTGGGAAAACACTTTGAGCAGATTATCAAAAGAAGAATGGAAGAGTTCATAGCTGATAATCAAAATAATTATAAACGAGCAATTTGGTTTTAGATCTGGGCACTCTACAGTTCATCAAATCCATCGTGTAGTCAATCATATTAAATCTAATAGATCTTCGCTAAAATCTACTGGAATGATATTATTAGACCTTGAACGAGCCTTTGATAAAGGTTGGCAAGACGCAGTCTGCTATAAATTATTTATATATGGATTTCCAATATTTTTAATTAAATCATAAAATCGTTCTTAACTGATAGAACATTTTTTGTCCAGATTTTTGATTCATGTCCTCTATACTTAGCATTCCAGCTGGAACCCCAAGGTGCTGTATTGAGTCCTTTGCTTTTTTGTTTATTCATCAATGATATTCCAAGAGATAGTGAATGTAAACTATCATTATTTGGCTGATGACACTGCAATATATGTGTCAGATGAGCTGGCGGTATCTATTATCAATAAGCTTCAATTGTACCTCACTAAAATTCTCGAATTTTTAAAACTGGAAACTTAGTATTAACATATCAAAATGTGAAGCTATTTATTTTACTAGGTGCAGAGCATCCCGTAAACTTCCACAACAACCCTTTCTGATTCAAAACTCTTCTTGGAATGGAAACCTTCAACTAAATATTAGGAATTTATTTGGATAAATCATTAACGTTTAAGACACACGTCACTCAAATACAACAAAAATGTAATGCACTGTTCAAAGTCTATATCCTCTACTCAACAGAAATAGTAAACTGAATAGTCATATAAGACACTAATTTACAAGTGTGTGATTCTTAATATCATATTTTATGGTGCGCCAATTTGGTGGGATATTGCTTTGTGTCATAAAAAGAAATTTCAAATCATTCAAAACAAATTTCTAAAACTATATATAAACGCTCTAGACGTTATAGCACTTTAAGACTGCACAACGAATTAAATATAAAGCTTGTCAATGTAGTTGCTAGAGAAGTTATGATAGATACATAAATAAATTAAATCATATTGAAAATGAATTGATAAACGCAATTAGCTTTACCACCGCTTAATTTTGCAACGTAGCTTTTAAGTTTAGATTTAAGTAGGTTAGGTAAAATATAAGTTTTTTATTAGTTACTAAGCAGACTGAACTGCATTTGAGTATATAAACATTCTTTTTTCATTATTTTTCGCAATACTCATAATAATTAATTTCATCTGCTGTAAAGTTTACTATTAAAGCTGATCTCAGTAAATTATTAAATGTATACAACTGTATTATAAAATTTGAAGTCAATAAAGGATTATTATTATTATTATTATATCTCATAATTTCGATTTTTTATAAAAGCTAATTACTTTACGATTCCAACGAGCCTAAGTATGTAGAAATTGATCTTAGGAAGCGTTTTTATCGAATTCTTCTTCTTAATCCAAAAAAAAAATTTCTGTGAAAATTCAGAAAAAATAAATTTTTATGTTAGATTTAGACTTTGTTTGAGTAACGAAAATTTTATTTTTGGATACATTGCTAGCAGAATTAAACTGGACATGGTAAAGTAGATCGTTGCCAACCATAGTAACATTTGGTAATATTGAGAAGTTATTAACGGTTCCATAATGCAAAGAACAGAGCGGCTTATCGATTGCGAATGCGATATATGAATGCCTTGAAGAATGGGATTTTATTGATAAAGTCGAAGCCATGTGTTACGACACGACATCAAGTAACACTGGACCAGAAAAAGGTGGAAAAAAGATTGGCCACAACTTGATTCGATTCCATGTCGTCATCACATACAGGAGATTAAACTACGGGGTGTTTATGATCTCAAATTTGGAAAGACCACAGCACCCCGATGTTTATCTAATTATTTTTGATCTTCATCTTTAGTTATTTTATCGTTGAACTCTTCCATTAATTTTATGCAACGTTCTGCTGGATCGTTGACTACCTTTAAACAACTTACAATTTTTGCGCTTCTTTGTATTCACTAAGTTACCCCATGTGCATGGATGTGATTTTAATAATGTTGAGGAAATATTAAATCTTTTAAAAAACATCCAGTGACGCAGTGTTGTGCTTTGTTTTAAATATGGAGTGGTAAAACAATGTCCGAATTAATTTTTAATTCTCTAGACTTTGATCTAGAAGTACTCCGACGGTTATCACGAGATTTAGAGCGCGACCTATGACCAGCATTTCGATAGTAATGAATTTCACTCAGCATTTGCGTTTAAATTATTAAGAATTTCATTATGTTTCGATTTTTTTATGTTGAGAAGCACTTTGATGAAACCGGTTTGAGTTAGTTGATTGTGCAGAAGTAGAAGTAGTTCATTGCGAAAATTTGTCTCTGTGACAATGTTTCCATAAGATTGTCGGCACGTTCCAACAACGTTAATGGCAAATCGTTTTCCGAAAGACGATAAAACAAGTTGGATGCTTTCAGGAAGGACGTGCCATCCAAAGTGTTTGATAATGCCATCGTTCATATCAGCACCGTTAATTGTTTGATAATGCCATCGTTCATATCAGCACCGTTAATTCGGAATTCAGCTAGCAGCTGTGTAGGTTTTTCATCACCTAATACTAATTTATGCAAAATGTTATTAATTTTTGCCTTATCGCTGTCGCCCAAAATTTTAATTACCTCCATCTTAAAGGTAGTAAGAGGAGTATCACCTATCTCTTTAAAGAACAGCCAATTTGTTGTGCAATCGTGAATCAATTGCACTTAATACATGTGAATATTTGGTCATTTCCAACCTAACATTCGAACTAAAAAATTTTAGTTCCAACATCCTGAACTAAACAATTGCGTTTTGGTCAAACAAATTTTGCGGAGCTTTAAATTTGACAAATTAATATTGCTCACTGTAGCTACATCTGGTTCAGTTGTTGGAGGTTGTAAGCAAGGTGGTGGTATCTGCCGCTGTGCCATGAACTGTTGATGGGCAAACTGCTGCAAGTTTCCTTGGATAATATCAGCTAACTGCTGATGCGTCATTAACATGGGTGCTTCATTACCACCCAAGGCATTCACAGGTTAGGCAGGACGCGAGGGAGAATTGTTTGGGGAAGCCATATTTTTAAAATTTAAACAAAAATAAAATAAACCAACCGCAATAATCACAAAACAAAACAAACGATTTTAATAAAACAAAAACTTCAGAACAAATAAGAGATAATCCAGATACTGCTAGAGGCGATGAGAATTGCTGGGATGAATTTTGGTATTCAATAAATTTATCCAATGAAGCTCCCAAATTTTAAATTATGCATTTTAAATTATACACTGTTTGCCGTTGGCACTTGGCGTAAGTTTTCAAATAAAATAATGTCAATCTCTTGTTACTTTACGCAAATAACTTATTAATAAGTTTAATTGAAAAATTAAAGAAACAAAATTTTTTTATAATTTTACTGTTACTCTATATATATTTCAGCTTGTTAAGCCATCTTCTGGAGTAATCTGGATTACTCCAGAAGATGGCCTAACAAGCTGATATATATATATATATATATATATATATATATATATATATATATATATATATATATATATATATATATATATATATATATATAACAGTAAAACAGTAAAATTATATACATATATATGTATATATATATATATATATATATATATATATATATATATATATATATATATATATATATATATATATATATATATATATATATAAATATATATATATATATATATATATATATATATATATATATATATATATATATATATATATATATATATATATATATATATATATATATATATATATATATATATATATATATATATATATATATATATATATATATATATATATATATATATATGAGGAGGTCCATTTAATTTTTCATTTCAAACATTTCTTCCTAATATACCTTCCTAAAAAATTTTCAAAATGAGGGGCCAGAGGTTGTGTACCAGCACATATTGGCGACAGAAAAAATTGTCGCAAATCTTGGAGAATGGTATATAAACTGAAAGATGGGTCCAAAAGAGTACCCGTACTCAAGTTATAGCATAATTGGAATGCGGGTTTAGCCGGAGCACAAACTTTTGTTTCGTATTTAAAATTTTTTGGTTTTCGATATATGGCCTGTTTAAGGTAGCAAATCTGGTATTTTGACTAATTTCGCTTAAATGACATCTAGAGATTTCCGCCAGCACATTTTGAAACTAATTAAATCTGGTATTTTTAATTGGTAGCAAATATAGTATTTTAACTAATTTCGCTTAAATTGACATTTAGAGATTCCCGCCAGCACATTTTAGGACTTATTAAAATCAAAAAAAGTTAACAACAAGCAGTGTTCCCAAGCGGTCACCCATCTAAGTACTAATCACGCCCAATGTTGGTTAACTTCGGTGATCAGACGAGAACCGGTGAAATTCAAATTCAAACTCAAAAAATTGCTTTATTTTACAGTATAAATCAATGTTTACATTTTAAATTCTCTAAAGCTAAAGAAATATTATAAAAAATTGTTATATTTAATTAATGGCCTCTTAGGGGCTCTCTAAATAAAACGTTTTATCGGATGTTTGTATTGTTTTTAACAGAACGGTATGTTTAGTTAATCTTAAACTAATTTAGAATTTTTTGTGTTTATTTTATATATTGCCAAAAATTACTACTAAAATGCAATTCTGATGTTTGGTTGTGAATGTATGTTAAACCTAAAACTAAAATCCTAGGGTTAAAATAAAATCTACAAAATCTACAAAACTTAAAAATAAAATAAATATGTAACTTAAAATCTAGTGTAAGCTAAAATTCGGGTTATGAACTTTAGATCATTATTGATCACACCACCATGGCGGTGTAGTTTGAATTCGAAATTTTCTCCCTCTCAAATTAGTCGCTGTGGTAGTTTTGAAGCGCAAGTCTTCTTGTTCAATGGCGTGTTTGTCATATCTTATCGTTTTGTCGGTCGGTCTTCTAAAAATGTGATAAATTATTGGAATATTATTGTGGTTGATAATGTAGCCTTCTTTGTCTAGATAAATAAACCCTTCTGGAGGAATATAGCCTGTTGTGAGTGTTTTTTTAAAGTATAATTCGTTGGGATATATGAGTTGTGAGATAAAATCATTATCAGTGATATTACGCGTTCTGGAAAAATGTCTTCGTATTAAATTTATGATATGGATATCAATTCGTTCTATATTGGCTAGATTGTATATGGATTTGTTTGAGATGAAATTATTATAGCCACTACGCTCTGTACGATATTTACCTAAACAGGCTTTGAGGGCTTTTCTTTCGAAAATTCTGTATTTTTCCATATAACTTGAGGATATGTTAAACCATATAGGACACGCGTATGTTAATATGGGTCGAATTAATGTTTGGTAGCAGATTATTTTAACTTTGGGTTTTAAGTGTTTGTTAAAAAATAGTCTTTTAAGAAGCATAAAGGCCTTTCGTGCTTTTTCAAGTTGCATTTTAATGTGATCGTTATAATAGAGGTAATGGTCAAGGGTCATACCGAGATATTTGACGTTTGTTTTGTGTGTGATAGTCTGGGTACCAGCTTTAAGTTGGAAATTTTTCCAATTGTTTTTTATATTTCTATTGGCTTGACTGAGAGGTGGTCGAAAAAGAATTGTTTCACATTTTTCAATGTTAACTTTAAGTTTCCAAGAATGTGCGTAAAATAGGATGTTATCCAGCATTTGTTGCAGTTTGGTTTGTATATTTTGGACTTTGGTTCCAGCACAGTAAATAATAAGATCGTCTGCAAACGCTATTATATTATTATCTTTATTGAAATTGAATGATGACAGTAAATCACTAATATATATACTAAAGAGTGTTGGAGATATGACGGTTCCTTGTTGTAAACCGTTTTGAACTGTAAAATCCTTGGAATGAGACGATGGTCCGTTTGTTACTGTAAATGTTTTATTAGATATCATATTGTGGATCAGATAAATAAGGTGCGCAGGGAAACCTTTTTTAATTAATTTGAAAATGAGGCCGTTGCTCCATACCGTTGTAAACGCTGTTTCCATGTCTATAAGACAGGTACCAACATATTTTTTATTGTTACGATGTCAACATATATCGGACGTCAATTTGTTAATTGCATGAACGGTTGAGTGTTGATATCTAAAGCCAAACTGGCAATTGGGGATAATTTCTTTTTCTTGACAAACTTGTTCGAGTGATTGTTTAACAATTACTTCAAAAATTTTACTTATATTAGGAAGAAGGCTGATAGGTCTATAACTCTTGGTACTTTGGGGGTCTTTTCCTTTCTTTATAATCGGAATGACTAATGATTTTTTCCATTTGTCGGGAAAATATGAGTTATTCAGAGCATTGTTTAGGATAATGCAGTAAATATCAATTGCAGCGGGAGGCAAATGTTTAAGAACTATGTTAGGAATGCCATCCGCGCCTGACGATTTTTTGTTGTTCAAAGATCGAAAAATTGATTCGAGGTTTTCTTTTGTTGTGAAATAATTTTGTGTCGATTGCCCGCTCAGGGAATTAGATTGTAAAGTTGAGTTAAAATTAACAAGAGAGATTGAAGATTTTTGATTAAGAAAGTTTTGAATTTTTGCTCGACAATTCGAGAAAGTTCTGGCCTGCCCAGTTCTATATTGGCTTGGTGAGTTTTTTCAAAGTTATGACCAAGTAGGTTTAATTTATCTTCTTCTTCAGAAACTATAACATTGCCTTAACCATCTTTTGTGAGGGTTTGTATGTTAAAGTTGAAATTATGTATTTGCGACTCATGTGCAAGTAGGTCGGGTATAATTACTTTCGATTTTGGTCTAAATATGGAATTTATTTGTGGAAACATTTCCGTGGACTGCTTTTGAGAGATGCCGTTAATTTTTTTTGTCCAGAATGAATTAATTGAATTTTGAAAATTTTGCTTAATTAGAATTTTAATGCAATTTAGCATTGATTTATAACGGGTTAAATCGGGAGAATTATTTGAATGTCCATTGCGGTATATTTGAAAGATTTTTGAGAGGATAAGACTTTTGTGTTTTTGTGGTAGTTTAATTTGTGGATTACTGTAGCAATCCATGTTGTTTTTTGGTTTTATAATTGGAATTGATAGTTTTATACTCTGGGATATAATTTCTTCCATTGTTGTTAAACTTTCATCGATTTCGTTGTTTGTCATATTTTTATCCGGGCGAGTAGATGTGTGGTTGGAGAACTCTTGTTGAATTTTTAAATTCAAATGATTTTGGAATTTATTCCAATTTGCTGCTCTGAAATTTATTCTTGGAATTATTTCATTTTGGATAAGCTCAAATGGCGAGTCATGGATCAAAGAAACTTTAAATTGGATGGCATTGTGATCACTATCAAAAGGAAGAACTTGTAGTCTAGAGTGCGCATCTGTGGATATTTCTAATCTAGTATCAGCTATACAAAGATCAAGATAAGAGTTTGCGGACGGAAATGTAGAAGTTTGTGGACCATAAAGTTTACATTTGAATTCTATTTGATTGATTTTAATCCAATTACTAAGGAAGTTTCCTCTCGTGTTATTTACTGGATTCAACCACTCTTTGTGTTTTGCGTTTAGATCACCTGCCACAATATGATATCTTGAAAGCGTATTAAGTTGAAGAAGTTTGACGAACTCTTCAAACTCCGTTTTAAATGTTAAACTATCGTCTACCGGGGCATAGATAGAACTAATTATAAGAACGTTTCTATCTAGAAGTGGTAGCATTATATTGGTAGATTCGAGACAAGTAAATTTGTTAAACTGAGCTGGGTGGATTCGTTTGAAGGAGAACTTCTTTTTAATAATAATAGCTGTACCTCCTCCAAACGATGAGTTCGGTCGATCATTCCGAATGACATTATAATCTCGAAATTCTATTTTGTTCTTTGAAGTTAGTTTTGTCTCACAGACGAGTAATATATCAGGGTTGTAGGTTTGAAGAAATTTTAAAAGGATAGATCTTTTCATCAGACTAACAATGGAATTGACATTGAGCGATATCACACTCAGATTTTGGATTAGTGAAATATTAGATGGTTTATTTTCCATATGGAATGTTAAGAGCTGCGTAAAGAACATCAATACGATTAGTCTGTTCATTTATTATATCTTTTATTTTGGAAAATTGCTCGCTGATTGTTGCAGTTAATGAGGTTTTTAGTGCTTCAATGAGCGAATTGAAATTAGTTTGGTCAGGCTGTGTAGTAGCAGTATTTGAATTAATAATTCCACTTGTACATGGAACATTTGGTGTAGGGATTTCTTGCTCATTAGAGCGAAATAAGCTATTGAAAGCTACATTTGGTTTTATATAGTTATTCAGCATTTGCTGCTTCATAACTTGCTTCTCTTGTTGGAGACGCCGTACCTGTCTTGCTCTTTCGAGCATTTCTTTATGTTTTGGACATCCTTTATAAGAAGCAGGATGTCCAACGCTCTTACAGAGCACGCAGAATAGTTGCTCTTTAGGGTTACTAATATTCGAATTCAAGCTACACTTACCTGGCTCGTGTTGTTCTGCGCATTTAACGCATCGGTATCCCATGCTACAATTGGCTGCGGCATGTCCAAATCGTTGACATTTTTTACATTGTATTTGTCCATGTGAGTGTAGTTTCTGCCATGTAACTACTTGGTAGTTGACATATTTTATTTTATAGATGTCTTGAATGTTGGTGGTGGGTGAGACTTGTACTAACATCATAGAACTATTATCTCTTCTTTTGGGGTTGAAATGAGAAACTCTTACGAATTCTACATTCTCATTGTTAAATGTTTGGAGTTCTTTTAAAATTTCTTCCGTTTTTTCAAATGGACTAAGTCCTTTCAAAATTAGAGTCTTCAATTTCAGTTCTTTTGGTGTGAACGTGAAATGTTTTGCATTGATTTCATTAAGGGCTGCAAGTACTTTGTTGTATTCATCAAAATTTTGACAATAAACTAATTGTTTATTGTTGTTAATTTTTTTTATCAAAAATTTTTGTATTTTTAGGTGATTTTTGATTAAAGCAATCAGATCTGTGGCGGATTGATTGCTTACACTTATTGGTGGAATAGTTATTTTTTTCTCAGTATTGAGATTGTTTTTTTCTTTTTGAGCTGGTACCTTGATTTGGTTTGAATTTTGTGTTGCGTTCTTTTCTTTTAATAAAGAAATTATATCGTTTTCTGGGAAGGATTCTGGTTCATTTTGGACCATGTCTTCAATCTCTGTCGGAAGTTCCTTTGTTTCCTCTGGTATCTCATATCAATTTCGCATTTCAGAAATAGAATTTTGGATTTCTGTCGCCGATTTCTGATGTGGCGCCTTTAATCTTCGTTTTATAAGATTAGGTCTAATCGTATTCATTGACCTTTTTTTCTTTGTTTTGGTGATCCATTGATCATAATTCATTTTTTATTTTTATTCTTTTTTTATTGCACTTAAGAAAATTTATTTATAATTGCACTAGCCTAGGTAAGAATAGTTTTTATTTTTATAAAACATTGTTACAAATGTTACGAATAGTTTTTTTTTTATTGTTTTTTGTTTGAATTATTTTTTTAAATAATAAAGATATTTAATTATTTGTCACAACACTATATTAGTTTTTATTGTTTGTCTTTTATGATGAAGGATATCTTCATTCTTTTGTCACCACACTTTCACTTGAAAATTTAAATTTTATTACGGTTTTAATACCAAAAAATAATAAAAGAAAAGAATATTTCGTCGCTTTAATAATGAAACAACGTATGCTATTTATACGTTGTTTTTATATAATAGGTGCGCTGCATTCCCCATAAGGGTATCTTTGAATTGGCATTTTTACATTTTCGAATTATTTTATGACTGAGGGTAAAAATTAATAAATTATAAATTACCGTCCATGCAAGTGTATGCGCACATCAAACTTTAAACTCAAATATCTCGAAACTATACTTTTGCGTATACGTCATTTCATTATTAAAGCGACGATTTAACATAAATTATTCGAACAACGAGAACCGGTGATTTCAACATGGTATGGTCGTTAACATATATTTGATAGTTATTTTTATATTATAACTGATAACTACAACTTTTTTCTATATGACTTGATGTCTTCATACAAATTTAAAAATAATAATAGATCTCAATATAGAAGATAATGATTTCTTTCTATATGAGTAGATATTTTCATCACAAACAAATATATCGCACCATCTCCTAAGTCGTACCACCTAATTATTTATCCTCTTGAACATCTCTTATTTATCCTCCTGAACATTATAATACTTACATTACATTTATAATAATTATAATAACATTAATATAACAAAAATAAGAACATTATAATAATGAAATTATTATAAGTATTATAACTATTATTATGTCTTATGTTTTATTTTTATGTTTTATGTTTATGTTTAATATAAGTTTATGTTTATGTTTATGTTTATATTTTATATGTTTATGTTTTATTCGAATGTCGTAGACAATAGTCTTATTACATTCTTCATTTATAATCTCATGGTTTTGGTTAAATTCAACATAACTGTTTTAAGAGTTAATTCATATATTAATACGAATCCTCGAAAAGAAGACGAGTCTCAAGGGATCGCAGTATGACGGCTGCTCTACCCTTTACAACGCTTCCACCGATAATATGGTCGTTTGCAATTGATTCTGGGTTCTTACAGTGTCAATACTAAAGATTTGTATTATTCTGATCTTTGGCAAAACTATGAACATTCAAATAGATCATAACAGCCTTAAACCAAATATACACATTAGCATCAATTAAACCAAAAGTATCGAATAATAAGTAAATTACTATTTTAGAATATGGTTTTTGCTTAACAGATTGTTAAAACCCCATTTCAATTTTCGCAGACTAGCTTGGATACGACCTTAGAGGCGTTCAGGCATAATCCAACGATCGTTGCTTCATACCACTGTTCTCTCGAACAAGTATTGAACCATGGGTCCGTACCTGCGGTTCCTCTCGTACTACGCAGGAATGCTATCGCAACAACAAGTTCATCAGAAGGGTAAAACCTATCTCACGACGGTCTAAACCCAGCTCACGTTCCCTTGCATGGGTGAATTATATATATATATATATATATATATATATATATATATATATATATATATATATATATATATATATATATATATATATATATATATATATATATATATATATATATATATATATATATATATATATATATATATATATATATATATATGGGTGAATTATATATATATATATATATATATATATATATATATATATATATATATATATATATATATATATATATGGGTGAATTATATATATATATATATATATATATATATATATATATATATATATATATATATATATATATATATATAGATATATATATATATATATATATATATATATATATATATATATATATATATATATATATATATATATATATATATATATATATATATATATATATATATATATATATATATATATATATATATATATATATATATATATATATATATATATATATATATATATATGTTTATATATATATATATATATATATATATATATATATATATATATATATATATATATATATATATATATATATATATATATATATATATATATAAAGTAACAGTAAAATTATAAAAAACTTTTGTTTTCTTTAATTTTTCTATTAAACTTATTAAATAAGTTATTTGCGTAAAGTTACAAGAGATTGACATTATGTTATATGAATAGTGTCTTTCAATTTAACATTACGTCACACCTATTGACAGACACTTTTAAATTATATAGGGACGGACAGGTTGCACGAGACCCAACTTGTTCTAGCAAGTATACTACAAAGGGCCACAGGCCATGCCACAGTGACCGACCCTTTACTTATTTTGTTCGAGTTTTCTAATTTTTAAGTCCATCTTTCATTTATAAATATGTTGATGACATTATAACGGATATACCTATGGAAAAGATTCAACAAACTTTAAATCAACTAAATATGTTTCATCCGAGAATTCAGTTTACAACAGAAACTTAACAAAATAATTCGATACCTTTTTTGGACTTATTGGTAACGAGAGAGAATCAAAAATTGACTACAAATTGGTATTTTAAGCCAACTTCAACCTGTAGGATTCTAAATTTTTATTCAAATCATCCATATTGAATGAGGAAAAACATTGCAACTAATTTTTTCAAAAGAGTGATTATGTTGAGTGATAAAAAGCATCATTCCAAAAATTTTGAAATTGTTATAAAAATATTGAAAAACAATAATTTTCCTGAGTTTTTAATAAAAAATGTAATTAAGAAAATTAAACATGGAAATAATTTATTAACAACAGAAAACTTATTGGAAACTACACAAATTATAACACCTCAACGATATTTTGGCTTAAAATATATATATGGTCTATCTGATAAAATTAAATCTTAGTTTAACATTAAGATAGCTTGTAAACCTATAAATAAATTAGAAAGAATATACACTAAATTAAAGGATCCTGTTGATTATTGGGATAGGTCTAATTTAGTTTATAAGATAAAATGCAAACCACCTTGTAATGGTTGTTACATAGGTCAAACAAGTAAAAAACTAAAAACTGGAACTAAACAACATGTCCAGGATTATAATAAAATGATAGTAGATCATTGTCAAAATCCTAATGTAAAAAAACGAATTAAAAACAAAAATTTAATCATAAAGCATTTGAAATACACTGAGAGGGCAACTAACATAAATCATGGACATACAGCGTTAGTTTCAAATGGTCTTGAAAAATTTAAGGATGGTGATAATGATCACTTTAATTTTGAAGAAGTTGAAATGCTATTTAGTGAACAAAATAGAGAAAAAAGAGAGTTTTTAGAATCTTCAGAAATTTTGAAACACAACAATTCCATCAATATTAGAACCGATTTGAGAAAAGTTAGTGATGTTTATTTCCCTATTCTCAAAAAAGCATTTCTCATGAATCACTAATTTGTAAAGCTTTCCTAGTATTAATTTTTTGTTTTTTAAAAAATTATTTTTCTAGTAATCTTTTTGTGTTTTCTGTTTTTCATCATATTTTTTTCAATCATAATTCTTTGAACTTTTTACTTATTGTTAATTGTTTTTCTTTTTTGATTTTTGATTTTTATAATTTTTTGAAGTTTATGTTAATTTAACTTTTATATCATGTAAGTTTTTCTTTGAATTATCCGTTATGTTATAATTTATGTTGTTTATTATAAATATTGATTTTATGTTTGTTTTGATATAGAAAATATAACCCTGAGGATGATTGTAATTTAACAATTGAAATATAGGTGTATATTTTAAATAAAAGTATTTGTTTTATTAAAATATAAACATTCGACTATAATACTTCAGATAATACAAATCAAAATAAATAAAATTATATATAAAGTCGAATAGATAGTAAAAGTTGGTTATTTATAATCAAAAATTTACAAAAAATATATATATATATATATATATATATATATATATATATATATATATATATATATATATATATATATATATATATATATATATATATATATATATATATATATATATATATATGTATATCAGCGGCGCATTAAGAGTTCAGGGGGCCCTGGTGCGGGTAAATTTTTGGGGGCCCTTTATCCTCATTTTCCAAAATTGATTACTAAATAAAACGGTCATCAGCTTCGAAAAAAACCCTAATAAATTAAAGTATTTTCAAAAATTCATTTTTGATGGCTAAAAAACAGAACTGATTTTTTGATGATTCAAAACTGCATGTCTGAAATCAGAACAGGAAAAACGATAACAATAACACCCTTAAAAATCTCTGAAATGTGTATCATGAATTGATTCTCTAGTTCAAACGATACTCTTGCAGCAGTTTTTAACAATGGGTTCCATTGTTTTCTCGGATTCTCAAATAAATAATTCCAAATAAAATTTTCGATTTCTCTATTTTGCAATCTAAAAGCAATAATCTATTCGAATATTTTAAATAAAGATATATAATTTATAAAAAAAATAAATAAAAAACAAAAGTTTTAATGCCGAACTTCCGAGAGTGATGAAACTCTGGGCTCGAATCACAATGGCAACTTTCTTGGAGCTCTTGAGCTTTTGGCTAAATTTGATACTTTCTTAAAAGAGCATAGTGATAAATTTGGCAACAAAGGAAAAGGTATGCGACATCTGAAGCAAACTTAATTAAATGATAAAAGTGACCGTTACCGTTTTCGCCCGATTTATCTGTGCATAACAATATAAATGATGTATCTTTCAGTAACAATAACTTTTTCAAAATTATGTATCTAAATGCCCGAAGCTTAAAAAATAAGGTAGATGAAATATTGCTTATAATAAACTCATTAAAAACTAAAATAGACGTAATCGCAGTTACTGAACACCACCTAAATGTAGAAAATTCAAAATTCGTTAATCTTAATACTTATAATGCTGTTTACAGTTGTCGACCAGAAAAACAAGGTGGTGGTGCAGCAATTTTCCTGAAGAACAATATCAACTACAAAGTTCTTTTCGATTTTAGTGATAATAACAACAGCTTCCTTAGTTTAAACATTACAAATCACAACAACCAACTCTGCAATGTAACGAACATCTATCGGTCTCCTAATAACAACAAAGAGAGTTACGAACAGTTTTTTGAAAAGTTTGATGAAATTTTGATCAAAATAGGAAATACTCATGCATTTGTCTGCGGAGATTTCAACATTAACACTATTCACCCTGATAACTTTGCCAAAACATATCTAGATATTTTGCAAATAAATAATTTCTATTTATGCAATAAATCCACGGTCACACGATCTGCTGCGGGTACGTGTTTGGATCACATATCAACTAATTGGATAAACCAAACCATAAAAATAAAACTGGTCCCGTATGACTTGTTTGACCATCATATAATTTTTTTAGAAAATGTAACACAAAATTTCAATTATGTAAAAGAAAATGAAAAACGAGATTTGCAATATGTAAACTACAAACAGCTTGCAAAATTGATCGATGAACACCCTTTAGATCTACACAATTTAGAAGACGTGAACAGCATGTACAACAAGTTTTTAGAGTATTTGCAATGCAAGATTAATTCTTGTACATATAAAAAAAGCATTCTTAAATTAAAAAATTCCTTGAAACCCTGGTTTGATAATGATTTGGAGCAAGTGCGTAAAGCAAAAAATTTTTGGTATCAGAAACATTGTAATGATAGAAGCAACAACGTTCTTTATGACGAATTTAAATACTGGAGAAACAAATTTACCACACTAAAAAGAAACAAAAAATCAGAATACTTTACAATTAACTTTGAGAAAAACTTAGGAGATATGAAGCGAACTTGGTACTATATAAAAGAGGTAATGTTTGACGGATCCATACCCCATACAATTAATCAATTGTTAGACGACAGCGATGATATTTTAACCAAAAAACAAAAAATTAATGATATAAACAAGTTTTTTGCTACGATCGGAAAACAAGTTGCAGAAAAACATCCCACTCCAAGCTTAGAAATCATATCACACCACCTAAATAACAATGTTTTGAATATTCCGTTGATTACATCATCAGAAGTTCTCGAAATAATTTCCAGTTTAAAGAATACACAGTCTAGAGGTGTTGACGGTTTTCAACTAAAAATGTTCAAAATTCTTGCGAAACAGTTATCTGGACCAATTGAAAAAATTATCAATAGGTCTATTGAACAAGGGATTGTGCCCGATAAATTGAAAATTAGTAAAAATATTTTAATTCATAAAAATGGCTGCAAGAAGGATTTCAAAAATTATCGATCTATAAGTCTTCTACCAATTACAAACAAAATTATGGAGAGACATGTTCACCATTTCCTGGTAAAAATGATTTCGGAAAACAAATTCTTAAATCATAATCAATATGGTTTCAGAAAATATAGCAACACACAGTCAGCACTATTTGATGTCGTTTCCAATATACAGTATTCTTGTGATCAAAGGAAAAAGGTTGGACTAATCTTTATAGATCTTAAAACAGCGTTTGATACGGTCGATCGTAAACTACTGTTAAACAAACTTTTTAACATGGGTTTCAAGGGAAATTCCTACCGGTGGTTTGAAAGTTATCTGAATGGTAGGTTCCAGTTTACTTTTGAAGACGGAACTCTTAGTTTCCTTGAAAAAGTAGAGTTTGGAGTTCCTCAAGGGAGTATTTTGGGACCAACACTTTTTAATTTATATATTAGTAATGTCGCTAGTGCAAACTTACACGCAAAAATGTTTTTATATGCTGATGACATTGTGCTTGTGTATACTGAGGATAATTACTTAGATATGGAACAACATATGAACGCTGATTTATTAATACTCTCAGATCTCTTAATCAAAAACCGTTTAACTATAAATATAATGAAAACCAAATACATGTCAATAGGAAATGGTGCTAACATTCATCTGGATATCCAAGTATCGGATGAATATATAATTAAAGTCAGTGAATATAAATACCTTGGAGTAATTATTGACGCAGATATGTCTTGGAATGCACAATTTCACAATATTAGAAATCGTTGTGCTCCAGTAGCTGGTGTATTTAAAAGAATTGGAACATTGGTACCAGATAATCTTAAAAGAGGAATATATTATTTACTTTTCCACTCACATATAACATATAGTATTTTAATTTGGGGTGCCACGTACAAAACTAAAATTCAAAAAATACAATATATCCAAAACAAAGCTATAAAAAATATGTATGGCTTTCCTAAGCTAACACCAACCATTGAGATTCACACATCGACTAATATTCTCTTTGTGAAACAATTATATAGTTATGTTGCGGTGCAACATGTTTATAATATTATAAACCAAAACATACATTCAAACACCAGCTTGCTATTTAACTCTCACATACACGAACATACAACTAGAACTAATAGCAGCCTTCGCAACATTAAGATTAACTCAACAGTATTTGGATCTAATTCAACTTTATATAATGCAATTAATGAATTCAACAAATTACCTACTAATATCAGCTCGCTTTCAATATCTAAATTTAAAAAAGAAGTAAAAAATAAGCTTTGCTCAATTTAGTGTATTCTTTCTTATATGTTTTAAACTTTTCCTTCTTTTCTTGTTGTTTTGTTTATTCTTAGCTTTTTTTCTTTTATTTGTTTTTTGCATGTTCAATATTTTTTTTTTTGTTGTTATGTAACACTAATTATAAACTTGTAAATGTAAATATCTATTACGAGCTCTGCTCTTTATGATATTGTAAATAAATTATTATTATTATTATGTTATTGGGATATTTTTACGAAGAACGTCGTACCTCTCAAGCACAATATGTGACGAATTTATTACCACCATGGGGCAAGAAATCAAAAATCGTATTGCAGCCAACGTCATTAACGCAGTTTATTATTCGATTAGTGTTGACTCCACTCTGGATGTAAGTCATTCGGATTAATTGGCTTTTTGCATTCGATATGTAAAAGATGGTAAAATCAATGAACGATTAGTTGTTATTCCAATTGAGGGTCAAACATAAGAGTATCTTTTTGGCATCGTTTAAAAATTCCTGGAAGAAAACTTAATTGACATACAAAATTGCAGAGACAGTCATATGACAACGCAAACAATATGGTCGGAATTAGTGCTGGTGGTTTTCAAGCGTTGATTCGATTGTTGTTAGGATTGTTGTAAAGATTGTTTGTAAAGATTGTTGATTATTTTTTCTATTTCTATGAAATTAGGCTCGATGTCAATACTGTTACGGTCACCGTTCCCAGCTGAACGATAACTTTTCAAAATGAAAGTAATCAATAACATATTTACATCGAGTGTAGCGCTTCCAAAATTTCCGTTTTGCCAAAACTGACAAAGTTTCTCACGTTACCGGTGTAGTACCGATACTCAGGAAAATAGAATAACTACAACACTTTTTTTAGAAAAGTTATTGAAATAAATATAAACAAAATAAATATTTAAATTAGACTTTAGTCAGATTTATTTTATTTCAATTAGTAAAAAGAATACTTTTGATTATTATTTTCAGTAAAAAAACACACAAACAATTTTATAAAGATTAGTGTTGCAATAAACTTTTAATAGAATTTCAATAAATATTCTTCTATCTATCTTCTTCTATCTTCTATCTTCTTCTATATAAATAAAAATGTAAATAGTCGTTTGTTCAAATAGGTAATTTCCTTAAGTACTGGATCGATTCCTTTGAAATTTGGACGATTAGTTGCATTTCAATAAAGGCGGGTTTTACATGATTTTTTTTAGCTGTATATGTTTCATAACATAGGCTGTCAACAAGTACAAGTTTTTCACCTGTTGTATTCTCAATTAACTCAATGTTATGGTCGAGTTTCACTTCATGCTTAATTTGATCGATTAGTTTTGTAAAGTGATCAGTCAATAGATTATTTTGTGTCCTCTTTTCGGTAGGACCGTCCTCCTTTGGAGCAAGAAGGTCCTCCGTCCTCATTTACTATAAAGATGTCCTCTTTATTGTTTTACATATTTATTTTATCAATGAATTTTATTTTTAAATTAAAACATGCTTCTCTGTCGGAAGAGTAAAACGTCGTATTGCTTTCGTGTTTAATGAATTTTATTTTCTCACAAATTTGCAATACTCATTGCTCGCTCGCATTGTAAACTTTTGATCGAAAATAAACTAGTTCATTAAACATCTCAACAATAAAGTACTATTATACAGTTAGTTTCTTAGGTGCCTTTGCGTGTCAAAACATAGATGCAATGAAAAATGCTGGAAAATATGGTCGAAAGTTCACTGAGTTTCATTTTTATAGAAAACTCACAAATGCAACAAAAATTAAACGAGATTGGCTAATCTATTCACCGTCAGCCGAAGCAGTTTTTTGTTTTGTATGCCGTTTATTTGGTGATTTGAATGGAAAATCGCAAGCATTTTCATTAAAAAGATTCAAGAATTGGAATAATTCATCACATTTCGAAGCATGAACTGTCTAAGTATCACATGACCAATAATTTTACATATAAAATGCGTATCAAGAATGAACTTACTTTAGAGAAATCTTATAATAATACAGCTAAAATTGCATCACGAGGACTTGCTTTTCGTGGTCACGATGAAATTTTAGGATCAAAACACAATGGAAACTTTCTTGGATCTCTTGAATTATTGGCTAAATTTGATCCCTTTTTACAAGAACGTATTTCTCGTTTTGGCAATAAAGGAAAAGTTACACTCTTTTCATGTAACATTGACAAATGATTTTTTTTTATTATTCGGAATATTTTTAGGAAAAGCGTCGTATCTTTCAAGCACAATTTGTGTTCATCTCTATCATGGCAAAACATGTTAAAAAATTGTTTCGGAAATTATAGAGTCTCGATATTATTCGTTTAGTGTCGATTCCACTCAGGATGTGAGCCATACAGACCAGTTGTCTTTTGTGTTCGATATGTTAAAAGTAATACCATTTGTGAACGATTTATTTCATTTATTGAAATCGAAGGTCATACATCGAATTATCTTTTTGACATCATTATGAAATTCCACATTGAAAACGAAATAAACATTGATAATTGTAGAGGCCAGTCATATGACAACGCTTACAATATGGCAGGTATTTATGGTGGCCTACAAAGATTGATTCGTCAAACAAATGAAACAGCAATTTTTGTCCCTTGCTCTGCTCATTCATTAAATTTAGTCGGTAAATATAGTGTTTCTGGCAATACTGCTGCAACTAAGTTTTTTGATATGGTTGAAAAACTTTATAGATTTTTCGTATATTCCTTTTTGATGGAATCGATTACAAGAACAATTAACCGAAAATAGCGAATACATGTTAGAGAGAGCAACTGGAACAAGATGGTCAGCTAGATACGAATCAGTTCACGTTTTACATTCTTGTTATTTAAAAGTGTTGCATGTTTTAAAATCTTTCCTACATAAGGAAAGCTTCAGTGACGATAACAAAGCGGTGGTAACAGGTTTGATAAAAAAACTATGTCAATTCGAAAATATTTTGATGTTTGTCCTCTGGAAAAGTGTACTAACCAAGTTTAATTGAATGTGAATGTGAATGTGAATCGAGCATTACAAAAATCTACTTTAACTGTGAGAAAAACTGTTTGATTTAATAGTTACAGATTTGGAAAATAAAGATTACAACAAAATTTTTGATGATGCCTGTCAGCTTTTAAATTCTGTTTCATCTAATATTCAAACCGCAAATAATATTCAAACTTGCTCAACGTCACAAACACTTTGTCTAGAGGAACAAAAAGACCACCTTGAAAAATCGTTGTTCAAGCCAATTTCTTTTTAATCTGAGAGAGCGTGCTAAAGATTATGAAGATCTAGATAGTACTCGTTTATGATACATCTAAATTTAATGAGTGATGAAGAGATTGCTAATTCTTGCAGAACAATAACCGCAAAATACCCAAAAGATCTCAATGCAAATCAATTGATTGACGAATGTCAATTTGCCAAAAATTATTTCACATTTGATAATTTAAATTATGAATCGATGTACAAAACAATGTTCAATGATAATCTTTCCACCACTTTTCCGAATATCGATATTTTATTACGAATGTTTTTATGCATGTTTGTCGATAATGTTATAGGCGAACGATCATTTTCAAACTGAAGTTAATCAAAAGTTATTTGCGTAATACTATGAGTAATGATCGTTTGAACGATTTATCCATTCTTTCTATTGACAATAAAATTTTGGACGAAATTAAATTCGATGAAATTATAGACACTTAAATACTAAAAAAAATGTAATTTTAATGCCTGAAAATAAATATATTTCAAACTTGTTTGGTTTTAGTTTCTTTTTTGCTTATGCTTGGGGCCCCTGAATCGCGGGGCCCTCGTGCGGTTGCCTTAAAACCTGTATGATAGTCCGCCACTGATATATATATATATATATATCTTATATATATAAAAATCACATGTCACGATGTTTGTCCGCGATAAACTCCGCAACAACGTAAACAATCTTAATAAAATTGTGTTCAGTGTGTGTATAATGGTCTAACTTGAGAGATAGGATAGTTTTTATTTTGATTGAACGCCTAAATATTTTTTAATTACGAATTAAATGTTAAATATGGATAGTTCATAAGCAAACTTTCAGATGGCGGCGTAAATTAATTAATTTACTGTCAAACCTGCTTTATCGACTTTTTAATCATCCATGTAGGGCCCATATAGACTATCATATGTTATTGAGCGATTATTTTGTTCCGGTATTTGCTGCAATGGCACTACAAAAGGGGGAAAAGAAACGAAATTCAATAAAATTTATATGGGATTTCACACAAAACACAACTTGAATAATTTTAAAAATTATCGGTTGTAATACCACGAGTCATTGAAATTTTTTCGAAAATTTTTGATTTTACGAATTAAATTATTTAGCAACATTGCGAATCAAAGCGCACAATAAACCACGAGTCCAAAGGACGAGTGGTTTAAGTAGTGGTTTGATTGAGCAGTGTTGCTTAAAAGTAATTTAATGAGTAAAATTGAAAAATTTTAGACAAAAATTTCAATGAAGAGTGGTATTTAATGAGATAATTTTTTTTTAATTATAATTTTGCTTAAAAGATAATTATTAGTTTCTAAATAGAAATTTTTTTACAAATTATTCAATAATACAAAATTATGTAAAAATGCAATTTGCAAATAACAAAAATGTCCATTTTCATTCATAAATGTTTGTTTATTTGTCAAAAATAAATTACAAATTTATAGCATTTATGCGCCTACTAAGATGAAACTATCTCTCATTTTGTTAGAAGAAAAAATGACAACAAAGAATTTTCATAACGACAAAGCAAAATTATCGACGACAAAAAGAATTGCCGACAGTTAATACAAAGCCTACTGTTTAAATATCATAGTTTGTATGAATGGAAAATAAAATTACTGACAGCAAAAAAAAATTATCTATGAAATTTCTCATTTTGCTACAATTAAATAATTTAAATTTCTTTTGGCGCTGCAAAAGGGGGAAAAAAGAGTAAATTCAATAAAATTTATATGGGATTTCATTCAAAACACAACTTGAATAATTTTAAAAATTATCTATGAAATTGCTCATTATACTACAATTAAATAATTTAAGTTTCTTTATGAACTATTACTGACAATATTGAGCATAATATATAAAATACTTTATTTTCTTCTGTCCGTAAAAGAAATATGAAAATAGGTTAAATTTTTCATACAAGTTTGTATGGGAAATTTTGGCAATTTTCATGTTTGAGCGACTTAAGAATAATCTTATATATATAAAAATCACGTGTCACGATGTTTGTCCGCGATGAACTCCGTAACAACGTAACCAATCTTAATGAAATTTTGTACAATGTGTGTATGGTCCAGCTTGAGAGATAGGATAGTTATTATCTTGATTAAATGCCTAAATATTTTTTAATTGTATATTAAATGTTAAATATGGATTGTTCATATGCCAACTTTCAGATGGCAGCGTAAATCAATTTATTCAATTGATAGTAAGCTTCAGCCGTGCATACACCGGAGCTAAACTATGCGAAATATGCGAACTATGTTTTTAAAAAAGTAATGTTTTAATGCGAATAAAGCTTTTTCAAAAAAATGTAATGTTTCCGTTTTTCTTTTCTTTTTTAAATATTTTGTTTCGGTAATGTTTTTTCTATAATTACGTTATATACATTATTTTTTAAAAACATAGTTCGCTTTTTTTATAGTTTAGCTCAGGTGTATAGCGCGCCTTAACTTCGTATAAGGCCATTATTAGACTATCAAATTTGGTTTAGTAAAAAAGTTTTGTTTTATATTTGATAATAAACGAAAAGCATATTATGCTATGTCAAATACGTTACCAAAGATTATTAACAATTTTGTGGAGGTTATATATTAATTATAGTAGTGCTATAAAGTATCGAGATCTGTAAAAAATTAGTGTATTGGTTTTTATAAAGTTTGAATAAAAATAAGAGTAAAAATAAAGAAAACAATAATTTAAATTTATTTTTTTAAATTTTTCATTGGTCTTCAATGTTAATTTACAAAAATCATTATCAAATTGAAAATACTCTTATACGTATTGCTAATTAAAATAGAACGATTAGAGGTAAAAAAATTGTCATCAAAACTGGATGAAAAACTAGCAAAGTTTATTTTACAACCTTTATGCTTGATTTATAGTCGGTAACTTTAACTTAACGTAAAGTACAAATGTATGAAAATGCACTAGAACATTTATAGTCGGTACGTAAACTTAACGTTAACTTAACGTAAAGTTCATTTCATTCTATCTTAAGGATTTTTTGACGTTTAGTATAAAAACTGAAGAAAACTAATATTTAATTGCAAGTGTCCATAAAAATAAAATTTTATTTATTAAAAAATGCAAAAGATATAAAAAGAGCGACTTTAATTAAAGCCAAATATTAGCATGAAATTAATATGAAAATAAATTTTTTTATTTTTAAATTTTGTATCAAATGTTTATTTCGAAATTTATTATTTTAAATTTTGATTGTGAAATCAGTTTGTTACTTTTAAAGCATTGATTGATTTATAAAATTGATTACAAAACCAAAATTAATATCAAATCAAACGTCAAAGAATACCTAATTTCTTACCAACCTTAAATCAAAATTTTGTATAGAGTCTTAAGTTACAGTTAAGTTAAAGTTAACGTCAACTCTCCAATTTCATGTCAAATTTTTTTTATTGACCAATATATAGATAGTGTGATATACGCCTCATAAATTTGGGTTAGCCAATAGATGGTGCCGTATTTGTATTTAAAAAATTGGTTTTAATGTTAAAGTTTTCCAAATACACAACGCTTGCTTTTTAAAATTGTCGTGTATTATTTTTTCATTGGTGATTGGTGATAATTATTTTAATTGTTTTTTTTAAATATCGGTTTATGCGCGTAGCTTGCTTTGATCAATGTTTTTTTTCGTTGAATATAATTTTATGAAATAGAAAAATGAATGTATAATATTTTATTAAAATAATATGTCAAATATTTTGAAATAGCACATTTTTTTGGAAATTTTAGGTGAAAAAGATGATAAACAATGTCGTTGAAGCTACAATTTTGAATGGAAAATTCAAAGTGGAAGATGTACTGTTGCTACGTATTTCAATGATCGCAACAGATATGGCATTTGAATTCAAACGTTTAGTTTCCAATGCGACTCGCTTTTGCAATGACCATCAACAACTCAAGACGAGTTTTCTTGAATTTTCTTTCTTATGAGATACCGACAATATGCGTCGGGTTATAATGTTAAATAAACAAAAGGTTTACACTATTGGGTGTAAAATAAATAGTTTTTAGAGATTTTTAGAGTGATTAAGCTAAAGTAATTATTTTAATTCATATGAGTTTTGCAATTTTAAAGCATTTTTTATTTTCTCTCAGAAAAACTTCTTTAAAACAGTTTTTGTGTGTTTCGTGTCGGGAACAAATACAATTTACAATTGTATAATCACAGATGAAGAATTCAATTTAAATAAATATGCGATAATGAAGTTTCAATTTAGAAATTATCTGAACATGAAAATTGAAATATGTTTCGTTGTTGTTTCATCCACTGTGGCTGAGTCTGTAAGATGGCTTTGAACTATGATGTCTCTGATGAGCGTGAGTTCAATCCCGACAATAATTACTTATTATCGGGAATAATACTTTTAATAATTACTTTGAGCAATAATTACTCACAAATTCGCTTAAAAATTAATATTCCATTAATGTTGTCCATATATGGAACATATATGCCAATATATTGACCGTGTGTAACATATTAGTTTCGCATTGATTTGCAACATTCAATAATAATGACTTTAAAATGACTTAAAATGTTGACTAAATAGAAATATTTCTGATCCTATGAATTCAAATCCTATGAATTCATATACAAAAACTTCCAAATAATTTTGATTTTTTTTGCATCACTTCTTTTATTCCTTTTTTGCATCACTTCTTCTATACCTTCATCGAATGTATTGTCGCTATTCTTACTGCACTTGCTGACCATAAAATCATATACCGATCAAAATTTTTTGCAACGTTTTTAGTAACCTACCGGTAAAGAAAGCGTATATTAAACCGCATGAGCACTGTGAAAATTTGTGAATCGATTTTTGTTCCGTATAATGTTCTAAATAGATTACACACCTGAAAACTTATAATCGCGTATTTTTTATATATTCTTTGTTTTATATATAATACTATTTTTTTATATTTTACTGATCAACTAGAGTGCTGATCCTTTTACATTCATATTAAAAAAAAAAAATAGAAAACCATTTCTCATTACTACTCTTTGAAATTATTGCTACGTCAACAAAATGTATACACACAAACTTTATTTATAGGCGTAGCAAAGCACGCCGGGTCCCGCTAGTATATATATATATATATATATATATATATATATATATATATATATATATATATATATATATATATATATATATATCTATATATATATATATATATATATATATATATATATATATATATATATATATATATATATATATATATATATATATATATATATATATATATATATATATATATATATATATATATATATATATATATATATATATATATATATATATATATATATACCTATATATATATATTTATATATATATATATATATTAAGCTTGCCAGATCGCCCGGCTAAAGCCGGACTCGCCCGGCTTTTTTTGGTAAAACTTGGCTGAAAAATCGCCCGGTTCGGACGCCCGGATTTCTAAACAAAATCCGTAAATCGCCCGGATTTTTCCAACATTTGTTCATTGAAAAAAAAAATATATATATAATATTAATTCGTTTTATAGTCAAAATTTCAATAATCTGTATCTTTCTTATTCAAATATGTTCCACATGTTAAATCGTGTTATTTTCAATGTTTCATATGAAAATATATAAACAATTGACATCATTTCAACGTTTTATAATTTATATATTGTGCTCTCGTTTGTTCAATCGTTTGCTGCAAAACGTGGAGTTTGGTTTAGTTGAGAAGGACAAGAGACATTTGGACAAAAGAAAAAGGCAAATTGACACTGGAAAACGTTCGGGCACAATTGATGGTAAAATTCAACTGGAAGGAGACATGTCCAGAGTTTTATACAAAAATAAAAGAAGATGCTGGTTTTCTCCAAAAACTTGCTGGAAGTGAAAAATACAAAATGAGAGCTGATAGTTTGTTTGGTACTCAAGAGAGTGGACAGTCATCGACTTCGATGGAGATTGATTGAATACAATGTTGACAATTTAAGCATAGAACTCTTTCTGTAATAAACAGA
>OY856187.1:336483481-336493481 GCA_963693315.1 Diogma glabrata
AAGAAGGAATAAGTAAATTGAAAATGGTATTGAATCAGGCTGCAGAAAATGGACTCAGCATTAAGTGGATCAAGTGCCAATTTCTTCAAGGAAGAGTAGAATTTTTGGGACACGTGATCGAAAACGGGAAAGTAAAACCTTCTAAAGATAAAATAATAGCAGTTGAAAAGTTCCCGGAACCAAAAAATATTCAAAACGTGCAGTCATTTTTGGGACTAACAGGCTATTTCCGAAAATTTATACAGGATTACTCTATTATAGCTAAGCCACTTACAGACTTGCTTCGTAAGGAAGTTGCGTTTAGATTTGGTATTGAGCAGAAATCAGCATTTTTGCAGTTGAAGGAAAGCCTGATGGGGTCGCCGGTACTCCAAATTTTTAAGCAGAATGCTCAAACAGAGCTACACACTGATGCAAGTCAGAAAGGATTTGGGGCTATACTTTTACAAAAAGCTGATGATGGGAACCTGCATCCTGTGTACTATATGAGCCGAAAAACATCAACGAGCGACAAAAAAATGCATAGCTATTATTTAGAAGTGAAAGCCGTTTATATAGCTTTGATTAAATTTCGTATTTACCTACTAGGTGTTCAATTCAAGCTCGTGACAGATTGTCAAGCATTAGTAAGTACAATGAAGAAAAACGACCTACCAGCAGCAGTGGCAAGATGGGTATTATATTTTCAAGACTATAATTTTGAAGTAGAGCATAGAAAAAATGAACGTATGCGTCATGTTGACTCTCTCAGTCGATGTTACTCAATTTTTGCGATCGAAGATAAGGTGTTAGCGAGTATTAAGGAAGCACAACGTGGAGATCAATGGCTAGAAGCAATACGAGAAATTTTAAAAACAACAGACTACAAGGATTTCATAGTAAAGTCTGATATCATATGTAAGCAACAAGATGGAAAAACGTTGGTAGTAGTTCCAAAAAAGATGGAAAATCAAATCATACAAGGTAAACATGATGATGGACATTTCGGAGTCGATAAAACAGCATATGCAATTAGTACTGAATTTTATATGCCGAACATGAGAAAAAAAATTCAAAGCGTTTTATCTAACTGTATTAAATGTATTTTAGCTAATAAAAAATCAGGTAAGCAAGAAGGCTACTTGGAAACAATTGAAAAAGGTGACAAGCCGTTGCAAACTTTTCATTTAGATCATATGGGGCCAATGGATATCACCGCAAAGCAGTACAAATATATATTGTCAATAATAGATGGGTTTTCAATATGTATGGCTATATCCTACAAAAACATTATCATCAGCAGAGGTTATACAAAAACTGTCAGAACAACAGTCATACTTTGGTAATCCTGTTCGTTTTATAACCGACCATGGAACAGCATTCACCTCAGCCGAATTCAAAAAATACTGTGATGATGAAGGAATTCAACATACTTTAGTTACCACAGGAGTTCCTCGCGGCAACGGTCAAGTGGAGCGCCTTAACAGGATCACACAAAATGTTTTAACAAAACTAGCATCAGATGAACCTTCAAAATGGTATAAACATGTACCATACGTGCAGCAAACGATAAACAGCAGCTTTCAACGAGCGATCCAGAAAACGCCTTTCGAAATTATGTTTGGTGTAAAAATGAACAAAAAGCAGAACCTAAACATACAAGAGTTGATTGAATTAGAAAATCTAAACAGATTTGATGAGGAGCGAGACCAATTACGTTTTGTAGCAAAGAAACAAATCGAGAAAATTCAACAGGAAAATAGGAAAACCTACAACAAAAAACGAAAAGAAGCAAAGTCTTACCAGGTTGGTAATCTAGTAGCAATTAAAAAAACCCAGTTCGGGGTTAGTCAGAAACTTTGTTCCAAATTTCTGGGACCCTATGAAGTCATAAGAGTTGGCCGTCACAATCGATACACAGTTAGAAAAGTTACTGATGGTGAAGGTCCTCGACAAACATTAACAAGTGCTGATAACATGAAAGATTGGTATCAACCACAAAGCGACACGGAAGATGAAGACTCGCCGGAGACCGAGCGAATACAGGATGGCCGATTGTAGGAATATTCGCCGCAGGAATGTTTGCAAACTCTGATTATAAAACATCTATTAGAAAAACAGCTGTTATCCAAACCAGTACCAATTATTTAATTTAATAATTACTTTTTGATAAAAAAAGTGCCGAAATGAGTTAGTCGCTGTGTGCCGGCAGTATAAGCTGAAATTAATTAAATATAAAAGTTGTGATCAAAAATATATATAAATTGAGTGTTTTTTTGTAAATAAAGTTGTTAAATATAACTATGTTTTTGTTGTTATTTTAAAGCGTGTCAATTCAGTAGTGTTCCATACCACATATATATATATAAATATATATATACATATATATATATATATATACATATATATATATATATATATATATATATATATATATATATATATATATATATATATATATATATATATATATATATATATATATATATATATATATATATATATATAAATATATATATATATATATATATATATATATATATATATATATATATATATATATATATATATATATATATATATATATATATATATATATATATATATATATATATATATATATATATATATATATATATATATATGAGCAATTTCACGCAAGTTCAGCAGGTTTTTGGGAAATTTTGACTTGACCCCTTTTAATTTTGATTATTTTTTGTTTATAGATAGTCTTTCATAAATAAAAAATACAAGTTCTCTTAGAATTTTTTTTTCGACCAGGGGTCTTCACAGGGTGGCCCTCAATTTTTTGTTATTTTGTGATGTGAGTGCATTTTGACGAGCGATTGTAGAAAAACTACTGAATCGATTTTCATAAATAATATGTCGTTGAATAGCTATTAGAACAAAGTTTTTAAAAATGTACACTGTTAATTTTTTGAAATAATTTTAAACGGTGTAACATAAGAAAAAAACGGTGTAATTGAAAAAACGATGGCATAGCCTTTTTTTTTTTAAACTAAATTGAAGCTTATTTTATATCTAATCACTTGTGAAAGTTTAGGACACGCGTTATTTTTCGTTTTAAAGATAAAATTCGTTGTGTATGTGACTGTCGGGAATCAGTTTTTTTTGTTCTGAAGGAAACTTATAAAAATGGCGATTTTTAGATATAGATTTTTTCTATGTTTAATATCAAATATTTCATTATTAAATGAATTTTTTAAAAAGCAATTTCAGTCAAGTTCAGCAACATTTTGCGACATTTTGACTCGAACCTTTTTAATTTGGTTTATTTTTAGTTTATAGATAGCCTTTGATAAATGAAAAATACGACTTCTCGTAGAATTTTTTTTAAATATAATAATATAAATTATTATATTTTTAAATATAATAATATAATTATATTAACAATATAATTGATATGTCGTTGAATAGGTGTTAAAAAGAACACCAAACTTGATTAACTTAGAGCGTGATGTGCTAAGTAATAATTTAAACGAACATACTGTGCCGCATATATCGGATCATCTTTCACCTTTGAAAATAAATTTGTGTGGCGGTCTCGACTACAGAAAACAAAAAGCCGTACAAATAACTAAGTCTATTCAGACTTTAGAGTTGTCTGAAAATGCAAAAATAAGGCAACGTTATGAAGAAATTATTAGAAACTTAAAGATACATTTCGACAATGGGGATTATGCTGAAAAACAAAAAATGTCAATTTTACCGAAGGAAATGAAAATGCAGGAGATTCAAGATATATTTGGAAGTAATGCTACGCGTCATTCGGATGAAAAAAGTAAAACTCTCCATGAAAATAATTTTCAGCATTCATCTGCGACGGATAAAAGAGGTGTATCCACAACAGATATAAATGTTGTAGAGCAGTTCTATAAATGTGATGAAATCAGTAGATTATTGCCAGGCAAACGAGATGCATTATCTTTTAAAAAAGGAGATGAGCGCATAAAAACACAAAAGCGGTTATTGCTATGTACATTAAATGAAGCTTATGTGGAGTTTAAAAATAAGTTTACTGATGTGAAAATAGGATTTACTAAATTCACGTCCCTCCGACCACAAGAATGTATAAAATTATCCCAAGGAGTTCATCATGTGTGCGTGTGTACCATACATCAAAATATGAAACTAATGATTCAACACTCTAAGATGTCTTGGATTACTGATGCTGCTTTCCAGAATTATAAAACATTAATTGACTTTGTTTCATGTGGTGAATTAACAGAAAATTGTCATACTTTGAAGTGCAATGAATGTTCAAAAAAACTTCAACAACTGGAAGAAAGACAATTAAATGATTTTGACGTTAAAGGAATCCTTCAAGTCCAATATCAACAATGGATTACCACTGATCCATGCAATTTGGATACTTTAATAGAAACTGTAGAAGAATTTATGAAAAAATTTATTTACCGTTTACAAATTTTGATACCACATAACTTTATAGCAAAACAGCAATCTACATTCATTGAGGAAAAAAAAATTAGAAGCAGGAAGTGCTTCGTTCAAGGGTATTTTTCTGAAAACTACGGCTTCATAATTCAGGATGCGGTTCAATAACTATTATTATAATAATTCACAAGCTACTATTCATCCATTTGTCATTTATTTTAAAAGTGCCGCAAGTGAATATGTACAGCATCGAAGTTTTATACTCATTTCGGATATAAACGATCACAACAGTACTACAGTCCATCTTTTCATTACAAAACTTATTGAATTCATCAAAACGCATATAAATTCTAATATTACGAAAATAATTTATAACACTGACGACCTTCTCAATACAAAAATAAACATAACCTAATTAACTTATGCCACCATAAAAAAGACTTTAAGGTTGATGCAGAATGGCATTTTTATGCTACCAGCCATGGAAAGGGACCTTGTGATGGAATTGGTGGTACACTGAAGCATGCTGCACACCGTTATAGTATAGGGAACAAAGATATTATTGATACACCAAAAAAACTTTTCGAATGGGCTTTAAAATGGGAATCTACCATGAACTTTGGATACGCCGATAAAAATGAATATCAATTAACAAAAAAAAATTACAAAATCGATATAAAAATGCGATTACTATAAGTGGAACTCAAAAATTTCATTCTTTTGTACCATTAAATACTAAGACAATAAATGCAAAAATGTTTTCCAACTCAAAAGAAACTTTTAAATGTAAAATAAGTAAATAATTTTTAATAACTATATTTATTTTCTTTAGCCTACATATATAATTTGTATGATACTTTAAATAGTTTATTCAATAATAAAATATTTGTAATTTAATGTTAAAATACAATCTTTTACTTTATGACCATAATAACGTAATACGAACATAATACTTCTCCAGTCAAAAGTTCCTAAATAGATTTAGTTATTTATACGGTTTTTTTGTTTGCAGTCGAGACTGTCAAATTATTTTTTATAAGAGTGACAAGTGATTACTAAAAGTGACAAATAAACATTTCATTTTTTTATGCCATCTAATACAAAGAAAATAATTGCAGAAGTGTTTTCTTATTCAAAAGAAACTTCTGTTTGTAAAATATGTAAATCATTTTTATCAATTGTATTTATTTTATTTATTGTACTACATATATAATTTTTATAATATTTTAAAAAGTTCATCTAATAATAAAATATTTGATACTAAACATAAAAAAAAATTTCTTAGCTTATAATGCCATTTTTATAATTTTCCTTCAGAACAAAAAAAAACTGATTCCCGACAGTCATATACACAACGAATTTTATCTTTAAAACAAAAAATAACGCGTGTCCTAAACTTTCACAAGTGGTTAGATATAAAATAAGCTTCAATTTAGTTAAAAAAAAAAAATAAAAAGGCTATGCCATCTTTTTTTCAATTTCACCGTTTTTTTCTTATGTTACACTGTTAAAAATTATTTCAAAAAAATTAACAGTGTACATTTTTAAAAACTTTGTTCTAATACCTATTCAACGACATATCATTTATGAAAATCGATTCAGTAGTTTTTCTACAATCGCTCGTCAAAATGCAATCACATCACAAAATAACAAAAAATTGAGGGCCACCCTGTGAAGACCCCTGGTCGAAAAAAAAATTCTAAGAGAACTTGTATTTTTTATTTATGAAAGACTATCTATAAACAAATTCGTTCGTCTGCTCGAAATGAATTTTTATTATTATTATTGAGAATTAATTTTGACTTATAAGTTTGTCAAAAAAATGTTGTCAAGTGTTTCAAAAAATGATTTTATTGATTTTTTTAGCCAAGTTTTTGGAAAAAAAATGAAGCTGTGTTTATGACGTAAATGTAATTGAAAATGAAATTGAACATGGAAATTTTTGAATTTGTTATAGTTTTTGAAATATTTTTGGAATTTTGAAAAAGTTTGTATATATGATTTTGTAATAATTTTTGCAATATTTTTAGAATTTCGGAAAAAGTTTGTATTTTTGATTTTGTAAGAATTTTTTTGAATATTTTTAGAATTTTGAAAAATTTTAAATTTTTGATTTTATTATAATTTTTGGAATTTTGAAAAAAGTTTTAATTTTTGATTTTGTAATAATTTTTGCAATATTTTTAGAATTTTGGAAAAGTTCGAATTTTTAAGAATTTTTGGCATATTATCGGAATTTAGAAAATGTTTAAATATTTGACTTCATTCTAATTTTTAGAATATGTTTGGAATTTTGAAAAAAGTTTGATTCTATTTAATTTAACAATATTTTTGGAATTTTGATTATAATTTTCCGGCAACGTATTGATGTTTCGTGTTAGTTTTGTAATAAATTTTTAAACAAATATAAAAAATACTTGTACTTTAACAATGAGTTATGTTTGATATACATCGCTGCCCAAAACTAAAAACCATATCCTCGTGAAAGTTTTTTGCCGAAAACTATATCAAAATCCTTTATCCAGACCGAAGTCTTGATATCTCAGAGCTGTGAGATTTCAGCCCCTCCATATTTTTTTATTGTATTCAATTCTTTTCCCCATGGAAATTCATCAACACTGCAGCCAATTGGAAATCCTTTATAACCAATTCCCACAATTTTACTATCGTTGTTTACGATTACGGCACCAACTTGTGTTGTTGGATCTTTACTACGTTTTGCTGCCCGAAATACAGTTGCCATAAAATATTCAGACCAATGAAGATAATAACAACGCTTTTTAATTTATAATTTTCATTTTTTTCTCACAGCAAAACTCAAGCTTCGATTTTTGTTTGGAATCATTTTTTATCATTTTAATTTTATTTACTAAATGATTCATCTATCAATGATTTTTCACTAAGACTTATTACATCAAAAACAAACAAAATAGAAAAAGTTTGATAACACATTAAAATATAATTTTAATTTTTCTTCTAAAAAAATTTACATTTTTTCACAATTAAATCATTTGATTTTAAAGTTATCATAATCTAACCGAGTTTAAAATTATACTAATTTAGAAAAACTAAAACAATTATTGTAAGAATCAATTAAATTAAATTTTAACATAAATTTAAATAAATTCTATTCTTTATAACAACATGTTTTTTTCAATTTCCAAATTATACTGAACGAATTTCTTATAAAAATTCACATTTTTATATTAAATTTTCTTCTTCTGTTTCCCCTTCCAACAATCAACATTTCTCCAACTTATAAAAAACATTAAATCAAGCATGTTTATTGTTGAAATTGAGTGACGCAATTAAATCTCAACAGCAGCATACAAAAATGTTGCGACTTAAGAAAATTAATGAAATTATAATTGAAAATAAAAATTATTATTTTTAGAACAAAATTGACATAGTCCTGGCGTTACATTATGTTAATTTATGATTTGTTATAATTTTCCGGCAACGTATTGATGTTTAGTGTTAGTTTTGAAATAAAATTCTAAACAGAGATAAAAAAAATACTTGTACTTTAACAAAGAGTAATGTTTGATATACATCGCTGCCCAAAACTAAAAACCATGTCCTTATAAAAGTTTTTTGCCGAAAACTATGTCAAAATCCTTAACCCAGACCGAAGTTTTGATATCTCAGAGCTGTGAGATTTCAGTTCCTCCATATTTTTTCATTATAATCATAATGATGTCACACTGTTACTTGTGCAACTAAACTGCTTGTCTAAGACCTGGTTATTTATTTTGGAAAACATGCTTTATTCTCTTCATTTTTAAATAATTTGTTTTTGGAATACTATCCAACCAACTCGTATCACCTTTTATGGATTCATTATTTATGAAATACATATATGCTGCATTTCATGTAAATAGTTAAAATATGTATGTGAGTAAAAGTTACAAGTTACTTACATGTTTTTCTAATTTTAATAAAAAAACTACAAAAAATCCAAACATGTTATTTTATTTGATGCATTACATACTACGATATTACGTAGATTATATCTATATGCTCGTCAGTTTGAAACTTACCCTCAATTTCAATAAATCTGCTAAAATTATCCCAATTCACAAATTTTGCTTTATTAACTATCAATAGCTTTAGAGATAGTTTATCCGATTGCAATACTGTCCGTGTGTGTGTGTCTGTCTGTATGTGACAAAACATCTCAGAAACAAATTAACTATTGACCCCAAATTTATGACAGAGGCATCTTATGCCAATATCTCCAACGGCATTGATTATCAGATCCGAATGTCAATTGTAACTCGAGATATGGGGATCTATTTGTGTGTGTGTGTGTCTGTCTGTGTACAAAATATCTCGGATACTGCTCGATCTAATGACCCTAAATTTGGTATGCAGGTGTCATAGGCCGATATCTTGATCGATTATTGGATCAAACATTTCTGTTCATTCCGAACTTATTGTTTTCTACAAATATTAATATGAGCACTGCACTGTGTAAATTCTTTAACAGGTTTTAAAAACTTTTCATACATATGAAAGATCTTCGCTTAGCTTCAGTTTGTACAAATCTTAGATCCGGATAAAGTATTAACTGCACAATGTAAATTTAAACTCTTAATTATAATATTACTTAAATTAATTTCACCCCACTTGACTGCGTAAAACATCTATTTTACCCTGAGAAAGATGCAAAAACAAGTAAGACAAATGCTATTTCAAAAAATTTATCGTAGTAATAATTCGTTTTTAAATATATAATAGTATTTTATTGTGCAAGTGTTTAATGCTTTATTTTATTTTTCGAGCAGGAAATAGCACAAATAGAAGAAAAATAATGAATTTTATTATACTTGTTTTTACCATCAATTCGGAACAATTAAAAAAATATTATTCAATTTTAATACCAATTTGACTATTTGGTATTTTGAAAATGAAATGACTTACAATGAAAGACATCAAATTTTATAATTATGAGAAATCAAAACACAAGCATAAAAAACTAGTTTCTTTTCACATTGGTAATTTAATTCAAAAGAGAGCATATAGCGAATTCGTTTCGACTATACCGAACAAATATTGGTACAGTGCCAATACCGTATTATCGAAATTTTTATGATTTGTATTGCACTGTTTCTAAAAGAAAACAAAATTCGAAAATTCTGTGTTGGAACTTGTTCGGTACAGTTAAAAAGAATTCACTAATAGTAACCTTTGCCTTTGTTATTATTTAAAAGAGAAATATCCGAATTAGTTTGAATTTATTGTTTGTGTATGGGTAGTTCTACAAACATAGGAATTTTGGACGGCTTTGCTTATTTCGTATATTAATATGAAAAAAAAATTTTTTTTTCACATAAAATTTGTAAACCTTAACTATGTCTAGCTGGTCACCCAAAATAAACCCGTTTCGAAATATACGTCTTAGAAAAAAAATTATTCAAAACGTCAAATTATCAGTCCCCTGGCGTGTCCCACCTTGCAATTCAAAGCTGGTAAACTAAATAATCAACGATTCTAAGTGTGTAGAGAAAAATTTACTCTGCAGTAATAATTTTGAATAATGATGCTTTAATAATGTGTAAATAATCATAACATTACTCTATATTTCATATAAGATATATCCTAT
>OY856187.1:336498481-336571593 GCA_963693315.1 Diogma glabrata
ATAACATGTTTCGAATGTAAACATTCATCGTCAGATTACCAAAATCAGTGGCGTAGCGACATACGGGTTTATTCGGGTTTAAATCCCCCCATTGAAATTTTAAAGTTTCTGTCTTCTAGAAGAATTGCTCTAATATTCTAATATTTAGATTTTTTTCCTGGCATCTTACGAATGAATTGAACAGTTGCTTTCTTTTCGTTCCACAGAACCCCACCCTCCACTATGTTGTCATAGTGATAGCACACATACTCACTAGCACACATACTCAAAAAGTTGACTGCCAGCTGCATGCCACGATGCGTACTATAAGTAGTACTATCAGAACCACCCCTTAACCTTGGCCCTGTGTTAAGCAATATCGATCCACCTGCACTCAGACGCTGGCATGCTCTCATGCGTGAACATAAAAAGGTAACCAACAACATCACGTTACCCTTGCACGAAGATAACGGTGACCACACTCGTTGTCGATTGAAGTCAAGAAAGCCTCCACATAAAACTGCCAGCAACCTGCTGGCAACTAATGTTAATATCTTGGATGTCTGGGACACCTCCTGGCATCATCAATACAACTGGCCTTTCTATTACTAACCCGACTTCTACCCAACCTGGTTTCGATCTGCCACGTCATACCTGGACTACACTAAACCGAATAAGAACGAATTATGGACGTTGTGCTGATTCTTTCTACATGTGGGGCATTTCAGAGTCCCATGAGTGTGACTGCGGCGCTCCACAATAAACCATAAAAGACATTGCAACTGTGTGTTCAATTCGACGGTACAATGGCGACATCTCAGACATCCATTTGGCAACTCCCGATGTAGTAGCATGGATAGACACGCTCGATGTAAACATCTAATATTCAAATGTACTGCCCAATGTTCAAATATTTTACTTTCTCCTTTTTTACTAAAAGACGCGCAATTAAATTGAATGTAAGTTCATTTAATGTGTATCCATGCTTTGTTTTAGGTAGATTTCATAGAAGAATCTACCTATTTTAAGTTTAATTTTTAATGTGTCACAAAAAAACCATACGCTAAATAAAAAAAATAGTGATACAATAAGGGCAATGATACATGTAAAAGAAATGTCTTTCAGACATAAAAAATTTGGCATCTAATTGGTTGAGGGGCGGTGACAAGTTTTAAATTTTACGAAAATATTTTTGACTGAAAGACAGAAAAAATATCTTTAAGACATAAAAACATAACCAAAAAAGATATTTTTTGCTTGACAATTAAAACTGATTAACTGAAAAATGGATTTTAAAAGTAAGTTTTACCTATAATCGATTACAATTAACTTAATTTGATGATTTAATTACAATTAAAATAATTTGTTTACTTTAGGCGATAATCGCAACAAAAAAATAAAAATTTGGTCTAATGTGAAAATGCCTAAATCTATATGAATAAGTAAACAAATTATTTTAATTGTAATTAAATAATAAAATTAAGTTAATTGTAATTGATTATTGGTAAAACTTACTTTTAAAATCCATTTTTCAAGTAATCAGTTTCAATTGTCAAGCAAAAAATATCTTTTTAGGTTATGTTTTTATGTCTTAAAGATATTTTTTCTGTCTTTCAGTCAAAAATATTTTGGCAAAATTTAAAAATTGTTGCCGCCCCTCAACCAATTAGATGCGAAATTTTTTATGTCTGAAAGACATTTATTTTATATGTATCATCGCCCTAATTTGGAAAAAATAACAAATATTATGTCAAAGGTAACTTGTTCCACATATTTTTATTTCAAAATTTATGCAAATTTGTAATTTCAATTTAGAATAAACATTTTTTTAAAATATTTTACTTGCGGCGAATAAAAAATAGTATATGATGCACGGACATAAGCTATTTTGGACTTAATGTGGATGCAACTCCACATACGACCAAAATCTTTAGCTCTACGTCCTAGCATCATAATGTACTATTCTGGCGTCTTTTATTTATGCCCACTGGTCTACTATTTTGTCTACTATTCTTTCTTTATGAGTACATCTGTAGTCCTATTCCTGTACATCGTGAAATAGGATTTGAGAAATAAATTACAGCAATTTTTTCATAACTAGTATTCCGTGCCGGAAATAACAAATAACAATTTCGTAGATCGGACAATAGATAAGATCGGACAAAACAAAGTGTCCTGGAAGTTGTTCTAAATACAAAACAAAATTAATTGTGTTAGAATAGTTAAAATGATATCTAACGCCTTGATATTTTAAGGAATTTGATTAATCAGGAAAATCATTTTTCATCCCTTCCTAGACACAGGTTTGAGGCGAATCAATAGTTAAAGTGTCATTCAGTTTCAAATAAGTTTAAATTTCAAAATCACTAGCACAAAAATTTCTATTTAAAAATAACCAAAATTATCATTTTTTAAAGTTAATTAAAAATTATTCGAAATTTGTTTTATAAAAGTTAATTAAAATTATTCGATATTTTTGTTTTATATTGCACCAACTCTCACCAAAATATTTCATAAATCCTATAAATCTGGTATTTTTCCATCCTGCTGGAAGTTGGCCAATGTCCAGCCTGTCCCAAAAAAGGAACGAAATGTGATATTTCAAATTACAGACCAATAGCCTTACTCCCAGTCCTGTTTAAAATATACGAGCAATATATTAATTCACACATATCCAAATTTTTGGAGGACAACCATTTAATATCATGACAGCCAATACGGTTTTAGAAACAAAAGATCAACAACCGATCTATAGAACTATGTAGCACATCTTTGGAATAGCATACTTGAGAAAGGTGAAACGTACGTAATCGCATTAGACATCTCAACAGCATTTGATCGAGTCTGGCATGCCAACATGATCAACAAGCTCGTTGCGTACGGTTTTCATCCCGCAGTTGTGAAGTTGATTCAAAATTTTCTGTCTAACCGATACATCTCGGTATCTATAGATGACTTTATTTCTGAGTCCAAATTAATTAACGCTGATGAACCCAAGGCTCAGTTTTATCTCCCACTTTATTTTTAATTTATATCAACGAACTGTTGCAAACCACCAATAACCCAATAAATAGTTTTGCAGATGATAGTACACTGCACAAGTCATTCGTCCCCCTATCTTCAAAGGGTAAAATGCATGAAGAAATAAATCCCGCCCGGAGAGACGCTGCCATAAATGTAAACGAGGACCTGAAAAAAGTCGCCGATTGAGGTTACAAAAATTTGGTAAATTTTAATTCCACCAAAACACAGCTATTGATTGTTTCCAGATCAAAGACCGAGTTTCCCAATGATATTTCAATTAATATGTGTAACGACCAAATAGACGAATGTGAAAACATTCGTTTATTGGGAGTCAAAATTTCCAATGACTTACTCTGGAACGATCATATAATGGCCATGGCAAAGAGCGCGTCAAGAAAACTCGGCCTCCTCAATAGATGTAAACATATTTTTCTCCGTATCAATTACTCCACATTTATAAGTCCTATATTCGTCCCTGCATGGAGTATTGTTGTCAAGTTTGGGGCGCTGCATCTGTTACCATCTTGGGCCTTTTGGACTCTGTTGAAAAGCGTGCTATACGAATTGTTGGTGATCGAAATTTAACATTAAATCTTGATTCCCTACAACATCGTCGCACTGTTGCTGATCTCGTTGTTTTTTATAAATATCGTCACCAGCAGTGCTCGGATGAAATTAGATCTATAATGCCTCAGACATCTTCTTTTCCTTGTTCAACTCGTCAATCTGTTTGTGCAAATAGTCAAACTGTCGGGATTACTCACTGCCCCAGTAACAAAATGCAAAGGGATTTCTTTGTGCGTACATCGTACAAATGGAATGCTTTGCCTGAATCAATAGTCTCGAGTGCCTTCAATCCACAAAGATTTAAATAAAGCGTCCACCAACACCTCAAGATGCATGTTGTTGTGGGACCTATAAGGTATTAAAAGGTATATCTATGTGTTGTTGTGACATATTTTGTAATTCCTACTACACAACACCTTTTACTAAAAAAAAAAGTACTGTAAAAATATTTTTGTTTTGAAATAAAAATTATTCGATATTTGTTTTCTTAAAGTTAATTAAAAATAATTTAAAATAGTTAAAAAAAATCATTAATCTATTTTTTAAAAAATTATTAATTAAAAAAATTAAAATTAAGGAAACATTAAAATGGGGTATCTATTATTGTAATGAATTATTAATAAAACTAATTAATTGGTTTATTGGGTTAAACTATTAAGTCTTATAAAATAATCCTTGACCCCCCCCCCCCCCCCCCAATGGAAAATTCTGGCTACGCCACTGTCGTGATTGATGCACAAGGGGTTAAAAGAGAGTGAAAATATTTTTGAAAATACTTTTTTATAAAATACAATCAAAAAAAATTATTTCAGAGTTCAAAACAATCAAAAAAATGTTTATTTTGTTGCGCTAATCCGGAAATTAAATTAACAGCTGCTTATTTTATTCTGTTAAGCATAATGACGCACATATTTATGGATGTAAAAAACAAATAAGCCTTATTGTTATATAGGGTTCGGGAGGGCATAAATAATTTATATTAATTTAAAAACAAACTTCAGAAAAAATATCGACATATGAGTTAAAGTGGCTAAATGAAAAAGATGAAAACATTCTATAAAAACGAATATGTTTAAGACATGATGCAGACGCACGTCTGCATCATGTCTTAAACATATTCGTTTTTATAGAATGTTTTCATCTTTTTCATTCAAGGCAAAGGACCAAGCATTTGGGATACATTCACACACAATTTTCCTGAAAGAATTGCTGATGGGTCAAATGCAGATGTAACATCTGACTCCTACCATCTCTATAAAAAAGATGTTGCTGTACAGAAAAATCTTGGGGTAATATATTCCAATATTATTTATTCTGGTTAATAACTTTATTACATATTGTAGGTCAATTTTTACAGGTTTTCGTTCAGTTGGTCTAGAATTCTTCCAACTGGCGAAATTTCTTCTCTAAATCTCTTTGGAGTTCAGTACTACCATCGTTTTATTGATGAGTTAATTCAAAATGGAATTGAACCAATAGCAACAATTTATCATTGGGATTTACCACAATATCTACAGGATTTAGGCGGATGGACTAATCCTCTGATCTCTAATTACTTTGAATCATTTACAAATGTACTGTTCAGAGAATACGGGGCCAAAATCAAAAAGTGGATCACTTTTAACGAACCACATATATTTTGTGGTGGGTATGCTGCAAATGAAGAAGCTCCTGGTGTATCTGCTCATGGAGTTGGAGACTATTTATGTACACATCACATGCTGATATCACATGCGCGTGCATATCACTTGTATCGAAACAAATACCACTCAAAATTTAAGGGTCTTGTAGGCATAACTTTTGACGCCATGTATTCGTTTCCATACGATGCAAATAATAAAGACGATATTAAAATCGCACAACGAACCATTCAGTTTGAAGTATGTCTACACAGTTTTTGCATATAATTGTAACAATAACATTATGTATATAGCACTTATTACTTTACGCAGAATAGAATAAATATTCTGCGTAAAGTAACAAGTGCTATATACATAATGTTATTTGAATACTTACGCCAAGTGCCAACGGCAAGCAGTGTAATTTATAATTATAACAAATCTATTATTTTGTTGTTTAGCTTGGATTATATGCACATCCGATCTTTTCTATGGAAGGCGATTATCCTGCAATTGTACGAGAAGTTGTTGATAAAAATAGTGCTAACGAAGGAAGAGAATGGTCTAGATTACCTAAATTTACTTCAGAAATGGTTAAATATATTAGAGGAACGGCAGACTTTTTCGGTTTAAATTACTATACTAGTCGCTATGTTCGACCATTAACTAGAATCGATCTTCCAAATCCTTCAAGAGAACGCGATACAGGATCTGATAAATTTGTCGATCCAACATGGCCTAAAGCTAAATCCGTCTGGCTTTATTCAGTTCCAAAAGGTTTATTCAACATTTTAGTATGGATAAAAAAAACATATGGTAATGTTGGAATAATGATAACGGAAAATGGTTGGTCGGATAATGGCGAGTTAGAAGATGATGGTCGAATTGAATATTTAAATGTAATTTTATATTTTGTACTAAATACTGTCTGCTTCTAACATTAAATTCATTTAAGGAACATTTCAATGCGATTCTTGACGCCATCGATGCAGGAGTTAATGTCACTGGTCATACTACATGGAGTTTGATTGATAGTTTTGAATGGAACAAAGGTTATACGTACGTACTAATGAGTAACGATCCTGTAGACAAAAAATTAATTAATATTTTAACAATTTTAGGGAAAAATTTGGTGTTATTCAAGTTGATAGGAAAGATCCACACCTAACGCGAGTCCCCAAAAATTCGTCATTTTATTTGGAACGTGTTTTTAAGACAAAAACAAATAATTGTGAAGCATAAAAATACTTTTCTTCAGGAGGGAACGATTCAAAATAGAGTTAAAATTTTTTTCAAGTAATAATAGATGTTAATTAAAAATTATATTAAAAGTTCATTTAGTACTAATTGTACTAAGCTAGCACTAATTTAATACTAAATGTACTAAATATTTTGGAAACAAAATGATTTACAGAGTTTTTTTTAACGTCATCTCCATTATAGAGGAAATTGCCCATTAAATGAATCGCTAAAATATATAAATATATCGTTGGGGAACTGAGCTCGATGTTTGATTTGGAGACGACCATCGACTGATTTATTTTATTTCTTATTCACATTAATGGCGCATCTCTCCGGGCGGGTTTTCTTCGTTACTGAATTTCACCCTTTGTATACTATCATCCTTAAAGCTACCTACGGCTTTCAATAGTTCGTAGATATTTATCATAAAAAGATTTAATTAAGACTTAGATGAAAAACTGGTTATAGGGACGATGTGTCTGTTTAACTTGGCTTGCAAGCTTTAAGATGCAATCACTGATGTACAGATCACTCTATACGATTCGTTCTAATTGTCCAATATGAGGTATGAAAATAACGCTCTCCACTCTCCTCTTCATGTTACTATTTCCTACTCCATCTTATTCTATCAGATAAAAACCCGTCAAACAAGGCATCCAATGAAATAGCTCAATTGTTAATACTGAAGTCGAATATCTGGCACCGTCCGGATTAAATTGTCTATAAAATCTGTACGATCTGTAAATCTAGCTGTATTATGCGGATCTTTAAACTTTTGTGGGTCACTTAAATAAAATAACAACTTATATGTTGATGTTTGATCCCAACTATGGTATATCCAGTATTCTAAACCAGGCCCGAGGAGAATCTGGTTTAAGGTTAGAAATACGGAAGGAGTCTAAATCGAAGACGGCTAATCGAGACTAGTGTTCCTGATTTCTCGACTTTTAAATTTCTCGAGAAAGAAAACTAGAAATACATATTTCTCGAGAAATCTCGAGATCTCGAGAAATATATTTCCTTAGAATTCTTTGTTTATAACGTCAAATTGAAAACCAATGTATCTTTACACTTATTTTTTAACTATGCATATTAAATGAAACAATTTTTTTAATTGTAAATAATAAATTTAATAATTCCAAACAACTTCCATTTACAGGGATTAAGCCCAAATTATCCGATTCAGTGATATAACAATATATTTGAAGATCCATAAATCTTTTGTTGTTGACGTCAGTCCATTCGTCTAGGGATATGCTAAACTTTTTGTTACTGTTTTTAATAAATTAATTTTATTTAGCAACTAAAGCTTTTAGTTTCGAAAAGCTAAATGATTAGTTTTTTTACATTTGAAGGATTTTTCGGAAAATTGTTTGTCGAATAAAGCTTTTTTTTGTAACTCTGTGGAAGGAAATCCCATCAACAGCCACTAATTGAGCAATTGCTTCACTCATCGACAGACACTGCCTTGACATGAATTTATCGATATTTTGCATATCACTGTTGATTTGCATATCACTGAAGACTTCTTCCATCTGTGCCCGACTCTGGATGTTTTCTTTTCAAAGAATGTATGGCATTAAAATGTCGATGAAGACCAGTAGTTGCAGATCCCTACATAATATCGTTTTACCACAAATATTGCAGTTTTAATGAATCGTTTTTGGTAAAATGTTTCCAAACATCATCGTATTGATTTGGGTTGAAATTTGATGAAAATCGTTAAATTTTTTAACACAATTTTACTTACTATATATATGTTGTTTCTTGAAATTTTTTTGTTTCTGATTGTTTTGTTTCTCATACAAAATGTCAAACTATTTAAAATGCAATGGTGCATAAATCTACCTTACCATAATTTTAGTTCTCTTTTGTTCGGAAAAGCGCAAACATTTATATTTTTGATTGTTTTTAGTAAATTCGACGTTTAATTTTTTAAATAAAGGAATAGTTATTTGTTTAACTAGGCAGCAAAGTAGTAGATTGACTGCCGCGGCTGATAGTTCATAGCCGAGCGCAGCGAGGCTAGGAATTCAGCCTAGGCAGTCAATCTACCTTGCTGCCGAGTTGAACATATAATTTTTTCTCCGATTAATTACAATGATATGTAATTTAATAATTATTACTTTAAAAATAAAGCAAAATTTTAAAAATTAAAAAAAAAATCGCAATTGTTGGAAGATTTAGTTGTTATGGAAATGTAATAAAAATTATAGTTTGACAAATTAAAAAATTTCTGCCAGATTCGTGGAAAAATATCTGTTTATTTCTATGAAGTCTAATTATTTTGCTGCCTAGGCAGCAAAGTACTTGCTTTGCTGCCTAGGCAGAAAAAGTGCCATTTTGCTGACTGAAATAAGTATGCAAAATTTATATTTGCTGTCTATCGGAGAAAAACATATTTTTCTCGAGAAAAATAAAAACTTTCTCGGGAAATGGAGATTAGATTTTTGTTAAATTTCTCGAGAAATTCTCGAGAAATATTTCTCGAGAAGAAACACTAATCGAGACTCTATAATTTCCGAAACAATGTGATTTTTAACATGTTTTGCCATGATAGAGATGAATTCTTCACAAATTGTGCTTGAAAGATACGATGCTTTTCCTAAAAATATTCCGAATAATAAAAAAAAACCATTTGTCAATGTTACATGAAAAGAGTGTACATTTTCCTTTATTGCCAAAACGAGAAATATGTTCTTGTAAAAAGGGATCAAATTTAGCCAATAATTCAAGAGATCCAAGAAAGTTTCCATTGTGTTTTGATCCTAAAATTTCATCGTGACCACGAAAAGCAAGTCCTCGTGATGCAATTTTAATTGTATTATTAAAAGATTTCTCGAAAGTAAGTTCATTTTTGATACGCATTTTATATGTTGGTCATGTTATTGGTCATGTGATACTTAGACTCTTCATGCTTCGAAATGTGATTCAATTATTGAATCTTTTTAATGAAAATGCTTGCGATTTTCCATTCAAATCACCAAATAAACGGCATACAAAACAAAAAACTGCTTTGGCTGACGGTGAATAGATTAGCCAATCTCGTTTAATTTTTGTTGCATTTGTGAGTTTTCTTTAAAAAAGAAACTCAGTGAATTTTCGACCATATTTTCCAGCATTTTTCATTGCATCAATGTTTTGACATGCAAAGGCACCTAAGAAACTAACTGTATAATGGTACTTTATTGTTGAAATGTTTAATGAACTAGTTTATTTTCGATCAAAAGTTTACAATGTTTACGTTTACAAAAGCGAGCAATGAGCATTGCAAATTTGTGAGAAAATAAAATTCATTAAACACGAAAGCAATACGACGTTTTACTCTTCCGACAGAGAAGCATGTTTTAATTTAAAAATAAAATTCATTAATTAAATAAATAAAACGAATAAAGAGGACACCTTTATAGTAAATGAGGACGGGGGACCTTCTTGCTCCAAAGGAGGACAGTCCTACCGAAAATAGGACACAAAATAATATATGAGCTGATCACTATACAAAACTAATCGATCAAATTAAGTGAAACTCGACCATAACATTGAGTTAATAGAGAATACAACAGGTGAGAAACTTTTATTTGTTGACAGCCTATGTTATGAAAATCAGCTAAAACAGCTAAAAAAAATCATGTAAAACACCGCCTTTATTGAAATGCAACTAATCGTCCAAATTTCAAAGGAATCGATCCAGTACTTAAGGAGATTACCTATTTTGAACAAACGAACATTTACGTTTTTATTTATATAGAAGAAGATAGAAGATAGAAGAAGATAGATAGAAGAATATTTATTGAAAATTTATTGAAATTCTATTAAAAGTTTATTGCAACACTAATCTTTATAAAATTGTTTGTGTGTTTTTTTACTGAAAATAATAATCAAAAGTATTCTTTTTACTAATTGAAATAAAATAAATCTGACTAAAGTCTAATTTAAATATTTTGTTTATATTTATTTCAATAACTTTTCTAGAAATAGTACATTATTTAATTAGGAGCTAAAGTGATACTTTTTGTGTTGAGTCTATAGTTTGACAATTATAGACGAAACACAAAAAGCCACTTTAACTCCGAATTAAATACACTATTTTTTCGGTAAACGTTTAAATTTTTTATATATATGAAATAAATACATCAAACTTTTTATAAATATGAATTTTTATCGTCATAATTACTTCCAAAAAAGAGAAAAAAATATTTAAATTTGCATGAATAATTTTTTTTTACTAAAGCAGCCTTTTCAAAATTTCATAATCCAATTGAAATAGTTGTTATTTTGTTGTCATAGCTATACAATAATTCCAAATTTCATTATCCAATGAAACTGTTTGTTATGTTTCGTTGTCATAGTAAAATACAATAATTCAAAATATTATAATCCAATGAGAATCAACTTATTTTTTGTTGTCATGGTTATACAATATGTTTGAAAAAATAACAAACTAACAAATAACAAAGGCTACTTTACAGCCTCCGTAATATAAAATAAAAATGGCGTTACTTTTGCTGTCACTAGACGTTACTTTTGCTGTCAGGCTAAAAAGTAAGACTTTAGCTAACTCCCTAGCGGCAGTAAAGTTAAACTTTACAGCCGTTTGCCGAAAAAAGTGTTTTAGTTATTCTATTTTCTAGAGTATCGGTATTACACCGGTAACGTGAGAAACTTTTTCAGTATTGGCAAAACGGAAATTTTGGAAGCGCTACTCTCGATGTAAATATGTTATTGATTACTTTCATTTTGAAAAGTTATCGTTCAGCTGGGAACGGTAACAGTATTGACATCGAGCCTAATTTCATAGAAATAAAAAAAAAATAATCAACTATCTTTACAAACAATCTTTACAACAATCCTTACAACAATCGAATCAACGCTTGAAAACCGCCACCAATTCTGGCCATATTGTTTGCGTTGTCATATGACTGTCTCTGCAATTTTGTATGTCAATTTTGTTTTCTTCGAGGAATTTTTAAACGATGCCAAAAAGATACTCTTATGTTTGACTCTCAATTGGAATAAAAGCAACTAATCGTTCATTGATTTTACCATCTTTTACATATCGAATGCAAAAATCCAATTAATCGGAATGACTTACATCCAGAGTGGAGTCAACACTAACCGAATAATAAACCGCGTCAATGAGGTCGGCTGCAATACGATTTTGGATTTCTTGCCCCAAGGTGGTAATAAATTCGTCACATATTGTGCTTGAGAGGTACGATGTTCTTCATAAAAATATCCCAATAACAATCACTTTTATCATTTCATTAAGCTTGCTTCAGATGTCGCATACCTTTTCCTTTGTTTTTTTTTTTTTTTTTTTAATAAAATGTGTTGTGTAATAGGGTTTAGAATATGTGTCACAACAACACATAAATACCTTTTAAGACCTAGGTCTAGACCTAGGTCCCACAACAACTGGCGTTCTGAGGTGTAGATTAACGCTTTTTTTAAACATCTGTGGGTTGAAGCCACCTGAGACTAAGTGTTCCGGCAAACTATTCCATTTGTACGCAGTTCGGACAAAGAAGTCTCTCTGCGATCTGCCAGTATGACAGCGCGGGATCTTTACCGTTTCACTGGTTGCGGCAGCCGATTGCCGAGTGGAACGGGGGTAAGAATAAGTTTGAGGCATGATGCCGCTGATTTCATCTGAGCACTGCTGATGACGATATTTGTAAAAAACAACGAGGTCAGCAACAGTGCGACGATGTTGTAGGGAATCAAGTTGTGATGTCAAAGTTCGATCACCTACAATTCGTATAGCTCGCTTTTGAACAGAGTCCAAGAGGGCCAAGATGGAAACAGAGGCAGCACCCCAAACTTGACAGCAGTACTCCATACAGGGACGAATATAGGACTTATAAACATGGAGCAATTGGTATGGAGTGAAAAATTTTTTGCATCTATTTAGGAGGCCGAGTTTTTTAGACGCGCTTTTTGCCATCGCCATTACATGATCGTTCCAGAGTAGGTCATTTGAAACTGTGACACCCAATAAACGAATGTTTTTACATTCACCTATTGGTTCATCACACATACTAAATAAAATATCTTTGGGGAACTCGGTCTTTAATCTGGAAACAATCAACAGCTGTGTTTTGGTGGAGTTGAAATTGACAAGGTTTTGGTCACCCCAGTCGGCGACTTTATTCAGGTCTTTGTTCACGTTTATGGCAGCGTCTCTCCGGGCAGGATTAATTCGTTCGTGCATTTTACCTTTTGAAGGAAGGGGCTCGAACGACTTGTGCAGAGTACTATCATCTGCAAAACTATTTATTGGGTTGCTGGTGATTTTCAACAATTCGTTGATATAAATCAAAAATAGGGTTGGGGACAATACTGAGCCTTGGGGTACACCAGCGTTAATTAGTTTAGACTCAGAAGAATATCCGTCTAAGGTTACCGAAATGTATCGGTCGGATAGAAAATTTTGAATCAGCTTCACAACATTGGGATGAAAACCGTACGCAACGAGCTTGTTGATTAAGTTGGCATGCCAGACTCGATCGAATGCCTTGGAGATGTCTAAAGCGATAACGTATGTTTCACCACCTTTATCAAGTATGCTGTTCCAACAATGCGCTACATAGTTTAATAGATCGGTAGTTGATCTTTTGTTTCGAAAACCGTATTGGCTGTCGGATATTAAATGATTTTCTTCCAGAAATTTTGAAATATGTGTATTAATATAATGCTCATAGACTTTGGATAGGACCGATAGTAAAGCTATTGGCCTATAATTTGAGATATCGGATTTTGGTCCCTTTTTGGGGACGGGCTGGACATTTGCCAACTTCCAGCACGAGGGAAATATACCAGATTTGTAGGATTGGTAGAATATTTTAGTTAAAGTTGGTGCAAGTTCTTTGGAAAAGGTTTTTAAAATAATGGGTGGAATATTGTCCATTCCTGATGCTTTGTTGATGTTTAACCCCTTTAAAAGTTTAGCGACTATTTTGGGTTTGAAGTGAAGTTCATTCATATTAACTCCTGAAGACTGGATTTGGGGTATTTCTTTAGGAGTTTCCAAAACAGTGGAGTTCAGAGCAAAGCGTTCAGCGAACAAGTTAGCTTTTCTTGCGGGATCATTGACGATTAAATCACCATCAATAATAGGGGGAATAGAAAATTTTGTACCAGAATTTAAAGAATTAATGGCACTGTAGAAACTCTTGTCAGAAACAGACATAGACGTAAGTTTTGAGGCTTTCGCTCTGTCAATTTCGGACTTTTCATTTGAGATAATCTGATTAGATATTTTGTTGGCCTTTAGATATTGGGATCGATTAGTGGGAGTTTTGTTATGAATCCAAATATTAAATGATCTACGTTTGTTTCTAAGTGCCGTTTTGGCAGCTTTCGAATACAAGTATTTTTGTTTGGGTTTTACTATGGAGAAAGGGACAAATTTATTTATAGCAAATTGGATGGTTTCTGTAAAGTTTTGAGTAGAAACATTTACATTGTCAGTGTAAAAACAATGACGGTCGAAAGGGAAACCATGGAAAAAATTTTGAAGACCACTCTTATCCATTTTTGAGTAGTGAAATATTTTACGGGGTTTGGGAGCTGTAGTTTTAAGTAAATCTGTTTTGATAACTGATGAGATTAAATAATGATCAGAATTTCCAATACTACCTTTCGCAACATCGACACTCGTAATATCTGGCATTGTGGTAAGATAGAGATCTAGTAGAAAACTATTATCACCGCCATTACGAGGAGTGAAAGTCGGGCTTTTTACAATTTGGAATAGGCCCTGAGACGCGGCAAAAATTTCTGCCAGTTTTCCACTATTGTCAACATCGTCGGTCGATTTGGAGAATTCCAACCATGATTTGTTGTGGACGTTGAAGTCACCGGTAACGATAACTTCACAATTAGGGGACTTTGCTCTAATCTCGTCCATAATTTTTGTCAGTATATTAAAAAAGTTTGGGTTACGTTTGTTGGGGGACCGGTATAAAGCTATTGTAAAAAAAGTCATTTCTGGAAGACAAATCTTTAAAACCATTGTATTGAAGCCGTCACCGTGTAGTTCAAAATTTGGAAAGCGCGTGTACGCAACACTCTCATGAATGAATGCGCATACGCCCTGATGGAGTTTGAAAGCTGATTCGAGCCTATATTTGGAATTAAGCGATTCTATAAAGAGAAAATTTTCAGAAACTTGTGTTTCTGTAAGGAATAGAATGTTCGGTTTGTCGTGCTCAAGATGATGTTGCACGTGGTCATGGTTAGCGTTCAATCCGCAGATGTTTTGAACATGTATTTTAAAATTTTTTATTGATTCATATATGTTTTGTCCCTGCAAATTCCGTGGACATGCCGCTTTATGGGCGGGTGGATTGCGCAAATTTGCTTTACCACTTGCAGACTTATTTTTTTTCGGTTGTACTGCCATATATATATCAAAATGTTTATTTTATTTTTTTGTGTTTTATTTTAAAATGCATAACTAAGTAAAAAATCCTATCATACTACAAAATATGACATATGCCAATATTTCATGATAAGATGAAGAAATAATAACAAAATAATAAGTGAAAAACAAATTGTGAGAAATTTGCAGAAAACAAAACAAAACTAAATGCCAATAATCCAGCTGATGCAGCGCACCCCAGACGCACCGCCCACCACCTCAATCGAGGCACAAAGCCCACACATAACTACGTGTTGGTTCGATTCCTCGGAAGAGCTAATGAGCGGTACCGCTACGGAACGCTGCCCAGCTAAGACTGGAAGTGCTGCCGTTGACTAATTAAAGTTCGTCCGCCAGCACCCTAAGATATCATCTTGGCTAATGACATCTCCTGCCATTGCCAGTGGTATGTGATATCTCACGCTAACTCATATGTCAATGGCAGGGACTGGAGTACGCAGGGTAGTCAGACCCGTAGATCAACATTGATCATAATCGATCAAAATCGATCCCTCCTGCGGGCGATTTGGAATTATTTATTTGAGAATCTGAGAAAACAATGGAACCCATAGTTAAAAATTGCTGCAAGAGTATCGTTTGAACTAGAGAATCAATGCATGATCCACATTGTATATACTCTATTTCAGAGATTTTTTAAGGGTGTAATTGTTATCGTTTTTCGGAGTTCTGATTTCAGACATGCAGTTTTGAATCATCAAAAAATCAGTTCTGTTTTTAGCCATCAAAAATGAATTTTTGAAAATACTTTAATTTACTAGGGTTTTCTTCGAAGCTGATGGCCGTTTTATTTAGTAATCAATTTTGGAAAATGAGGATAAAGGGCCCCCAAAAATTTACCCGCATGTAGTGATTGACCATAAGGGTTACACTATACTTTAATAACATTATCAGCATTAAAGTATATTCATAAAAATATATCATATTCCAAGCGCCTGACGCTGCAGTTTCTTACGAAAGAAATTGAAAGAAATAAAACTAATATATACTCAGTGTACGTGATGTTGTGAAGATAAAAGGTTACACTCAAAATAGTGGCCGGTTTTCTGTGTGTTATATAGTTATAATGTAATTACATTAAGTATATGTAATAACCAAAATATCATAAATAAATAATGTGTTAAAGTAAATAAAGATGTTTAACGAACCTCAACATACTTAAAATAATATAACGAATACTACCAGTTATATTAATATATGGCGACCTAAACCAGGCTAAATGAAAACCACCTAAACCAGGCTAAATAAAAACCACCAAAGCCAGGCTAAATAAATACCATCTAAACCAGGCTACACAGCAAAAATAACACCTAAAATGAACAACACAACATCCACTAAGCCAACCAAGGGTAAAACATCTAAAAAACCAACATAACATCTATAACATCCAACTTTACACACCTAACCATCAAAACATCCAAACTAGCAGGAGGAAATCAAGAAAAAAAAATCTAGGTACCACTTTTTATATTTCTTTAGTTAATTAATAGAATAAAATCTTTCATAAAATCGATTTCGTAATAAGTATTAAATTAAAGTTTATAATAAAATAAAAGTGCTGATCAAATATTATACAAACAAATATATCAGTCATTTTTTTTCTTTTCCGTTAAAACGAAATCAAAATAATTTCTTTTTTATTCAAAAACAAATTCAACAAATAAATAAAAAAAGTCATATTTATAAGAATAAATTCTTTTTTGTTATCAAAACGAAATCCGAATAATATTTTTTTTTAATTTGAAAACAAATAAAGAATAAAAAAAATTCAACAAAGATAGTGTAAAAGCTAATATGAATTAAAACAAATAATAGTGTGGTCCAAAATACTAAATACTTACTAATTTGTGTTGTGAAAAATTTTACATCGGTAACGATACATCTCAAAACTAATAATAGTGCTACTCAATATTTAATTTTAAATATTGAACAACTTTTGAAAAATTTTCTTTTGCTTTTCACTGATAAAACTTATTTTAAAAATAAAACAAATAAATCGTGGTCCCAAAATTCTAAATATTAATTAACTCTCGTTGTTTTTGTTAAAATTTTGCTTTCATAATGATCGATCGATTCATTAATTTTTTTTTTGGAAACTATTTTCTTTTCAAAGGCAAGAAAAATCTTTTAGAATAAAACAAGTAACAGTAAAAATTTAGTTTTTGATACTAATTATCATTGAATTTTGTTTCTTTGCAAACTGCACTCCTAAAAAATGGATTAAAAATAAAACAAATAAATTGTGGCCCGAAATTCTCGATATTATTTTACTCGCGTTGTTTCTGCAAACATTCCGTTTTTGTAATGATTAACTTTCTGGAACTATCTACTTTTCAAAAACAAATTACTCTATAACATAACAAGTAACAGTGCTATCCAAAATTTAATTTCGAAACTGATTAACTTTGAAATTTTTCCCTGCAAATTGCACTACCGAAATTCCGCTAAAATAAAACAAATAAAAGTGTGATCCAGAATTCTGTTCCTATACCGATCCATTCTCGAGACTATTTTCTTTTCGAAAAATTTTCTATAATAAAATAAACAATAGTGTTGACCAAAATTTAATATGTGTTATTGTTTCACTTTGAAACTATTTTCTTTCTAAAAATTATATTATAATTTATAACTATAATTATAAGAGAATAATTTCTGTTTTAATTTTTTGTCTCGTCTCGGCGAAAATACTTTAAATAACTTTCGAAATAAAGTTAACAATCTAAAACTGGAAAAACATAATGTGCAATTCAAAAGTGGATGCACCTATAGAAACGAAAAACGAGAACAGTGCTATACATCTAGAAAGTCTAGAAAAACTGAATATAATCCACGAAACAGTAACTGACCAAAACACATTTTTGTATTATTGCGTCGCTATTGCCGGAACAATTTTATTTTTTTATGCGTATATAAAATATACAAGTACACAAAAAACAGAATAACTGCACAGATTACTCGTGCCGAAACACGAGAGAATCTGAACCAAATCGGTACTTAATAAATTAATATAAACTGTATAACAATTTACTTTTTCTAACCTAAATGAAAATGAAATCTAATTTTCAACATTAGAACGAATAATAAATGAATAAATAAAATAAATAAATATTCAAAATAAATTAATTTTGATATACATATGAGCAATTTCACGAAGATTCAACATCGTTTTGACTTGACCCCTTTTAATTTTGATTATTTTTTGTTTATAGATAGTCTTTGATAAATAAAAAATACAAATTCTCTTAGAATTTTTTTTTTCGACCAGGGGTCTTCACAGGGTGCCCCTCAATTTTTGTTATTTTGTGATGTGAGTGCATTTTGACGAGCGATTGTAGAAAAACTACTCAATCGATTTTCATAAATGATATGTCGTTGAATAGGTATTAGAACAAAGTTTTTAAAAATGTACACTGTTAATTTTTTGAAATAATTTTTAACGGTGTAACATAAGAAAAAAGCGGTGTAATTGAAAAAAAGATGGCACTAACTTTTTTTTTTTTTTTTTTTTTAAACCAAATTGAAGCTTATTTTATATCTAACAACTTGTGAAAGTTTAGGACTAGTTATATTTTTTGTTTTAGAGATAAAATTCGTTGTGCATATGACTGTCGGGAATCAGTTTTTTTTGTTCTGAAGAAAAATTATAAAAATGGCGATTTTTAGATTCAGATTTTTTTTTTATGTTAAATATCAAATATTTTATTATTAAATGAACTTTTTAAAAAGCAATTTCAGTCAAGTTCAGCAAAATTTTGCGACATTTTGACTCGACCCTTTTTAATTTGGTCTATTTTGGTCTATATTCGGTTTATAGATAGCCTTTGATAAATGAAAAATACGGCTTCAAGTAGAAATTTTTTTAAATATAGACCAAAATAGACCAAATTAAAAAGGGTCGAGTCAAAATGTCGCAAAATTTTGCTGAACTTGACTGAAATTGCTTTTTAAAAAGTTCATTTAATAATAAAATATTTGATATTTAACATAAAAAAAAATCTGAATCTAAAAATCGCCATTTTTATAATTTTTCTTCAGAACAAAAAAAACTGATTCCCGACAGTCATATGCACAACGAATTTTATCTCTAAAACAAAAAATATAACTAGTCCTAAACTTTCACAAGTTGTTAGATATAAAATAAGCTTCAATTTGGTTTAAAAAAAAAAAAAAAAAAAGTTAGTGCCATCTTTTTTTCAATTACACCATTTTTTTCTTATGTTACACCGTTAAAAATTATTTCAAAAAATTAACAGTGTACATTTTTAAAAACTTTGTTCTAATACCTATTCAACGACATATCATTTATGAAAATCGATTGAGTAGTTTTTCTACAATCGCTCGTCAAAATGCACTCACATCACAAAATAACAAAAATTGAGGGGCACCCTGTGAAGACCCCTGGTCGAAAAAAAAAATTCTAAGAGAACTTGTATTTTTTATTTATCAAAGACTATCTATAAACAAAAAATAATCAAAATTAAAAGGGGTCAAGTCAAAACGATGTTGAATCTTCGTGAAATTGCTCATATATACCGACTCTTCTCTTTCTAAAATTTTTTTTTTATTTTTTTTTCCAAAATATTCGAGTATGAGTATCATATAACAAATTTTAACATATACCATACCTGATTGAATTATTATATTTTTTTTAAATAACCTATTTGTATCAAATTAATAACTTTATGAAAAAAGGGAATTATCAATACTCTACTAAGTACTACGGTGTATTTGGTACTACTAATATGTACATTTATTTCTTTATAACTATGATATAAACGCGTCGTTGATTCCTGCAATAAATATAACGTATATAAAACATTAACATATTGTATGAACAATTTAATGAGAAAACCCCGTTATGTAAAAATTCAATTCACACGTACGAAAATGCTTGTATAGTAAACTTCAACAAATTTCTGATACTCTCGAGAACTTCTCAAAATCTACACGAACTAGACAGAGATATTCTAAATAAAAATTTTAAAGTTTTATTAGACAAAATTAAAATAACTTTTAGCTACCTTAACTTGAACTACAGTTTTCCAGACAAACTATTCGACAGTGACACACAAATAGTGAGACAAGAAAATTTAAATTTGAATAACAGCGTTAAAGAAACAAAAATAACTGTAACAAAAATGGCACTCACAACAGAGCAAGTTGTCAACATGGTCGTGAGAATACTAAAGGAAGACTACAACGGTGAACCTTTAATCTTAGAATCAATAATCGATAAATTAGAAATTCTTAAGCTATCGGTACCAGATTATAACAGCTCTAAAACAAAAATGCAAGGGTATGTCCACAATACACATAAAGACACAACTAGAGGGACTTAACCTAAACAAAGGCAAAGAAAATTTTATAAAAATATTAGAGGAATCAGCTGAAACTTTAAAAAATGCGTTCATAAACGAAGGTGCGTCATCACAGATAGCGACTAGCTATACTATTCAAGAGATTACTAAATCAATAAAGAGAAATTTTCTAACAATATACTAATTAGTGCTATGATGAATAATTTCAACGAAGTTTCAGATGTAATACAAAAACTTAGAGAGATAAATAACGATAATGCGGTATCTATTATGACCGCACGAGCACGTGATAACCATTCCTATGCGAGAAATAACCATTTCGTAAACATAAACAACGTATACACTCGAAATTGGAACACAGAACGGGCACGTTCAAACAATAATTATAACAATTTTAATAGAAATAATAGGAATAATGGAAACTTTTACCAAAGAGGTTTTAATTATACCAATAGACCAAATTGTAATAATAACACCAAAAAAAGCCATAGAAATCACTTTAATAGATACAATAACCAACGATACAATAACCAAAGATACAACAAACAAGAAACTCAAAACAATAACAAGGGAAATATCAGAGCATACGCAGAAGACACTGCAGACGAGGAATTGGGGTTTCAGCTACAAACAATAAAGCTGAAGGAGGACTAATTAAAACTGCGTAGCGGACGCGCTATCCAGAATTTCAATCGAATCTTTGAAAAATATTCACGATAGAAACGAAATCACAATAAATGCAATGACCACTAGATCAAAAACTAATAAAGACGTAGATTCTAATAGCACTAGTGGGAATGAAAACAATAACCTAAATAATTCAACTATGGAAAAACCAACTAAACTATTATCCTCAGAAGTCGACTACAAAAATAATAAATTAATAATTAAAATGAAAAAAGCGCATAAAAATAAAAAGTTATATAACGAAAATGTAAAAAACGGAAACATAAAAATTCAATTTAGCATCAATGATAAAATTGTGGATTCAATTTTTTCAACACTACGTAAAGTAGCAAATGCGATGATAATTGACGAAAATGTAAAAAAACGGGAATATAAAAATTCAATTTAGCATCAATGATTAAATTGTGGATTCAATTTTTTCAACACTACGTAAAGTAGCAAATGCGATGATAATTGACTTCAAAATTTTTAAAAATGACGACATTTTTAAAATAATTAAGCCCGAAATATTTAAAGCAGAAGCTAATAAATACAATATAATAATTAAAATTGAGGATCCAACGAAAACAGTTGATGATATTAACGAAAGGTTAGAAATATTAAATAGGTACCACAATGACCCAATTACAGGAGGTCACACAGGACAGAATAGGACTAAGAAGAAAATAATGAAAAATTACAACTGGCACAATATGTCTAAAGATATCAACAAATTTATACAAAATTGTGAATTATGTCAGAAAAACAAGTATAATCCTAGAACAAAAGAAAATATGGTGATTACGGAAACACCAGAGGAAGCATTCGAAACAATCCAAATAGATTTAGTAGGACCTTTACCAATAACGATTAATAATAATAAGTTTATTCTTACAGCGCAATGTGAACTAACTAATTTCGTAATACTGATACCACTGCAGAATAAAGAAAGTATAACCGTCGCAAAAGAAATTTTCGAAAAAATCATTTGTATTTTCGGAATACCTAAGACACTTAAATCGGACAGGGGTACGGAATTTTTAAATGAAACCCTAGCAGAAATTTCTAAGTTACTAAAAGTAAAGCAAATTTTCAGCACCGCTTATCATCCACAAACAATCGGAAAACTTGAAAGAAATCATAAGGAACTAAATGCATACCTTAGACATTACTCCAACGAAAACCATACAGACTGGGACGAGTGGATACCAATATACGCCTTATGTTATAACACAACACCAAGCGCGTATCACGCATATACACCATTCGAACTAATTTTCGGTAGAACTACAAATTTAGATGATGTACAAAAAGCTAAAAAATCATATAATGTAGAACAATACGCAGAGATAATTAGGCAAAGGCTATTAGTTACGAAATCCAGAGTAGTAAAGAAGTAATAGAAAAACAAAAACAAAAACGAAAAATGAACTTTGACAAAAAGAATAACAACCCAATCTCAATTAAAATAGGAGACAAAGTTTATATAGAGTCAGAAGGTAAACATAAACTAGATAGCATTTACGAAGGACCTTACGAAGTTATACAAATATTAAGCAATAATAACATAGAGATAAAACAAAAAAACAGAAAGATAGTCGTTCACAAAAATAGAGTTAAACTACTAAATTAAAAATATAATATATCAAAAACAAAGAAATTCATGAATTAATATTATAACGCTTTATTATTAATTTTAATACAATAAACTTAAGTAAAATAGCATTTACACAAATAAATATAAAAGAAATTAAATTTTTTTTTCTCAAACCAAAAATAAAATCATTTTTTGTTAATAAAAAATAACTTTTATAAAATTAATTAGCATTAATTAGCACTTAACAGACTATGGTTCTGTTTTTCAATTTTTATTTTAAGAAATTAAATGTAAACAAATATTTTAACGTAATAGGATAAAATCATAATGTATAATTTTTTTTATTACTAATGATTTGATTTCAAATATTTTTTTTAAAGGGGATGGTATACCATAGTAATCCTAAGTAATAAAATAAAAGTAAATAAATACGTTTAAATAAACATAGTAATCCTAAGTAATAAAATAAAAGTAAATAAATACGTTTAAATAAAAATAATAATCTTAAGTAATAAAGTAAAATTAAATAAATGCGTTAAGTTAACAAGGTTAAAAACTCTAAATAGCACACACGTACACATAATCTAATTATGCAAGAGCTAATTTTCAAACTTAATAAAAATAATAATTTTCTCTAAAAACCGCAAACAAGGTTAAATGTAAAGAATCGAGTACTCGCTGACTTTTAGCTGCCAATGGCCTAGAGCAATGCCGGAACACCGAATACTCAATTCTAAGAGAACAGTTCAAAACAAAAATTAGTATTACAGAAAGGTAGTGTCAGGCGAATTGAATATGTTTTCTTTAAAAAAAAAAAAAAGGGGAAGGTGTAGTGATTGACCATAAGGGTTACACTATACTTTAATAACATTATCAGCATTAAAGTATATTCATAAAAATATATCATATTCCAAGCGCCTGACGCTGCAGTTTCTTACGAAAGAAATTGAAAGAAATAAAACTAATATATACTCAGTGTACGTGATGTTGTGAAGATAAAAGGTTACACTCAAAATAGTGGCCGGTTTTCTGTGTGTTATATAGTTATAATGTAATTACATTAAGTATATGTAATAACCAAAATATCATAAATAAATAATGTGTTAAAGTAAATAAAGATGTTTAACGAACCTCAACATACTTAAAATAATATAACGAATACTACCAGTTATATTAATATACGCACCAGTGCCCCCTGAACTCTTAATCCGCCACTGATATATATTCAATAAGTCCGTAGGATAAGTAAGAAAAAAACAACATTTTGACAAAACTCGATTTTTTTATTCAACATAGTTGCCTTCGAGGGCGATACAACGAGTATAGTGATTTTCCAACTTTTCTATACCACTTTTATAGTATGATTTCTCTTTCTCGTCAAAATAGGCCTCAGTTTCAGCGATTACTTCATCATTGGACTTAAATTTCTTTCCAGCAAGCATTCTCTTGAGATCTGAAAACAGGAAAAAGTCGCTAGGGGCTAAATCTGGAGAATAAGGTGGGTGGGTAAGCAATTCAAAGCCCAATTCATTCAATTTTGCCATCATTTTCATCGATCTGTGACACGGTGCATTATCTTGGTGAAACAACACTTTTTTCTTTTGCAATTGTGGCCGTTTCTTTGCGATTTCAGCCTTCAATCGATCCAAAAGTTCACAGTAATAGTCGCTGTTGATGGTGGTTCCTTTCTGGAGATAGTCGATGAATATTATTCCGTTCGTATCCCAAAATACAGACGCCATCACCTTACCGGCCGACTGTTGCGGCTTTGCTCGCTTTGGATTCGGTTCGTCGACTGCTGTCCACTCAGCTGACTGTCTTTTGAATTCTGGTGTGTAATTATGAAGCCATGTCTCATCCATTGTCATATATCTACGATAGAATTCCATTTTATTGCGGTTTAACAGTGCCATAGACTCCTCCGAAGCATCGATTCGTTGTTATTTTTGGTCGACTGTGAGCTCATGCGGCACCCAATTTGCACAGAGCTTTCGCATACCCAAATGTTCATGTAAAATGGTAAAAACACTACCATCTGCTACACCAAACAAGTTAACTTCATATATGAAGTTTTAGAACTACCCAAACCATGATGGATTTAAAAAAAATTAAGTGTATTGCAATAAATTGTAACTCTCTTATTGGTCTTGATAGAAGGATGTACTTGGATAAATTTATTAAAAACCTCAAACCAGACATTCTCATGATTGGAGAGACAAAACTTTCATCAAAACATAACATTAGCTATAAAAATTATAACATCATTAGAAATGATAGACCAAACAATATAAGAGGCGGCGGTACAGCCATAATCATTAAATCAAATATACCATATAAAGTTGTCAATCAAGCCAAAACCCAACATTTCAAATGCATCGAACACACGAGTATAGTGCTAAAACTAAAAAATAATTACACTTTAACAGTATGTTCAATTTATGCACCACAACAACACCAACAAGACAGTAGTATAAACAACTTGTTTGAACATGAATTAAATGAATTATTTATAAAACTTTCCTTAGATAAACTGACAAATTATTATATAATTGCTGGTGATCTAAACGCCAAACACACTAGTTGGTCAAATCAAGTCAACAACAGTCGCGGCACATTTTTAAATAGTTGGCTGTTAAATACGTTTGCGGTAAATAAATGCCAGCTTTATCACCCAATATCACCTACATATCCAGCAAGTAATTCTTATTTGGACTTATGCATTGCAGATGCCCGTTTACAAATAACAGCAAACGGTAACAACCAAGTCATTGTCCTACCATATGACAGTGACCACAATGCAATACAATTCAGTGTTATTTTGAATTCAGATTTTCCCCACGACTACATAGAATTTGACCAAATAAATGATGATACTAAAATCAATTCTCCTCAAATGTTTAATTACAAATTAGTTAAATGGGATAAGTTTTTAAAACATATGACTAAAAAGATAAATTCCTTATACCCTAGAGATTCCATAGATCAATTAGCTTCACAGAATCTGATTAATACAGAAATTGAACGTCATCTATCATCACTAAATTCTATCATATTAGATACAATGGACAAAACCATACCTAAAACAAAACAATACAATCATGACAATATTAAATGTTATCTAAATCCTTTTATAGAAAAACTGCAAAAAATCAAAAAATCAATGATTTGTAAAATATTTAATCTTTACCGTAGTGGATTCGATAAAAATTCAGAGATAATTAAACAACAAAAGGCATTAATCAAGTGTTTAAAAATCATTATTAAAGAAAAAATTAACATTTCGGTAAATCAATATTGGAGAAATAGAATAAAATGCATACATACAACTAATAGTAACAGTTCTATGTTTCCCCAAATAAATAAAATATTTAGACAAAATAAAAAATTACAATTACCAAATATAATCATACCAGATGATACACCAAATATCATAGCAAACCAGATTATTGATGAAAATAATACATTGAAAAAAGATAATAAATTTATTATTACGGAAGATGTGGAAAAACTGAATATAATTGGTCATTTTATGGAACAAATACACAATAGCACAATAAACAATATAAATATAACAACAAATCATACAAAACGAATAAGATATGTATACAAAAATTATATGAACATAACATCTGATGACCTCCATGATAGCAGCAACACATACAAGCCTCTTACTAATTTTGGTAAGCAAAATAAATCAAACGAGGTCAAGGAATCTAACGACTATAATTACTTCACAACACCTGATAAATTATTAACTATTTTTAGAAAAGTAAACAGCAAAAAATCTGTTGGCATAGATAAAATTCCAAATATAATTCTAAATAAAATACCCGAAGAACTAATAGAAATATACACAATTCTTTTTAATAACCTCTTAAACAATTCACATTTTCCCTCTATGTGGAAACATGCAAACACTATACCAATCCACAAGCCAGGTAAGCCAGAAAATGATCCAAAAAGTTATCGTCCAATCAGTCTTTTACCAAATATATCCAAAATTTATGAAACGGTTATAAAACAATCCATAGAATGCTTTTGCAAAGAATTAGATATTATCCCAGATCACCAATTTGGGTTTAAGCACCAACACTCAACAATTCATGCCATAAATACATTAACGTCAAATATATGCTGGTCGCGTAACAATGGTCAATATATAGGTACATGTACCATCGATCTTCAAAATGCATTCGATACAGCTTGGCAAGAAGGTATAATATACAAACTAATTGTAAACTATTTCCCAAAACATTTGATACACCTAATAAATAACACAATCACTAATCGTACATTTACAACAACAATGTTTAGCGATAGCAACCACTATTACAATAAAAATAATACCAACATAACATCCTCACATATATTCAAGGTTAGCAACGGACTCCAACAGGGCACTGTTCTATCACCGATTCTATTCAATATTTATACAAGTGACCTTTTAAAATCCTCCAACTTCAATGTAGACAAAAATAAAAATGTAATAGCTTTCGCAGACGACATAATTGTATACACTGATGGTACCAACATAAACGAGATTAAGAAAAATTTACAAAGCATGATTAATAAAATCAAGAAGTATACGGACAAATGGTTGTTGAAAATAAACATAAACAAATGTGAAACCATCTTATTTAGGCCTCCTTTAAATAAATCCAACAGTAATCATCTAAAACGAAATTGGAAAAATCTAGAAATTAAAATTGATGATAAAATAATAGAGCAAAAAACACAAATAAAATATTTGGGAGTATTATTGGACCAGTTTCTTTATTACAACAATCACATCAAACGACAAATTAATAGAGCAACCTACACATTGAAAATGCTCAAAAGATTATTTTTTTCAAAACATCTAAACACAAATGTAAAACTACTATGTTATCAACTATTTATAAAACCAATACTAACTTATGGTTGTCAAATATGGTATAACACTAACGCAACTAATATGGAAAAACTTAGGATTTTTGAAAGAAAAATACTAAGATCAGCTTTGAATACATACCGATCAAAAGAATCAAACTACAAAAAGTATATCTGCAACCAGAAAATATACGACATGGCAAAAATTGTCAGGATTGACCAATCCATAATCCATCTAATAAGAATGCATTTTGATAGGTGTAGCTCAGTAACAACAAACTCATTAATCTGCCATCTGATATATCCAAACGATATGTATTTTGAGAAAAGTATGTCCACTGGATATATACCACCAGAAGGATTCATATATTTAGATCAAAATGGATATATAATGGACAAAAACAATATACCAATCATATACCACATAAATCGATCATCCACAGACAAAACAATAAAATACGAAAAACGAATAAATATGAAAATAACACACCCAGAAGTAAAATACAATACAAACATACCAACACAATTAGCTGGCAAAAATAAAAACATTTTTGCATTGCATTCTAAATTATGGTGGCTATTCGAAAACAATGAATAAACTACTAGAGGACATTGATTCGGCATATATATTAATTATGTATGTCTAGTCAATGAATTCTAGTTCTTTGTAAAAGTAAATAATAAATTGCACAGAAACAATGTATTAACTATTGTTAAAATATATTTATATAAACTCCTTTTATCCAAACTGCCCTCTAATTCCCCTAAAAACAAAGATCGAACTTTTATAAAAAAAAAACACAAATAAAATAAAAGTAAATAAAACAAAAACACAAAAAACACTGAACAAAAAAGCAAGTTTAAAAATCAAAAAATTATAATGAATTTGAGATAAAAATATATACAATATCTTACAAATAGAAATAATTAGAGCACCCCAAAAGAGGGTCATTAATTATAATATAAAAACAAATAAAACAACAAAATAGTTTTAAGGTAGCTTTAACTTAAAAAAAAAAAAATATATAACAATGTTTAAATTCTTAAATAAAGCAATAAATAAAAAAAAAAAAATAAAAAAAAAAAAAAACTACCATCTGCTACCTTTACAATGTCAGCTATTTCGTGCACCTTCAATTTGCGATCGTTCATAACCAATTTGTGGAGTTTTTTTATGTTTTCTGGAATAACAGCCTCATTTGGGCGTCCACTGCACTCTGCATCTTTTGTGCTGGTACGACCACATTTAAATTCAGCAATCCACTTCTCTACCATTTGTCTCGATGGAGCATCAAAAAGCAATGCTTTATTAAAATTCGAAATTCACTTTTTTCCTTTTTTTTTCAAAAACAAAAGTTGCTTCACACAAAATGCTATAACTCACGAATCAATAGTCAGATTGCTGTCAAATTTATACACGTATCGTTTGAAGGTTAGTACTAAATAAAAATCATATGGAAAAAATTCTAGTAACGCCATCTATGTGTCATCCTACGGACTTATTGAATGACCTAGTATATATATATATATATATATATATATATATATATATATATATATATATATATATATATATATATATATATATATATATATATATATATATATATATATATATATATATATATATACATATATATATAAATATATATATATATATATATATATATATATATATATATATATATATATATATATATATATATATATATATATATATATATATATATATATATATATATTTATATATACATATATTTATATATATATATATATATATATATATATATATATATATATATATATATATATATATATATATATATATATATATATATATATATATATATATATATATATATATATATATATATATATATATATATATATATATATATATATATATATATATATATATATATATATATATATATATATATATATATATATATATATATATATATATATATATATTAGACTGGTCGTTAAAAACTAAATTTTCGGAGACGCCCCCCAGAAAAATTCTTTGTGGTCAAAAAACCACAACGGCACTATTTTTTTTTTTTTTAAGTGAAAAGAACACGTGCTGCAAAATCATCGAAGTTTATTTTTCGATAAAATTGTTAATATCTCATAAAATAAGCAGATGTCAAAAAAAATCACATAATCATTTTTGCAGGAAATTTAATTTTCTACAAAAAAGGTCCAAGTCATTTTTTTCCTAAAACCTATATTTCTGATGATATTTTGAAAAAAAAACTTGAAATTCTTCGAAACTCGTAAAACCAAATGATGAAAATTTCGACGAAAAAGTACAAATTTTGATTTTTTTTGTCGCGATTATTTTTTTATACATTTCATTCTATAGCATAAGAAGAAAATTAGGAGTTTTTCGTCATCTTTATTTTTTACGTTTTTTAAAAATTACGAAAACTGACAAGTTCATATTCAAAATATCATGAGAACTATACGTTTTCGGAAAAAAATGACATGGACTTTTTTTGTAGAAAATTAAATTTCCTACAAAAATGGTTATGTAATTTTTTTTGACATCTGCATATTTTATGAGATATTTGAAAAAATCTACGAATTTTTCAAAAAATCAACTTCGACGATTTTGCGGCACGTGTTCTTTTGATTTAATAAAAAAAAAAACAATGCCGTTGTGGTTTTTTGACCACAAAGAATTTTTCTAGGGGGCGTCTCGGCAAATTTAGTTTTTAACGACCAGTCTAATATATATATATATATATATATATATATATATATATATATATATATATATATATATATATATATATATATATATATATATATATATATATATATATATATACCTATATATATATATATATATATATATATATATATATATATATATATATATATATATATATATATATATATATATATATATATATATATTTTTTTCGTTTTTTCGTCTCCGCTTATCATATATAGTCGTTTGGCACAAACATTTTTCCGAAATTCCGAAATGAAGCCCATTGCAATAGGTAGATTTTTATATGAAATCTACCTAAAAGAAATTGGAAATAGTTGTAATTATAATATAATAGTCAATATTGCAAATCATAAGTTAAGAAAACAAGAAGTTTTCTATTGTTGACAGCAGTATCGTTTATATTGAAGGTCTTACAAAGTGGATGTTACCATAATTATAATTAATAAAACCTCAAGAAACAATTACAAAGGAAACTCAAATAATTTGATTGGAGTATTAAATCAAAACCTGCAACTTGGAAATTTTTCAAATCATTCAAATGGGACAATCATCATCAAGAATGTCAACATATTAATTAAGATAAGTTTAAAACAATATTTTTTTTTATAAAACTAGAACAAATTATTAATCAGAAATAATCTTAAAAGTCCTTGAGTTTGAATATTAGATTTTTATTTTTTCTAATAAATTCTTTTTTTTTAAATAAACTATATTACACCTATCCCCGTTTTACACGGTAGATACGTTCCTGATAAAAACGTGTTAATCGAAAATATAAATTTTGTATGGAAAACCGTTTTAAACGAAAAACGTGGGTTTTTGGTCATTTATTGGGTGACAATCAGATTCGGTAAAACATAAAAGTACCAGTTTAATCACATAAGATATCGACATAACAGTTAAATTGATTTTCAAAAAGAAACATGCAACATAACAAATAAGAAATTCACAGAAAAATAAAATGCAATTATGCATGCACATACTAGCATGTTGACCTAAATCAAACCTAACTTAACTTGATTCAGTTCGGTGCGACTTGGAAGTTAAATCTGTAATTAATAACTGCTTTCTTTTCAGCTAAATCTTGCAAACATCTTCATATTGACTTAAAAATTCGTTGAAAGTTCGCAGAAATCAGAGAGCTAGTTCACTATTCGGATTATGTTGTTGAAAGTAGTTGCATTATTTATTATCTTCTGGTATAATGGTTGCAATAAAGAAGTTTTAATATTGGGTAAAAATGCAATTTATCCATTTGTAAGCTGCAAATCTTGAGGATGACATGGAGCATTATCCAGTAAAAGAAGAACCTTAAATATTATTTTGATTAAATACTATTTTACTTCTGGTACGTAAGAGTTATGAGACAAATCAATGAACAATGTGCCTTTAACCCAAGCTTTTGTATTGGCATTCCAATAAATGGAATGATTTGTTTATTCCTTTTTACCTAGACGCTTTGCCACCTAAGCCTTATCACTCTTTAGTATTGAAAACCTGATCAGCAGCCAAATTCTCTACATGTGAAGCGGTGAAGTGATAAGTTTTTGAATGAACAGAAACGATGGAATTTTTAACACTTCACCGCTTCACAGTTACAGAATTTGGCTGCAGGACAGTAAGATGTACCGGTATTAATTTCAGTCAATTTTAGTGGGTACATACTGTTGTGCTGTATCTAAATCATTAGATGCGCTTTGTAATTTTAAATTTTTGTATATAATGCCGGTGTTTAAACATTTCGAACCAACCATGACTTGCAATAAAACTTAAAAGGCATTTTGAATATTGATTTAAAAAACCCCACTCCCACGTGACAATGTTACAATTTGTATGCACCATCAAATCTTGATGTCGCTAGATCAAACTTGATAGAGTCATTGAATATTGATTTTAAAAACCAAGCCAACAGTGTTGAATTCAACACAAGTAAAACTCAAGTTTGTCATTTTTCTAGGTTATCAACACCTAATCCATTTTTATTAAAGTTTGATTCAAATGATCTTGAAGAGAAAGAATCTGTCAGACTTCTAGGAGTTGGGATTGAAAAAAATATGAAATGGAATTCTCATATTTTTAACCTAGCTAAGAACGCTGTTCAAAAATTAGGATTTTTAGGTCGTTGTCGTAAGGTTTTTAATAGCGAGCAGCTTCTTTTAATATATAAATCATTTATTCGTCCCTGCATGGAATATTGTTCTCACATATGGGGTGGAGCCTGCATAAGTAGCTTGAAATGTCTTGATTCTATACAGCGAAGAGCTGTTAAATTGATCGGCAACTCGACTCTTACTAACGAGCTTGATTCCTTGCAACATAGAAGAGACGTCGCTGATTTGACGGTATTTTACAAGTATATTATGGACGAACGAGCGTCTGCGGAGATCAAATCGATTTTGCCTGAACCAGCAAACTTCGCACGTTGTACCAGAGCATCAATAGCAGCTCATCCTTAAACGGTTCAAGTGACAAGGTGTAGAACTGTCGCTTTTCAACGCGATTTTTTTAACAGAGTTTTTCATCTCTGGAATGCCTTACCGGCGTGGGTCTTTCCCGATAATTTTAATCCTCAAAACTTTAAGATCAACGTTAATAAATCCCTCAAAGAAATTTGAATAATACTTTCAAGCCCCTAGTTTCCTAGTTAACATGGTATCTTCGGATATTCAAAGACATTGATCTACAATAGTTAACACTAAACATGCCTAACATTGAATAAATAAAAAAAATAAACTGCTTTTGCTAATATTGAACGAGATGTAACATTTTGTGTATAATGACATTTAAGAGAAACAAATCATTATTATGTGCCTATGGTCTGGCAATATAAAAACTCTACAACATAAGTTTATGTAAATAATTTTTGTCAGTTTGTTTTTCTACATACACGGAACCCTCTGCGAGCGAATTTTAATCGCACTTGACGGACTTTTTTTATTTATAGTTATTCTTGTTTAGTGTTAAATTGTGCCATATCTTTTCATATACTTTTAGCTATAGCTAAAGAGAGATGACTAGACCTACTTTAGTCGACTTTATGAGGTACAAGTGATCCACATGACGTTCATGTTACATAAGTTTTAATTTTGGTCGGTTGATAAGTTTGTTACCATTTACTTAAGATCGGTTAAGAAGTAACTGCGGTATATCGACACGACGTCATTTTGGTAACACAAGATACGAATTACGATAGAAGAAATATCAGTTCATACTATGGGACTAATGCTTGTAGTCTGACATTTTTTTAAAACTTCAAAAGATGAATTTAGCCATATCGAAAGATGATGTTTTTGAAGTTACTATTTGCGAAACCTTTAGTGCCATTCTGAATCTCTACAGTTGGATGACAGACCTGGGTTTTTTATTGGGATATTTTGTAAATTATGTAGCCGTCTTCGATTTAGACTACTTCCGTATTTCTAACCTTTAACCAGATTCTCCTCGGGCCTGGTTTAAAATTCTGGATATACCAGAGTTGGGATCAAACATTACCATATAAGTTGTTATTTTATTTAAGTTACGTGCAATAGTTTAGAGATCTGCATTGTACAGCTAGATTTACAGATCGTTCAGATTTTACAGACAATTTATTCCGGACCGTGCCAGGTATTCAACTTTAGTATTAACAATTGAGCTATTTCATTGGATACCCTGATTGACGGATCTTTATCTGAGTGATAGAATAAGATGGAGTAGGAAATAGTAACATGAAGAGGAGAGGGATAGCGTTATTTTCATGACCTCATATTGGATAATTAGAACGAATCGTAAAGAGTTATCTGTACATCAGTGATTGCAACTTAAAGCTTGCAAGCTAAGTTAAACAGACACATCGTCCCTATAACCAGTTTTTCATCTAAGTCTTAATTAAATCTTTTTATGATATATTGAATTACGAACTACTGAAAGCCGTAGGTAGCTTTAAGGATGATAGCATGCTGCCCAAATTCGACTCTCTGTCTACAAAGGGTGAAATTCAGCAACGAAGAAAACCCGCCCGGAGAGATGCGCCATTAATGTGAATAAGAAATAAAATAAATCCGTCGATGGTCTCTAAATCAAACATCGAGCTCAGTTCCCCAACGATATATTTATATATTTCGGCGATTCATTTAATGGGCAATTTCCTCTATAATGGAGATGACGTTAAAAAAACTCTGTATGTAACTCATTTTGTTTCCAAAATATTTAGTACATTAGTACTAAATGAACATTAAATATAATTTTAATTAAAATCTATTATTACTTTCTAAAATTTTAAGTCTATTTTGAATCGTTCCCTCCTGAAGAAAAGTATTTTTATGCTTCACAATTATTTGTTTTGTCTTAAAAACACGTTCCAAATAAAATGACGAATTTTTGGGGATTCGCGTTAGATGTGGATCTTTCCTATCAACTTGAAAAACACCAAATTTTTCACTGAAATTATTAAAATATTAATTAATTTTTTGTCTACAGGATCGTTACTTGTTAGTACGTACGTATAACCATGGTTCCATTCAAAATTATCAATCAAACTCCATGTTGTATGACCAGTGACATTAACTCCGGCATCGATGGCGTCAAGAATCGCATTGAAATGTTCCTTAAATGAATTTAACGTTAAAACAGACAGTATTTAATACAAAATATAAAATTACATTTAAATATTCAATTCGACCATCATCTTCTAACTCGCCATTATCCGACCAACCATTTTCCGTTATCATTATTCCAACATTACCATACGATTTTTTTATCCATACTAACATGCTGAATAAACCTTTTGGAACTGAATAAAGCCAGACGGATTTAGCTTTAGGCCATTTTGGATCAACAAATTTATCAGATCCTGTATCGCGTTCTCTTGAAGGATTTGGAAGATCGATTCTAGTTAATGGTCGAACATAGCGACTAGTATAGTAATTTAAACCGAAAAAGTCTGCCGTTCCTCTAATATATTTAACCATTTCTGAAGTAAATTTAGGTAATCTAGACCATTCTCTTCCTTCGTTTGCACTATTTTTATCAATAACTTCTCGTACAATTGCAGGATAATCGCCTTCCATAGAAAAGATCGGATGTGCATATAATCCAAGCTAAACAACAAAATAATAAATTTGTTATAATTATATGTAAAAACTGTGTAGACATACTTCAAACTGAATGGTTCGTTGTGCGATTTCAATATCGTCTTTATTATTTGCATCGTATGGAAACGAATACATGGCGTCAAGCGTTATGCCTACAAGACCCTTAAATTTTGAGTAGTATTTGTTTCGATACAAGTGATATGCACGCGCATGTGATATCAGCATGTGATGTGTACATAAATAGTCTCCAACTCCATGAGCAGATACACCAGGAGCTGATACATTTACAGCATACCCACCACAAAATGAATGTGGTTCGTTAAAAGTGATCCACTTTTTGATTTTGGCCCCGTATTCTCTGAACAGTACATTTGTAAATGATTCAAAGTAATTAGAGATCAAAGGATTAGTCCATCCACCTAAATCCTGTAGATATTGCGGTAAATCCCAATGATAAATTGTTGCTATTGGTTCAATTCCATTTTGAATTAACTCATCAATCAAACGATGGTAATACTGAACTCCAAACAGATTAAGGGAAGAAATTTCGCCAGTTGGAAGAATTCTAGACCAACTGAACGAAAATCTGTAAAAATTGACCTACAATATGTAATAAAGTTATTAACCAGAATAAAAACTTTGCTAGACAGCTAGCTTCAATTCTAACAAAAATATTCTATTTATCTTACAAAACCGGAATATCTCCCGATTCTTGGAAACTGGCTAGTGTTCAACCTATATCGAAGAAAGGTAGTAAGATTGACCCGCATAATTATAGACCAATTGCAATTCTGTCGGTTTTGGCTAAAATATTTGAAAAATATGTTAACTATAATCTAATAGAATATTTAAAGATGTCACGAATTATTGATGATAAGCAGTACGGTTTTTGTAGCAGTCATGCAACAGGTGACCTATTAGTATACGTAACCCATATGTGGAACAAATCGCTGGAGAACCATGGTGAAACATTTAGTATTTCACTTGATATTTTTAAAGCATTTGAAAAAGTGTGGCATAGTAACCTAATATCTAAATTAAAATCTTATGGTCTAGATCATCTTACTGTTTCATGGATTCAAAGTTTTCTTACAGATCGCCCATTTCATGTTAATTTAGATGGTATTACGTCCAATATTTTCACAACCAATGCTGGTGTTCCTCAAGGCTCCGAACTCTCACCAACCTTGTTTCTACTATACATTAATGATTTACTCATTTCCACAGTGCGCCCAATCCATAGTTTTGCTGATGACTCCACATTGCATGCATCACATGCATCCCCTAAAATTCGATCTCATACTGCAGTCACAACTGATAGAGAGCTGTTAATTGATTCTATCAATGCAAACCTGCAGTGTATAATGGAATGGGGCGATCGTTATTTTGTTGCATTTAACCCAACCAAAACCAAACTATGCCCGTCTATCACGATTAGAGAGACATAAAAAATTCACTATTAAGATAAACAATGAGGAATTGCATGAGGTTGAATCAGTAAGACTTCTTGGAGTGGATATTGAAAATAATCTGAAATGGAATAAACACGTATTCAACCTCGCCAAATACGCAATGCAAAAGTTAGGATTCTTGAGTCGATGTAAAAAGTTTTTTAATCCCGAGCAAATTTTGCTGATTTATAAGTCTTTTATTCGTCCATGTATGGAATGCTGCTGTCATGTTTGGGGAGGTGCTTGTCCGTCAACAATAAATGTCTAAATGTCTGTACAGAGAAAGGCGATACGGTTGATTGATAATACATAACTAACTGATCAGCTTGATTCACTCCAGCACCGAAGAAATGTGGCCGAATTGTCAATTTACTATAAATATAAATTTAGCGAATTCTTTTCAAATGAAATACAAAATATCCTTCCTAGCAGTACAATCGACGAACCAGAACTTCAGAGTCATCCCACACATTTGCAGTCAAAATATTTCGATGTAGAACTATGTCCTTCCAGAATGATTACTTTAATAGAGTGGCCAAATTATGGAACTCATTGCCCGTCTTCGTATATCCCGATGAATTTGCCCCTCAGACATTTAAAGAATTAGAATTAGAATTAGAATCGCCATTTAAAACAATTAGTATAGTTTAAAACAATGTTTTCCTTTTCCATTGGCTGAAAAAGTGCGAGAGAATGGAAAATATTGTTTTAATAAAATAAATGTTGAGATCGGCCGGTAGAAAAATATTAGTATAGTTATTCCCATATCCACGTATTCCTTTCATTTTCCTCATCTACTTCCTTTCTAGTTGACATGGTATCTTCGGGTATTCAAAGAGTCTGAATAATGAATATTTCATATTTAGTGTGCTAAACATGTCTAACTAATTAATAAAAAAGAAGAAGAATAAATAATGTAGGAATATATTACCCCAAGATTTTTCTGTACAGCAACATCTTTTTTATAGAGATGGTAAGAGTCAGATGTTACATCTGCATTTGACCCATCAGCAATTCTTTCAGGAAAATTGTGTGTGAATGTATCCCAAATACTTGGTCCTCTGCCTTCAATGAAAAAGATGAAAACATTCTATAAAAACGAATATGTTTAACACATGATGCAGACGATTTCATTTAGCCACTTTAACTCATATGTCGATATTTTTTCTGAAGTTTGTTTCTAAATTAATATAAATTATTTATGTCCTCCCGAACTATTGCAGTGCTCATATTAATATTTTTAGAAAACAATAAGTTCGGAGTGAACAAAAATTTTTGATCCAATAATCGATCAAGATATCGGCCTATGACACCTGTGTACCAAATTTAGGGTCATTAGGTCGAGTAGTATCTGAGATTTTTTGTACACAGACAGACACACACACACACAAATAGACCCCCATATCTCGAGTTACAATTGACATTCGGATCTGATAATCAATACCGTGTGAGATATTGGCATAAGATGCCTCTGTCTCAAATTTGGGGTCAATAATTAATTTGTTTCTGAGATGTTTTGTCACATACAGACAGACACACACACACGGACAGTATTGCAATCGGATAAACTATCTCTAAAGCTGTTGATAGTTAACAAAGCAACATTTGTGAATTGGGGTAAATATAGCAGATTTATTGAAATTGAGGGTAAGTTTCAAACCGACGAGCATATAGATATAATCTACGTAATATCGTAGTATGTAATGCATCAAATAAAATAACATGTTTGGATTTTTTATAGTTTTTTTATTAAAATTAGAAAAACATGTAAGTAACTTGTAACTTTTATTCACATACATATTTTAATTATTTGCATGAAATGCAGCATATATGTATTGAATCCATAAAAGGTGATACGAGTTGGTTGGATCGTATTCCAAAAACGAATTATTTAAAAATGAAGAGAATAATACTAAGTTTACACCAGGATCTAATAGGTACATACTATACTTATTAGGTCGACTATGGTCGATGTAAACAGTTCTCAAAAAAGTACATACCAAATATTTGGTAGGATGATTTGCTACGTATCAAATTAGGTACGTAGCAAATAGGTATTTTTTTTACGGTGTGAACACTAAAATAGGTATGACATTTAAAATAAAAATAAATCAACTTATTTTATAAATATATATTTATGTTTGATGTGATTTTTTTGCTGAAATTAAAAGTAAAATAAATTTTAGCATTAATATTATAAATGTTTTCAGTTTTTTATAAAAAATATATATGGAAATTATTTTTTCCTAACCAAAAAATTAACAATGAAAAGGACGCGCTAAAAATTAATATGTCATACCTAATTAATAAGAGTTTACATCACCGTATCAAATTTAAAAAGTATGATGGTGAAAAGGGTTAGCAAATTTGATACGTAGCAAATTAGATACTGGTGTAAACTTAGTATAAAGCATGTTTTCCAAAATAAATAACCTGGTCTTAGACAAGCAGTTTAATTGCACAATGTAACAGTGTGACATCATTATGATTATAATGAAAAATACAGAGTGCATTTGACAATATTTGCGACCTTCACATTTTTTTCTTTAGTTTTTGATTTTTTGTGTTGAAGATTTATTTTAAAAAAATAGTATATACAAGAGATGAAAACATTGTTTTTTACGAAAAACGTTTTTATCTCGCGGAGGAAATGCAATTTTTTCTATGATAGTTGTAGTGGTTTGACTGGAAACCTACATTTATTTTTTATTAAATGACTAACACTTTAATATAATTTTTTAACTTATTTAATTCACGGAAGTTAAATTCATAAAAACTTAAATATTGATATTATTATTATTATTATTTTATGTACTGTTGAATGAACAACGAGAATCGATAGATTGGCTAATATCGAAAGCTATATTTTTCTTCAACTATGTATCGTTACTTTTATTATTTAGTATTATGCACTGGATTAGTGTGATGGCAAAATACACTGGTAGTGTATGGTGGTACAATACTCCCTTTCAAGCATTTTGGTTACGAAATGGTGATATAAAATAATTTATTTTAATTAAATAATAATTTTTAAAACAGAATCGAACATGAAAAGTTTTCTTCCGGTTCAGTTCTGGTTTATCAGTTCGATCCTGTGGCTCAAGAAATAAATGCGCAGGTTTTAACCGATCAAGGGATATTGATATTGTTTTGCTTTTATAATTTATAATAAAGTTTCTTCTCAGACGTTTTATTACTTTGTACGGCCTTTCATAAGGGTTAGTAAGACCAGGTTTAAGTCGATCGATACAAACGAATATATGAGAACACGTTGCTAAGTCTTTTGGAATAAAAATGTTCGTATTTTGAGTTTGTCCTACCTGAGGGTAGTAGGTTGGACATGGTATGTGTGAGATGGTCGAACAAAACGTCTGGTTCTGCAGCGTTTAAGTTAGTGGTAAAAATGTCACCTGGTATCTTTATATTGTGCCCATACGTAAGTTCAGCGGGAGAAGCACCCAGCAACGTTAATGGTAATTCATCACTCCAATGCACGGTATTTGCACGAGCTTTTAATGCTGTTTTAAGGTGCCGATGACATCTCTCGACTAAACCAATACTACATGGGTGATACGGAGATGTGTGTATACGATTCACACCAAGAAGTTGGGAAAGCTCTTCAAACAGCCTTGACTCAAATTGAGTGCCCTGGTCTGTTGTTATGAATTGAGGGACTCCAAATCGGCAAAAATATTCATTAACGAAATTTTTAGCCATCGTTTTTGCGGTTATGTCGGCGATGGCATACGGTTCCGGCCACCTAGTAAATCTATCAACGATAGTAAGAATGTATTGACATTCGTTTGATACTGGTAATGGCCTTACTAGATCAATATGCACATGGTCAAATCGTCCAGCAGGCAAGTTGAATGTACCCGTAGGACATTTGTGACAAAGACTTTTGACAATTCAAACATGTTTTCGCCCAGTTCGCGGTGTACACGGTGTACATGTGTACATGTTCGGCCAGAAAATTTTGAAGCAATGATTTTTCGGGAGTCTCTAACACCTGGGTGTGTAAGAGAGTGCTGAGAATCAAAAATTGTTTTACGCATTTGATCCTGGATGTATGGTTTATCAATTCCAGTTGATGTTTCACACCATATTATTTTATCTGAACCATTAATAGGTCGTAGTTCTAATATAACTTTGGATTTTTTGTTTGGCATAATAAGTGTTTTAATATTGTTGTCTTGTTCCTGTAATTGTGATAAAGGGGTTGAATTTTGTCCGGTAAATATAATGGTATCCGTTTGGAGCTCATTTGGGCGTGATAACGTATCAGCGACTACGTTATCCTGGCCTTTAATATGGTAAATATTTGTTGTAGACTGAAATAAACTCTAAATGTCGAGTTTGACGTGGGCTACGATCTGTTTTAGAATGAAGTGCAGTTGTAAGTGGTTTGTGATCAGTACACACAAAGAAATTTCTACCTTCTACGAAATGACGGAAATGCTTTATTGCCAAATAAATAGCCAGCAGTTCGCGGTCGAAAGCAGAATATTTCATTTCAACTGGTTACAACTTCTTTGAAAAAAAAGCTAATGGTTCCCAATTTCCATGGTTTAGCTGCTCTAAAACAGCACCCACTGCGGCATTCGAGGCATAAGTCGAAATGACAAATTCCGAACTAGATGAAGGAAATGCAAGAAGTGTTGTGGTAACAAGCGCTTGTTTTGTTTTGTTAAAAGCAATTTTGCATGCCGTTGGCCAAGAAAAATTAATTTTATTTTTCGTTTTTTTCTTATTATTTAATACCGTCAAATGATTTTGTATAGGCGCAAGAGTGTCAGCTAAATGCGGAATGCACCGATGGTAGTAATTTACCATACCTAAAAACCGTTGAACATGGAGAATACTAGTGGGTTGAGCGAAATCTCGAATTGCTTGTACTTTTTTATCTGAAGGAATAATACCCCCATGGATGATTTTCTGGCTGAAGAAGTCGATTTCTTGTACACCAAAGGAACATTTTGATGCCTTAACATTTAAACCGTACTTAGAAAGCCTTTTGAAGAAAATGTTTAAATGTTGTTTATGTTTATTTTCATCAGAACTTGCTACTAGTATGTCGCCTATATAAACAAAAACAAAATCGAGGCCCATGACAACTTCATCCATAAAACGTTGGAACGTTTGGGCCGCGTTTTTAAACCATAAGGAGTTCTTGTAAACTCGAAGAGACCAAAAGGTGTCGTAATCAGGGTCAGTAGATTCCTAGCTGAATCATTTGTTCGAATTCGTTTTTAGCGATCTTATGTTTACTTGGTTCAAATCGCCGCGGTCGGGAAAATAGTAGTTGTCCAATCGTATGAATATGATGCACTACTGTATGTTGCACTGAAACATCAAACCTGGATGGTAATTCTGTAATGTTTTATCACTTTAGCGTTAAAAAAAGAGCGGTAAAAAGAAATTGTCTTTACTTCATTCGTTTAAATTGTGGATGAACAATTCATTTAGATTTCACGTCGTTGATTGTTGTAAAAGAAACAACCGACAATATATTTTGTCTTGCTGTCGCTTGTTTAAAAAATATTGTTGAATTAAACGTAGTTTGCCAATTTTAACATAATAGGCAAAATTCCATTTTGAAGGAATTGTTATTCGTTTTTATTTTATTTACTTTTTAGTGAAATTTTGATTGCTTTATTTGTCAGACAAATTAAATTGAATATCAAATATTAAATTAAATATCTAAACATTAATAATATTGAATTTCATTTCATCAATCATTTCCATTCTAATTTCAAAAATATTTATATAACAACGTTTTGAGTAGCCTATAAATTATTCCTATATATACGGTTTTTAGCTGTCAGATACTTATTTATAATTTCTCCTAAAATTCACTGCAAATTCATTCTAAGGAGAAATTTGAGTATGGGTATGTAGAGTTTTTTTATATTTTTCATTGAGTTATAACTCTCCAAAGTTCGATATAAATATGCGATAAAGCACTACAAAATGACCATCCTGGGTTCTTGAGTTAGAGTGGGAAATTTTTTAATAATTTCCCCATAACCGTTGCTGATTTGGAAATGAATCGGGGTAGGTGTATCCGTACTAATTGAAGTAGTGTTAATTTTTAACAAGGTATTTGTATCTACTAAACCCTTTCGTTTCAAATCAACTAGCAACCGTAGCAACTAGCAACAATTTGGCTAGGAAATCAGTTCCAATGATTGGCTTACTGACTACAGCGACCGTAAAGGAATGTACAAAATGGATGGATCAAGCATTGACGCTATTCAATACAAAAGAGATTGCTATCTGAAGTGTCTACAAGGACGCAACACCAGGTCCACGAAGGAGAACTATAAACTGGCAAGACAAGCCGTTACAAAGCTATGTAGACGAACGAAGATAGAATGGTGGAAGAGACAGTGTGAGGAGATTGAAAGCTTAAATAAGGAACATCAATCGCGTAACTTCTTTCAACAGGTTAAAACCTTAAAGAAGGGCCCTCAAACTAAATCGACTGCTATTCAAAACGAAGATGGGGAGCTACAAGTAGACCTTAAAAATATTTTAGATACTTGGGCCGCTTATTTTGAGAATCTTCTCAACTTAAGTGACCAGCAACAAGTCGGGCGACGAGCAAAGCTTATTCGTGCGTCAAAGGTACATGTAGACGAACCCACCAAAGAGGAATTCGAAGCGGCGCTGTCAAAATTAAAATGCAATAAAGCACCTGGTATCGACGATATAACATCCGAAATGATTGTACATGGTGGCGAAACTCTATCAAGATTGTTTGAACTTGTTCAAATGATCTGGCGGACTGAAACCATGCCACAGGACTGGAACACAGCTATGCTGATACCAATCCATAAAAAAGGTAATCGCCTACAATGTGCAAACTACAGCGGAATCGCTCTCCTCTGCACAGAATATAAGATCTTTTCCTACATTTTGCTATCCAAAATCAATCATATTGCTGAACAACTGTTTGGAGAATATCAGTGTGGTTTCCGTCGGGGCCGAGGTACCACTGATGCACTTTTCTCGATAAGGATGGTTTTGGAAAATTATCGAGAGTTCAACATACCTGTGCACCAACTTTTCGTTGATTTCAGGCAGGCCTACGACTCTCTCGAACGAGAGACTCTATTGTCTGCTCTGATGTCAATGGGAATTCCTGGTAAACTGGTATCACTATGCAAAATGACAGTACAGAACTCTCAATGCTGTGTGCGAGTAGAGAACGAAATATCAAAGTTTTTTAAAGTCAACTCCGGATTAAGACAAGGTGATGCTATCTCTCCTATACTTTTTAATCTAGCCTTGGAATATGTGTGCCGTCAAAAGAAACTACCGACTAATAACAATATCTTGTCAATAAACTCAGTACAGATGATTGCTTACGCTGATGATGTTGTCATCCTCGGCCGAAGTGAAGCTGTTATGAGTGAGACTTTCCAGTCGCTTGAGAGTGGTGATAGGAAAATTGGTCTGCAAATTAACTACAATAAAACCAAACATTTGAATGTTTCAAGAGAGGCTGAGAAGAAAGATTTGATGTGCGGCGATGAACGAATTGAGGGCGTTGAATCTTTTAAATATTTTGATCAATGCTTGACTCAAACAACAGCATACTTACAGATATTAAAGCTCGAATCGCTGCAGGTAATCGAACTTGCTACTCAATTAAACCTCTCCTTGGATCACCGTATGTATCAACTAACACCAAGCTCAAGTTATACAAGACATTGATTAGACCGGTTGTGATGTATGGGTCACAAACGTGGACCCTTACACAAAATGACGAATCGCATTTATCTGTATTTGAGCGTAAGATCCTACGCTACATTTTTGGTCCACTTAAGACAGACGATGGAGAGTATAGAAACCGGTATAACTTTGAGATCAGAGACCTTCAATTGAGGGTCCTGTTATAATAGGTTGTATTCGTTCTAATAGGATTGCTTGGTTTGGGCATGTTCTACGAGCCGATTCACAGTCTGGAATGATTAGAAAAATGTACGTTAGTACCCCAGGGAGTGGTAGACCGCGAGGAAGACCACGACTACAGTGGGAGAGTGACGAAATAAACGACTTTAAAAAAATCGGCTGCCATAGTAATTATGTCGCTGTTGCGAATGACCGTGGTGAATATTCAAAGCTGATTAGCCTGGCAACGCTCCTACAGGGAGCATGAACGCCTTAAATATATATATATATATATATATATATATATATATATATATATATATATATATATATATATATATATATATATATATATATATATATATATATATATATTTATATACATATATATTTATATATATATATATATATATATATATATATATATATATATATATATATATATATATATATATATATATATATATATATATAAACATATATATATATATATATATATATATATATATATATATATATATATATATATATATATATATATATAAATATATATATATATATATATATATATATATATATATATATATATATATATATATATATATATATATATATATATATATATATATATATATATATATATATATATATATATATAGAGCCGCGACGAGGGGTAGGCAAACTAGGCACTCGCCTAGGGCGTTTTATTTGAAGGGCGCAGAAATTGAGAACACATTTTTTGTATTTAATATATTTTATACTACGGAGATTCGTTTTTTTTGTTTTAAATTAAAATATCTGATTGGAGTGGAAAATCACAAAGAAAATAGGTATCCTAAATATTGTAAGACTATTTAAAGGTTCTCTAAAGATTTCTAAGGTTCTCTTCATACTTAAAAGATTCTCATGATTCCCTAGATTATCTGAAAAAACTCTGTATGTCCAAATGTACTCAAGGTTTTTTGAAATTCTCAAGAGATTCGGTAAGATTCTCAAGATTTTGCTACGATTGTTAAGAATCTTTTTTAAGCTTCTCTAGATTTCTTGAATATTCTCAAATATTTGTCCCATGCAAGATACCAAAGAATAATTTATCGCTCAATCTAATGACATTTTTGTTTTTATTGGCTAATATAAACTTCAGAAATTTTAATAATGATAAAAAATCTGTGACCTATGTTTAACCTGAGTCCCGAATGACCTGATGCATGTAAAAAATTTGATTAAATAAAGAAATAGAGTTTTTTTTTTTAATAAAATGTGTTGTGTAGTAGGAATTACAATATGTGTCACAATGACACATAAAAACCTTTTAAGACCAAGGTCCCACAACAACATACGTTCAAAGGTGTTGATGGACGTAAATCTTTCTTTTTTTGTTTTTTTATATTTTTTGTTAAAGAATGGATAACTAAACCAAAAATCCTATCACTGACAAAATATGACATAGGCCAATATTTTATGATAGAATAGAGAAAATAAGAGTAAATTAAAAAGTAAATAGCAAATTTTTACAAAAATTTGCTGAAACGAAACAAAAATGTAGTTGCCAATAATCCAGCCGGTTGCATATTCCTTGATCCTCTGACGCACTGCACTGTCTTTCTTGAGGATTAAAGCCCACACATAGTTATATGAAGGCTCGTTTCTTCAAGGAAGCAATAGCGTCTCATCATCAAGGATTTTTTCACAGCTAAGATTGAGGGTGCTACCGTTGGCTGAATGCAGTTCATCCGCCACCACCCCTAAGATGTCACCTTGGCTAGTAATATCTCACTGCTGTTGTCAGTGGTATGTGATATCTCACGTTAACTCGTATGTCAATAGCAGGGACAGGAGTACGCGGGGTTGTCACACCCGTAGATCAAAAATAAAAAAATTTTCAAAACAATAAAAACTGATCCCTCTATGTGGAGAAAATAAAAACTTACATATTACAATATTCATATCATCCTCATAAGAATATTGGTTGGGTGAAACAGTATAATCTTTAACAAAAGATTGAAAACAACAAAATTTTGAATATGAAAGCAATATATTTTTATTTCAATTTAAAATATATATTTGCATTTAAAAAACTCAAAACCGTCGGTTTCATAGGTACATATTTCAAACGGTTGATTAATAAAATCTAGTAGTCGGTATAAAATTGGATTAGGAGTTTCCTCTGTACCAAGCCAAATTTATAAAAGACGCGCTCAATTCCTACTGACGTTGAGATTGATTTCGAAATACAAATTACTTTATTTCACTTTTAGTCCAAATAAATTGGAATCTAAACAAAGGGCAGTGGTCACTCGCTTAGCGTCAGATAATTTTTCACAAAATCATTCATAGAAAATGTTGTTCATATGGTTTATTATTCCATAGGGTATTATTATTTCATAGGGTTTATTATTCAGCTTAAGGCAATTATGGACGTAAGTTTGTAACGCATACTTTAAAACAAATATCTCTATTACACCAATTTTATAATACAAGTTTAGAAAATGTTGCACAGAACAGAGTTAATTTGGTACATAATTTATAAAATGTGGAAAATTTTAGTGGCAAATTTCTTCGATGAAAGTGATGCCGATTCATTTTCTTTATTTTCTAAAACAATGAAATTTTCATCAAAAAGTGCATTTGGATATAGTTACACAGCAACGTAATGTAACGATGTCATAAATGCTGCCTAAACGCGTGGAAATGGGTTTTTGCATCACAAGCAGTGCTGCAAAACGTTACTCGTAACGTAAAAATGAAATAACGAACTTAAGTATCGTTGTTAATAATAATTACTTTCGTATCGTTTTAAAAATTCATCTGGTGACAATAACGTAAAACGTAACGACAACGTAAATATTTTATTTCGTTTTTTGAACGATTTTGCAAATATCGATTATATAAAATCCGACATATCTGCTCTTTTTAAATGTATGTGCACGCTTTAACTAAAGATTTTGGTAGTTCTAAAATTTTTTTGATATCTGTGGCAAAATATTAAGCATTTTGTAAATTTTTGATTTGATCTCACTCTGATGAGGTTACGAGTTCGAATCCCAACCAAAACACGTAAAAAAGAAAAACGGAGTTTTTTTACGAGATATTTCCAACCATACCTTTGAATTGAAAAATTCAAATTACTTCCCTTGAGTTTAATTGCTCATAAAAATCCCGAATAATTAAAATTTCCCAAAATGTTGTGTAATATGCAAGCCAATATATGAAATAATTGACCAAGTGTCGCTTATTGATTTCACATTGATTGGAAGCAATCAATAATGACTATACACGTGACTTAAAATGTGGCCTATAATATAGAAATATTACACCTCATATAAATTCACACAATAGTGCTGTCTAGAGATTTAATCCTAAAAATAATGTTAAAATATTTCCGGAAAATAGGAGTCTAATGACAATTGGGAATTCAACTTAAGTAAATAGAGTGATGATGAAGTCTCAACTTCAAAATATCATCGCATTGGTACCGAAATGAATAGATTTGAGCTCACTCTGGCACTGATGAGGTTACGAGTTCGAATCCCAACCGAAACACTTAAAAAAGAAAAAATATTTGTCTGTTACACAACGAAATAACGTACCGCAAAAATAAATATAATGCATAAAAACAAAACGCATATAACGTTACGATTTTTTTATTTTTGTAAAACTGATCACAAGTCCAAATAAATCCAAATCATGTCGTTACTGTTTCCAAATTACTTATAGGCTGAGACTGCATTCATTTGCTTCCCAAGCATTTGCGACTGGTTTTAAAATTTTTAAGCCTTTTTTATCAAATACATGTTAAATATCTGGTAAAAATTTTATATTTAAAATCGAATCCATCATGTTCTTCCTCAATCATATTATTTTTCCTGTTATACAAGTCAATCGGTTTGTGCAAACAATCAGGTCATATATTGAGGTCGCTCTCTGTCATAGTGACAGAATTTAGAGGAATTCCTTTGTCCGTATATTGTACAAACGGAATGCTTTGCCGGACTTCGGGGGCGTCCAATCCCCAAAAGTTTAAAGAAAGCGTTCGTCAACATCTTAGAATGCATGTAGTTGTGGAACCTACGTCTTAAAAAGCATCTAAGTATTGTTGTGACACATGTTGTAAATTCTTAAACACAACATTTTTTATTGAAAAATTAATGTAATGGAAAACATTACGTCAAGTCAATCAACAATGAGATGAAATATGTAACCTAATTTTACAAATCTCGCACCGAATCTATAATTTTCTTTTCAGAACTAGGATGTTCCTTTTGATTCACAGTAATGACACATATTTGTCACTTTTTATTTAGAAATTAAACGTATTGCGTTTGTCGGCAATCGAATACCAGATCCGCCAGCACTTTTGTACAAATGTTTTGACATGTAATTCCTTTTAAATACTTTCAAAATGTTAATGGCGTATTAGGCGTAAATGTATTAAAAACGATAAAATACCACATCATGCAACAGTTCAATTAAAAAACAAATAAGTAACATTGCTATATTTAAAAAAAACAATTTTTGTTTAAAACATTGTTTTTTTTAGAAAAAAAAACCAATTTTTTTTAACATTGTTTTAAACAGTGTTTAAAACAAACCAACTCTATAGAAGGGAGGGTAGGGGCGTCAAATCTTATTTTTGCCTAGGGCGTAATAAAGCCTCGTCCCGGTTCTGTATATATATATATATATATATATATATATATATATATATATATATATATATATATCTAAATATATATATATATATATATATATATATATATATATATATATATATATATATATATATATATATATATATATATATATATATATATATATATATATATATATTATATATATATATATATATATATATATATATATATATACATATATATATATATATATATATATATATATATATATATATATATATATATATATATATATATATATATATATATATATATATATATATATATATATATATATATATATATATATATATATATATATATATATATATATATATATATATATATATATATATATATATATATATATATATATATATATATATATATAGATAGATAGATATATTATATATTTCTATAATATGTATAATTTAAAATTGTTTTTAGAAATCAAAGCAACCTGATATTGTATAGAATTTGGTTATGCCCCATTAACGTACGTTCAAAGTTTTTCAAATTAAAATTTGGGTATACCAGAGCTTTAACGCCTCCTTATAATACTCCTTTACTCTGTTATTTCAGAGCGAGTAACTTAAAAAAATTATAGCACTTCCAAATACAGCAGCCAAATTCTGTGAAGCGGTGAAGTTTTTCATCAGTTCACCACAAAAATATCTAAGTGAGTGAAGTTTTAAAACTACAAAGATAACACCGACTTTTTGTTTGGTAATAAAACGAAAAAATTTCTTTTGTTCTTATTGGCATTATGTCAAAAAAACCACGTCAATGTGATTTAATTTTTTAAAATTGCATTTCTAATTTAAATCAAGATTTATTTTTCAAACTTAATTTCTTAAATTTTTATATATTTAAATTTGCTAACATTTACGTTTAAATTATGTTGAAATTTAAAATCAAAATTTAATTTTATGTATTTTTGACAGTGCGTCGCTTGCTATTAGATTTTTTAACACTCACGTCACATATAATTTGCATATGGAATCGCAAAAATGGTGAAATGATAAAAAATTAATGACAAAATCGAAATGAAGAAATTTTTAACACTTCACCTCTCACAGTTACAGAATTGGGCTGCAGGCGAAAAAATAATAACATATCGTTCTTGCTCCTAAATTGAAATAAATATTTTCTTTTAAATACGCACACATTTAATTTTGTTTTCAAATTTGATGCTTTCCAACGTAAAAACATAAATAATTTTTTTAGAAAAATAACTAAAAAGGATAACGAAAATGTACTAGTTTTCTTCTTTTGCAAATCGATTGAAAGAGAAAAAGAATATATTCTATTCCAAAGGAGTGAAATCGAAAAAATAAAATTTTGCTCTTACGAGTAACAACGTAATAAGTAATAACAACGTTATTGAAATTAAAAAACATTTTAATTTATGAATACTATTTTGAGGAGTGAAATGAGTGCTCAAATAAAATGAAATTGTAAACTCTGGTATAATCATAAAACCTACTTGAATAAGGAAATATATGGGATGCTATATCCTAGTGTTCTATAGGATTTACGGATCGTGCCATATCATCGAAAAATCATCCCATCAAAAATCGTTACATCGAAAAATATTAATAAATTGAAAAATAAAAAATCCTACTATCGAAAAATCAAACAACCGAAAATCAACACAACAAAAGTTCACAATGTCAAAAAGTCAGTGCATCGAAAGATCGTCGCATTGAAATTTTTTCGATGTGCTGTAAATATTTATCAAATTCATAAGATCAAATAAAAAACTATATTATCGAAATATCACAGCATCGAAGATATTCGATATAATGAATAATTCATTACATCGAAAAATAGTGTATGCCCGGAATGCTAGGAATATTGCAAATTTAATTGTCGGATATCCGCAGTATATAATAATAATCCTTTATTGACTTTAAATTTTATAATACAGTTGTATACATTTAATAGTTTACTGAGATCAGCTTTTAATAGTAAGCTTTACAACAGATGAAATTAATTAGTATGAGTATTGCGAAAAATAAGTGAAAAAGAATGTTTATATTTTCAAATGCAGTTCAGTCTGCTTAGTAACTAATAAAAAACTTATATTTACCTAACCTACTTAAATCTAAACTTAAAAGCTACGTTGCAAAAATTAAGCGGTAGTAAAGCTAATTGCATTTATTAATTCATTTTCAATACAATTTAATTTATTTATATATCTATCATTAGCTTCTCTAGCAACTACATTGACAAGCTTTATATTTAATTCGTTGTGCAGTCTTAAAGTGCTATAACGTCTAGGGCGTTTATATATAGTTTTTAGAAATTTGTTTTGAATAATTTGAAATTTCTTTTTATGACACAAAGCAATATCCCACCAAATTGGTGCACCATAAAGTATGATATTAAGAATCACACACTTGTAAATTAGTGTCTTATTATGACTATTCAGTTTACTATTTCTGTTGAGTAGAGGATATAGACTTTTGAACAGTGCATTACATTTTTGTTGTATTTGAGTGACGTGTGTCTTAAATGTTAATGATTTATCCAAATAAATTCCTAAATATTTAGTTGAAGGTTTCCATTCCAAAGAAGAGTTTTGAATCAGAAAAGGTTGTTGTGGAAGTTTACGGGATGCTCTACACCTAGTAAAATAAATGGCTTCACATTTTGATATGTTAATACTAAGTTTCCAGTTTTTAAAAAATTCGAGAATTTTAGTGAGGTACAATTGAAGCTTATTGATAATAGATACCGCCAGCTCATCTGACACAAATATTGCAGTGTCATCAGCAAATAATGATAATTTACATTCACTATCTCTTGGAATATCATTGATGAATAAACAAAAAAGCAAAGGACTCAATACGGCACCTTGAGGAACCCCAGCTGGAATGCTAAGTATAGAGGACATGGAATCAAAAATCTGGACAAAAAATGTTCTATCAGTTAAGAACGATTTTATGATTTTAATTAAAAATATTGGAAATCCATATATAAATAATTTATAGCAGACTGCGTCTTGCCAAACTTTATCAAAGGCTCGTTCAAGGTCTAATAATATCATTCCAGTAGATTTTAGCGAAGATCTATTAGATTTAATATGATTGACTACACGATGGATTTGATGAACTGTAGAGTGCCCAGATCTAAAACCAAATTGCTCGTTTATAATTATTTGATTGTCAGTTATGAACTCTTCTATTCTTCTTTTGATAATCTGCTCAAAGAGTTTTCCCAATGTACAAAGAAGACTAATAGGTCTGTAGCTTGTAGCAAGAGTGGGGTCTTTGCCAGGCTTTAAAACAGGAGTAATTTTAGCTTTTTTCCATTGAATTGGGAAATAACCTAGCTTCAAGCAGCACTCGAACATTATCTTAAGAAAATGGATTCCACTTTCAGGAAGATTTTTAAGTAAAATAAATGGAATATTATCTACACCTGGAGCTTTGAGCCTTGGAAGGAATTTCAAAATATCAGAAATTTCAGAAGGGCGAATTTCAGAAATTGGAGCATTGTTATCCAAATTATTGAAATTAGTGCAAAAGTCATTCACTTGTTCTTCAATTACAATATTGGAGTTTGGAATTTGATGAGCGTCAAGGAAGACATCAGCCAATACTTGTGCTTTTTCTGTATTTAAGAAAATTCGATTTCCAGTGTTGGGAGTAACTAATGGTGGAATGGACTTGCGATGGTTTTTAAAATGTTTAGTTGTTTTCCAGAAGTTTCTTGAACCATTATCCAAGCATTCAAGCTTCGTTTGCCATTTTTGATTATAAAGAATATTTATATGATATTTAATAATTCTATTTAGCAAGTTTATTGAGGTTTTAATGTGAGCAAGGCGACTTCTGAGGTAAGATCTTCTAAGCGAATTTCGGTGTCTGATAAAACCTAACACTTGATCAGATAATAACAATTTATCAGTTGGAAGAACAGGCACAAGCGGTACGGATAGATCACGAGCTGAAGAAATGGATGCTGTCAAAAAATCGAATGCAACGTTGACATCTGAAATAGTATGAATTGAACTTAAATTGAAATTTTCAATTTCAGATGAAATATGATTCTGATAAATGCTCCAATTAGCATTTTTATAGTTAAAGTATTTACGATGGCAATGATCTACTTGATTATTAAATACTATTGAACAGAGGACTGGCAGATGATCGGAGCAGAGTGCTTGAATGGTGTTAACTTCGGATATCAACTGAGGGTTGTTTGTTAAAAATATGTCAATAATACTAGGGACTCCAGCAGGACTATAGTGGGTAGGATCTTGGGGAGCGATAACAACACAATCAGAGTTAATAGAATAATTATATAAAGTTCGACCACCGCGGTTAGTTCTAGGACAAAACCAGTTAGGATGCTTACAATTTAAATCACCACCAATTAGGTAAGGAATATTACCACTACAAATTTTTATAAAATCATTTCTGAGATGCTCAGAATTCGAATATGAACAATATACAGAAAATATTTTAAGTTGATTATTATCACTACTTATTATATTAATACCCAGGGATTCTATACAATTTAATTTAAGGTCAGGAAGAAGCGAATGTTTAATGCAATCTTTTATAAGAATACCAACACCACCCCTGCGAATATTTTCTCTATCATTACGATAAAATCGAAAATTAGGAATCGAAAATGAAATAGAAGGCTTTAAATGCGTTTCACTAATAAGTAATATATCAATATTAAAATTATCTAAAAACTGAATTACCTCAAATTTTTTATTTTTTATACCGTACGCGTTCCACACACAAATTTTTAAAGAATTATGGATAACAGACATATTTAATAGCAATATTAGCCATAACATCAAATTGTTCTTCTTTGGAATGGCACCCCCGAAGTCCTGAAACAAGTTCTTTGAGAATTTGTAATAACTCATGTGGTGCAAACAAATCATTTGTGCTATCTGAATTAATATTAATTGAATTTTCATGATTGATTGCATTTGTTTGAACCACTGTACTGAACTGCATTTTTTTGTTAACAAAATTATTATTATTATTATTATTATTAAAATTTTTATTGTTGTTTTGATGAGGTATTGAAGGAAGAATAGGAAAATCCTGTTGTTGAAATGAAAACGTTGGTTGATTTGAAGGTCGACTCAACTTATTTTTTAGATTCAGATGATTTTTTATTTGAATGTATTTTTCTCTTTCTGGACAAATTATAGAGTTAGATGTATGATTTCCACTACAATTACAGCAAACATGTTTAGTAATATCGTTTTGTAAAGGACACTCCATATCATCAATATGTTCATCTCCACCACAGAAATTACATTTTGGCTTCATGTAGCATGCGTTCGCTCCATGACCATACATTTTACATTTATAACATTGGAGAGGACCTTTGCTGGTGGATCGACAAATTTCCCATCTGCACACTGTGTTATTAACAAATCTAATATTTTTTAATTGGTTCAGAGACATTGATCCCTTTTTGAAAGCAACAAAATAAAGGGCATCTTCACTGTTTCGACGATATTTTTTAGGAATAGTTTTCCAAACATTAACAGGACTCAGGCCACTATTCTCGAGGCTTTTCTTAACTTCATTTGTATCCATATCATGGAGCCCACATAGTACAAATTTAACAAAACGATTTTCCTCAAGCGTATATGAGAACATACCATTGTTATGTTCTTTTAATTTAGTAAAAATTTTGTTATAGTCTGATAGGCTATATGTAAGTATTTTTATGCCAATTGACATTATTTGTATATTATATTTTGAAATATTTAGTTCCTTCATAGTTTTATGAATCTCCGTTGAGGAAGATTTTGTAATTATTGGAGGAATTTTTTCTACAGGTTTTCTAGAACTTTCACCATATGGAGAACTAGTTTGCGATGTTTTTGCATATTTTGATAAATTAACGTTAGGCGGTAAACCTGCATACCTGTTTACTGTTGGGATGTCACTCATTTTAATGCCTTGACTCATCTGTTTAATGCTGCTGAGCGAGCTCCTAGGGAGGCTACGCATCTGGCGACTTATAGTTCTTTTATTTGTGAGCATCCACACACAATAATCACAAAACAATCAATTTATATTTCAATGTTTAACTTTAATTTGATTTGAATTTATAACTAACAACAAATCCAAACAAAAAATAAAACACAGTTAGAAATTTTAATATTGAAAAAATTTGATTATAACTTGATAATTTGATGTTTACTTCGCAAACACCGAATATCGAATCCCCCGCAGTATATATATTAATTATAATATTGATTTTTATTATATTTCTATACATTCATTCAAATTTTCAAATTACTAAATTTTCGATTGCTAAAAAAAATGGCATATTAAAATTAAACTATGTTGGGGATTTTTGAGATCAATTAAGTTCAAGTAAGTAAAGAAGTACATAATTGGAATTTTTTCAATTCAAAGGTATGGTTTGAATTTTCTCAGAAAAAAACTCCACTTCACATTTTTCGTGTTTCGGATGAATTCGAACCTTCCTCGTCAGTGCCTGTCTCGAGTCCTTAGACAGACACGCTATCGATTACGCTAAGGCGATGACAATTTCAAAGTTGAAACTTCTTCAACGCTTATTTATTTTACTTAAGTTGAATTAAACTACGTGTTTTGGAAACAATTTGCTTGAATAAATTGTTTTCAAAAACCAAGCTTTAATTTTAATATGCCATTTTCTCGGCAATCGAAAATTTCGCAATAAAAAAATTTAAACGGAAAATAGAAATAAAGCAATTTAATTAAATAAATCAAAAAATATAAATCAATATAGTTATAATATAACAATAATATAATAATTAAAATACATACTGCGGCTATACTATGACATTTGAATTAACAATATACATATTCCTAGCACTTTGTATGGCATTCCTATATTTCGATTAAATTATTTTTTGATGTAATGAATTATCAAATTTTCGATTATATGAATTTCGGTAATGTGATGTTTCGATGCAATGACTTTTCGACGAAATGAGTTTTCGGTGATATAATATTTCGATCTAATGATTTTTCACTTTTAAAACCATTTGATGATATGAAATTCGGTGGTATGAACTTTCGATTTACTGCGTTTTGATTTTATTCTATTTTCTCATGTTCTTAATTTTTTCGATATTGTTTTGTTGGACTCTTAACCCTTTGTAATCATTTGTTGGCATAAGCAATATAAGCAATATTTATTGGTTATTATAAAGAATAAAAAGTTTTACAATATTTAAATATTTGTGCAAATTGGTGATGCGCTGAAAGGCTACACCAAACACGGCGATAAATTTTCTTAGTGGAGTCACAAAACTTGAGCACGAACAAACGCTGGCTAACATTTATTAGTTTACCATACCAATCGCTAAACCAACAAATCTTAGCAAACGTTTTTTCATGCTAAAATTGTGTGTCTACATTGAGAAAATTTATATTTGCAAATGTTAGCAAGCTTTTGGAGCGTTTTGTGAATACCAACCTGGGAAAAAATACAGAGATCTGAAGAGATCTTATCAGATCTGCGTTAGCAGATCTGCATAGATCTGCATTTTGGAAGATATCAACGATCTGCGCAGATCTGCTTAGATCAAAACAGATCTGTATAGATGCAGATCTTCTTGGATCTACGCAGATCTTCTTTGATACATTTAGATCTGCTTCGATCTATTAAGATCTTATTCCAAGATCCTTTTTATTAAAAATAAACTTTTTAATAAAAATAGAACTAACTTCAGAAAAAACAAAAGAGGCACAAAAAAGTGGAAAATAACTCAATTATGCTAACTAGTTATGAAAATAACTCAATTAAATATGCAAAGATATATAATCGTCACATGCAAATAAATATACTGCCCGGGAAAAAATAGAGAGATCTAAAAAGATCTGATTAGATCTCTTTTGATCAAATTAGATCTAATGAGATCTTTGTTTTGAGTCAAAAAAATGAAAGTTTGATCTTTGCAGATCTGAAGAGATCTCTTTAGATCAAGGTAGATCTTCAAAGATTAAAGAAAAAAATTAGCGTTTGATCTACGAAGATCTACAAATATCTGAAAAGATGTCTTCAAATCTTGATAGATCTTCAAAGATCAATGTAAAAATTTGCGTTTGATCTTTGACGGTCTACCAAGATTGAACAAAATCTCTTCATATCTGCAAAGGTCAAACACTAGTTTTATCTTTAATCTTTAAAGATCTACCACGATTTACAGAGATCTCTTCAGATCTGCAAAAATGTGAAAATAGAAAAAAAAGTTTACAAAAATATTGTTCAGATCTAAAGAGATCTCTGTCAATTTTCTAACAACTTAACAGTATTTATTTGCATGTGACGATTATATGTCTTTGCATATTTAATTAATATTTAATTAATTATTGTAATAATATGTAATTAATTAATATGCATATAACAATAATTTTTAGTAAAAATGTATTACATTATATATTGCATTAAATCCACAAATAAAATAATAAAGCAATTTAAAGTACTACCCGTTGTTATTATTAAACGAAACTCGAGTCCTTAGACAGACACGCTATCGATTACGCTAAGGCGATGACAATTTCAAAGTTGAAACTTCTTCAACGCTTATTTATTTTACTTAAGTTGAATTAAACTACGTGTTTTGGAAACAATTTGCTTGAATAAATTGTTTTCAAAAACCAAGCTTTAATTTTAATATGCCATTTTCTCGGCAATCGAAAATTTCGCAATAAAAAAATTTAAACGGAAAATAGAAATAAAGCAATTTAATTAAATAAATCAAAAAATATAAATCAATATAGTTATAATATAACAATAATATAATAATTAAAATACATACTGCGGCTATACTATGACATTTGAATTAACAATATACATATTCCTAGCACTTTGTATGGCATTCCTATATTTCGATTAAATTATTTTTTGATGTAATGAATTATCAAATTTTCGATTATATGAATTTCGGTAATGTGATGTTTCGATGCAATGACTTTTCGACGAAATGAGTTTTCGGTGATATAATATTTCGATCTAATGATTTTTCACTTTTAAAACCATTTGATGATATGAAATTCGGTGGTATGAACTTTCGATTTACTGCGTTTTGATTTTATTCTATTTTCTCATGTTCTTAATTTTTTCGATATTGTTTTGTTGGACTCTTAACCCTTTGTAATCATTTGTTGGCATAAGCAATATAAGCAATATTTATTGGTTATTATAAAGAATAAAAAGTTTTACAATATTTAAATATTTGTGCAAATTGGTGATGCGCTGAAAGGCTACACCAAACACGGCGATAAATTTTCTTAGTGGAGTCACAAAACTTGAGCACGAACAAACGCTGGCTAACATTTATTAGTTTACCATACCAATCGCTAAACCAACAAATCTTAGCAAACGTTTTTTCATGCTAAAATTGTGTGTCTACATTGAGAAAATTTATATTTGCAAATGTTAGCAAGCTTTTGGAGCGTTTTGTGAATACCAACCTGGGAAAAAATACAGAGATCTGAAGAGATCTTATCAGATCTGCGTTAGCAGATCTGCATAGATCTGCATTTTGGAAGATATCAACGATCTGCGCAGATCTGCTTAGATCAAAACAGATCTGTATAGATGCAGATCTTCTTGGATCTACGCAGATCTTCTTTGATACATTTAGATCTGCTTCGATCTATTAAGATCTTATTCCAAGATCCTTTTTATTAAAAATAAACTTTTTAATAAAAATAGAACTAACTTCAGAAAAAACAAAAGAGGCACAAAAAAGTGGAAAATAACTCAATTATGCTAACTAGTTATGAAAATAACTCAATTAAATATGCAAAGATATATAATCGTCACATGCAAATAAATATACTGCCCGGGAAAAAATAGAGAGATCTAAAAAGATCTGATTAGATCTCTTTTGATCAAATTAGATCTAATGAGATCTTTGTTTTGAGTCAAAAAAATGAAAGTTTGATCTTTGCAGATCTGAAGAGATCTCTTTAGATCAAGGTAGATCTTCAAAGATTAAAGAAAAAAATTAGCGTTTGATCTACGAAGATCTACAAATATCTGAAAAGATGTCTTCAAATCTTGATAGATCTTCAAAGATCAATGTAAAAATTTGCGTTTGATCTTTGACGGTCTACCAAGATTGAACAAAATCTCTTCATATCTGCAAAGGTCAAACACTAGTTTTATCTTTAATCTTTAAAGATCTACCACGATTTACAGAGATCTCTTCAGATCTGCAAAAATGTGAAAATAGAAAAAAAAGTTTACAAAAATATTGTTCAGATCTAAAGAGATCTCTGTCAATTTTCTAACAACTTAACAGTATTTATTTGCATGTGACGATTATATGTCTTTGCATATTTAATTAATATTTAATTAATTATTGTAATAATATGTAATTAATTAATATGCATATAACAATAATTTTTAGTAAAAATGTATTACATTATATATTGCATTAAATCCACAAATAAAATAATAAAGCAATTTAAAGTACTACCCGTTGTTATTATTAAACGAAACTCGTGAATTAACGAAGAGAAAACGACAAGAAAAAAAATGAATTGGAATGGACGTAATTTTAGATCGTTTTTAATTTTCAATGTGATCAGAGTTGACTTTTGTTCATCAATCCATGGCTGTTAAAACAAAAAGTTTATAAAAGAAAAATTAATTAAATGTCCAATTTTTTTTCTTGTGATAAATCCGCGATCCACCAAAGAGTTAAGAACAATTATTGCATTTATAAAAATTGGTATTCTGTATTAATCTAATGGTGCTCTTAAGAAGTAATTAATTTTGTTTTATATGAAAAGAACAACTAATAAACCATCATCTAACTGAAAATCAATATAAAAATCATTGGATTATATGTTTTAATGTGACTATGTGACTACACCACCGTTATTAATGGTGAAATAAATAATAAACTAACGGTTATTTATTTGGATGATTTAAATTGTATTTGGGTTTATTCCGAGAGGTTATTTGTATTATATTTGAAAGTTATTTATAGTACAAAACTGTTGGAAGTTGGTGCCACATTGACGAAAAATCGACTAATATGTTGCCGACGTGGTACCGATTTCCAGCAATTTTGTACTACAAATAACTTTCAAAATATAATAACTAATTAACTACAATAACAACTATAATAATTATAATAAAATATATAATATAATAATTTTGTAAAAAGCGTTATTTTTTTGTCTCTATAGTAAGGAGTAATTAAATTAAATTAATCAAAAGTTAGCTGTATTTTTGTCTCCAAAAGCCATGATTGAGTTATTTTCCACTTTTTTTGTGCCTTTTTTGTTTTTTCTGAAGTCAATTCTATTTCTTTTAAATGTTTATTTTTAATAAGTGAGCTCTTGTTAGATCAAATAAGATCTTGATAGATCGAAGCAGATCTAAATGTATCAAAGAAGATCTGCGTAGATCCAAGAAGATCTGCATTTTGGAACATATCTATACAGATCTGTTTTGATCTAAGGAGATCTGCGCAGATCGTTATAGATATGTTCCAAAATGCAGATCTACGCAGATCTGCTAACGCAGATCTGATAAGATCTCTTCAGATCTCTGTATTTTTTTTCCGGGATGTTAAGTTGTTAGAAAATTGGCAGAGATCTCTTTAAATCTGAACAATATTTTTGTAAACTTTTTTTCTATATATTTTCACATTTTTGCAGATCTGTAACTCGTGGTAGATCTTCAAAGATTAAATATAAAAACTAGTGTTTGACCTTTGCAGATCTGAAGAGATCTTTTTAAATCTTGGTAGATCATCAAAGATCAAACACAAATTTTTACATTGATCTTTGAAGATCTATCAAGATTTGAAGAAATCATTTCAGATCTTTGTAGATCTTCAAAGATCAAACGCTAATTTTTTTCTGTAGAAGATCTACGTAGAAGATCTACCTTGATCTAAAGAGATCTCTTTAGATCTGAAAAGATCAAACTCCCATTTTTTTTGACTCAAAACAAAGATCTCATTAGATCTAATTTGATCAAAAGAGATCTAATCAGATCTTTTTAGATCTCTCTAGTTTTTCCCGGGAACTTTAAGCCAAATAAATAAATTATAAAATAATAAATTAAAGACCTTCACAACCTTAAATTTTAATTTTTTCTCAATGCAAAAATTCAGATACAGCTGTTATTTTGTAGCCAGCAGTACTTTGCTGTTCGAAGAAAAAACGATTTATTAGAACAAAATATTTTGTTATAATTTATTGTCATAATTTCTGATTTCTAAATTCACAGGGATTTCTAAATTATATTGCCGTGAAATAACCGTAATATAATTTGTACCCTGAGTTGTTCTCTGAGGTAATATATTCTTATCACACAGCACTTCTTACTTCTACCACTTTCACCAATTAAACTAGTACTTCATCCTACTTTCAAATAATGTTAATTTCTGTTTAAGATGTACTGTTTTCACCCACAATTAAATAAGTTATATAAACGAATACGTATTTCAAATATTATACAAACCATTGGCATCCCATCCACCTTCGATTTGGTATGAAGAAGTTGCTGTCCCAAATTTAAAATTTACAGGAAATTTTCGAGTCTTCCTAGTCAACTTCGCTCCAAACGATGCTCTTTGAATTAATTAAAATAAACTTTAAAAATAACAAATTCAAAGTTTTATACAAACTATCAAAAATTTACTTTAATCCTAATAAATGTAATGTTAAAAGTATTATTAAAATATGTTGCAATAAATAATTCATCTTAAATTATTTTATTTTAATCGATTTGTGTGCTGTCTCCACTGTTGTGTTAAACTGAAACTGTTGCAAATCATTTCTTTTGTATAAAATTTTCAGTGATAAGAGGAGAAGGAAAAGAGGCAAGAGGAAAAGGAGAGAAGAGAAAAATATAAATTTTAATAAATTCATTTCACAGATGATAATTTCTTTGATTAGCTAACATTAATAAAATTCAGAGTAAGTTACACTTTATCATGTGATAAATATAGTGATAAATATAGTTAATAAAATTTTCGTTTACATAAAATGCAATACGTCTGGTATAACTGGCGGCTAACCAACACTGTTAAATAAATTGGTTGGATTTGGTTAATTTTGGTTTTATCTAGTCCTCACTTTTAATAGTATAAAAGTGTAGTAATCGCAAGAGATTTGTTTGCTTTCCTTTTTTGGTTCATTTTACTATTAAATAGATTACGTGTGCAATAAAGTTTTTACATACCCAGTTTTTTTTTTGATAATTTTTGCATTATCTTTTAGAAAACTACATAAACATTTGTTAGAGTTCATTGGAAGTTTTAATCTCTTATCACAACCGATGGTTTTCTGTTTTAAAAGATTGTCGACGGAAATTGAGATTATTTTTCAATTGTTTTAGTTGCAAACAAACTGAAACCCATTCCATACAGAATCAAGCACACCCAATACAGTGGCGTAGCTAGCATGGGTGGCACCCGGGGCGGATATTGTGGTGTCACCCCAAAAATAAAAACTGTCAATAATAATAAAAAGCCGATAAACGTAATTTATAATTTTTTTTAATTAATACAAATGAGCATTATTATTAATAAGCTACATTGGGTCATTGTTGCCCGCAAGTAATTTTTAATTAATTTTAATTTGCTGAAACTCCTCTCACACGAAACCACTGATACGCAAATAGTCATAAATAACTTTAGTGCGACCGTAAGATTTGGAAGAAATTCTGAAAAATCCTATTCTACAATGAATTTAAAAAATATAGGTATGCCCAGTTAGAAATTGTTACATTGGCCGCTTTTAAATGCCTTCTCAACCTTGGTATCTCCATGAGGAGTTCTGTTGCCGACACCTTATCATAAAAGCTGGTAAATTTTGATACAGATAATTTCAGCTCTTTTCTGTTCGCCAAAAGCTAAGTGTTTGTCTGTACAACCTCGAACAATGAAGCTAAATCTTGAACTGCCTTCAGTCTAGTACGGAGTTCAACACTGAATCGGTCAAGACATTCCAACATGTCTTTTTTAAGTTGAGTTCTCAGGGTCAGTCCAACATCAGGGGCAAACTCACCAGCCATTCGTTTTTTTACGTTTTTACGACGAATTTGGCTTTCCATTGGAATGTTATAGTCCTCCGATTTTTTCGCAGCAAGAATTATTGCCTCTTCTACAATGTGGCTGCGTTATGAATTGACTCTATTTTTGTAACTAATTGATCAATATTCAAGCCTTTGCTTTGCAATCCAATCTGAGCACAGATATTATTTCCATTACAACATCATTCCAAAACAAAAGATAGCAAAGAAACGTAAAATCACATGCTGCATGGATAAAGTTCTGTGCAGCGCCTCTAGTGTCTACATTTTCTTGTTGATCACTTAACTTCTCAATTACAGCCACAATCCCATCAAAATTTTCGGCCAATACTTTTACTGCAGCATAATGAGGACTCCAATGCGTTGTTAAGAGTCTTTTAACAGTTGTTTTGTTGTGGTTGAGAAGCACTTCCCAGCGGCTAGTTGAAGCAGAAAAACATATAAAAATGGCTTCCGCTGTTCCGAAAACCGTTACACAAGCTACATTTTGTGCAAATGAGTGTTGGCCACATAAATTAATTGAATGATCTATGCAGCCGACAAAAATTGCTATGTTATTTTTTGCTTTAATAATAGCTTGCAATCCTCCATGTATACTACTCATAACAGCTGCATTATCATAACCTTGGGAACGACAATTCATAACATCTATACCGTCATTTTTAAGATTTTTACTCTAAAAAAACATGTCCTATTTCCAATCGAAATGCAGTTGTCTCAACCTCACCGTGCGGGCAGATATGGCGAATCGAACTACGAGATTGATTCAACAACTGTACCGACAATCACATGAAATATATATGTGCAAATAAAATATAGTTCAATTAATCTCAAATACTTAAATTTTAAAATGAAAAATTCATGATATAAGGCCAAAGAAATATGTTTTCATGGAAATAGTTATTAACTTTATTCAATTACTGTTATATTGGATATAACACTTTATATTTTAAATAAACCTCATTCTGTTATCAGGACAATGTTACTGAGTACTAAGTAGTTGTCCCAATCACGGTGAAATTATTTGTAAGTATCTTTTCTTTGCGTGAATAATAAACTGCCAACTTCGAGACGAGGTTGTCATTACTTCAATTTTTTTTCAGTGTAAGAATTTCATCGCTTAAATCAGTGGCTTTTTTCCCATGTAAAGGAAAAAATCCAAGGAATACTTCCTTGATTTCCACTTTTCTACCATCAATTTTCACATAACAAATCACTTCTGACATTTGATCAATATGTGAAATGTCAAGGTGCTATTAAACATAATTCCAAAATATTTAACCGATTTAATTTCGATAAACTTTACGTGGTTCGCTAAAACATTTATGAACTCATTTTGTACATCTGGTGACAAATATGATACTTTTGGTGATTTACCATGCTCCAAATTCAAAATGCGTTCTTTTAACACTACATCATACTTTGACAATAGATTGACTAGTTCTAAAAATCGCCTTTATTTGAAGAACTTTATCCTTCATCATGTTCACAAAATGCTAGGTTTTGTTTAGATAAAAACAAAGTTATATCCAATAATCTGGATAAAAGATGTTTCCACTTCTTCATTATCTATTAATTGCAATGCTGAGTCTCCTATCGTTTTATGAAATTTTAACCTCATTTCCAAAGTTTTCCACTTTTCTAAATTCTCCAGATGTTCATTTGAAGTTTAATGGTCGGTTACTTTGTGATTTAGTTTTCACCACTTCTGAAATCCAGTCGTAGATTTTGTATTATTACTATTGGTGACAGCAAATATACGACAGCAGAAGCAGTACCGGTTATTATTTAAAGGAGATTAAACCATCCATGACCGCAGAATTTTTTCCCCATAAGGCATCACTTTATAATACCATTCTTTAGAAAGATGACGAACATCACCTTTTATGTCTAACCCGTGTCTAGATACAGTAACAAACGACCGTTCTCTATTTTGAAAATGTTCGCTTCCTTTTTTTATGATTTCAATGCGAACATTATCAGAGACGAGTATATTCCAATGTGATACATCTCTTAAGTCCAGAAGTGATTCACCCTTGCAAATACAGACTTCAATAGTAGAAGCATTAGCAGCATTATCCCTGTCATTTTCAGTATTTCTTTCTAATTCGTCTTCATCATAGGTTATCATTATTAATTCTGTATTGTCGCTGTTACTTTCCGAAGATGAGCCAATTTTCTTTGAAACATTCGTTGCATCAACGTGAGAATCAGTTTCTTTTGATGAACCTTTGATATCATCGGGTTTTGTAACATATTTATAGATGGATCCAGATATGCTCTGAACTGCATCTATTTTAGCCTGTTTGGACTTTTTTTCTTTAAGAAGTATGAACTCCTCGTGGCATATTTATTTTTTGGGATATTTGCTAAACGAAATCTAAAAAAATATTTTTAATTATAGTAGGTATCAGCAAAGCATTAACTCTAAATATATTTGTAGGATACATATATGTCTATTTCATAATAAGTGCACTGTGTTAACGACTAAATACGCCGCCAAGAGAATTAATTTATCTAAAATTCCTTTTAACAACTTATATTAAATAATATTTGATAAAATGGAAGATCCAAATCATATGCCTAATATTATAAGGAACTATTTAAAAACATATAGGTATAACATCCTAAAAGATATTTTATATAAAGAATTGAAACCAAAATTAAATATCCAATTAGAATCATGCTCAATAATTTACAAAATTAAATTAAATTTTTGTAAAAAATTTTACATCGGGAAAACCGGAAAATGTTTTAAAGACTGATTGCCTAAGAAGAAAACCTACCTTCCTAAGAAGAAAAATAAACAAAATTTAAGGTCTATTTTTGCAAACCATTTACATAGTTAATAACAATAGCTACACCAATTTAAAAAACATTTGAAAGCTTTATATTTATGTAGTCAAGGATCTCTAAAAGAATCACTTGATGAGTTTGAAATTTACAAGGGATTTAAAACCCAACAAAATGTAATTTTAAATGATAAACTTTCATTTTATACAAATATATAAAACTGAAAACAAACAGCATGAGAATGTATCTACCTATACAAATTTGCAAAACTGCAGTAATTGCATAACTGCCATTTTATTCGACAGTAATTATTTTTGTGTCCATTGAAAAACGATTTATTCCAATTTATTCCCTTAGTTTCAAGATAAAAGAAAAAAAAATTATTTTGAGATCATTTACAAACATGGTGATTTTATTGTTTATCAGTTTCCTTAGGTGTTTGCAATTAATTTGTAATGTAAAACATATATTAGGTAGTAAAGTTAAGCTGAAACTTTAGAAATAATTTTGGAATAGAGACATTGTAACTCAAGGGTGTCACCCTATCGACAAAGGGTGCTATATTATCGACGTAGACCACTTTTCCTACACATTATTTAGCATATGTGTTTTCAGACCTGGTCGTTAAAGAATCATTCTTGCATACTAAATAATATACCGTAAAAAACGTCAATATGGTATCTATAGGAATATTCAAAGCTATTGAGTAATTGTGGTGATGTTATTCAATGCTCAACATGTTGATTCGATTAAAAAAAAAAGAAATACACACATATATTGTTTAAATTTTATTTTACGTAATAACTCAAAAATTTTAAAAAGTAGAATAGATTCTTTTGGAACCAATAACACCTTTATAGAACACATGTATAGGTTATCACAATTTATAAATTAAAATTATGTGGATAACCTGGTTAAAATGGTTTCTAAGTGATTTATCGTTGAAAAAATTCTGATGGTTTGCTTTTTACGGTCGGGTGTCACCCCAAAACGGGTGATGCCCGGGGCAGACCGCCCCCCCCCCCTCCCCCCCTAGCTACGCCTCTGACCCAATGAACAATATTTTGACGGGCTAGCGAGGTTTTTCAGGCTAAAATTAAATAAGCATAACAAAAGGGAACGGAAAAATGTTTATCTATCAAAAGTCAATAATCTAATGTTTGTTTCTGTGCAATATGCGTTAAATACTATTTAAATATTTTTTTTTTGCCTTACAATTCCAAAGAAAATACAATTGCCCAAGATATAACGTTTGTATTGTACGAACATATCGTTTGTTTCTTTGCGTTGTTGTGACACATTATGTAATTCCTATATTAGACAACACTTTTTATTAAAAAAAGTCAGACAAGTGCGAATAAAATTCGCTCGTCAAGGTTTCCGTGAATGTAAAAGAACACAATATTAAAAATTATTGACAAAAAGTTGTGTTGTTGTTGAAATTCCAAACCTTCAACTACTTATGAAGTGAACTTCTATTTTTGGTGGCTTTGTCCGAACTTGCAAATTAAAACTCTGGATGTTGATGCTCGAAGTAATAATTTTATTCTACTAAAATCTTTTTATAAAATTCATAAATTGTTATTGCAAGGATAAAGTGATTAAAATTCCTTCAAAAACAAACTTGGATTAAAACAATAAATTACAATGGTTTTAACATCCTCCCACCAATTATTCGTGAATAATTAATTCATTTTCAAATACTGAAAAAAAAATAACGGATTTCTTTTAATAACGTAAACGTATCGGTGGCAAAACCTTTCGCCCAGATCGCGTTCTGATCTCTTCAGGTTCATCAGCCTCAATAGTTCTTTTTGATTTCTTTGAGCGATTCGTCTTCATTGGTTCGTCGATTAACAATTTTTCCTTTGCTTTCGCTCGTTCTTTTGCTTCATTGTTAATTTTAAGTGTATCACCGGAACTTTTTATTTCCATAGGAATCAATCGTTGAATATGACAAGTAAGTTCTCCCTTTTCTGTTTTGAGCTTGACCACTCTAACAATACCATTAGCATCAGGTAAGAGTTCTATGATTCGAGCTATGGGCCATTCTAATCGTTTTTTACTATCGCTGACGATGAGTACTACTTCGCCAAGTTCGAATTCATAGTTTCCTTCCGATTGTTTTCTTTCAACCAATTGATCAAGATACTCACTGCGAAATCTTTCCCGTAACTCTTGCTTTAATTGATTAAGGTGTTTCAATTTCTCTCTCAATTTCTGACCGTTGATTTCTTCCATCTCCGGGAATTGTGTTTCTTGAATATCTTCTAAAAATGCTGATGGTGTAATTAGTAACAAATCATCTGGATCTTCGGAAAGGTAGGTGAGTGGACGACTATTCATTAAGGATTCGACGTAGCATATTGTGGTTTCCAGTTCAACTTTTGTTAACTTATTATGGCCCAATATTCTTCTTAAATATCCTTTCATCGTTCGTACAAGCCTTTCCCAAAACCCACCCCACCATGGAGCTGCAGGTGGATTGAAAATCCAGGTGATGCGCATAACTTTGAATTCTTCTTGTATCTTCTTCCAATTTAATTTTTCAAGCAAATTCTCTGTCCCGGTGAAATTTGTACCATTGTCTGTATAGACTATTGATGGTCTTCCTCTTCGATAAATAAAACGCCCCATTGCCAATATAAACTGTTCCGTATTTGTTTGACCCACTAACTCCAGATGTACAGCTCTCATTACAGCACATGTAAAAATGACAACCCATTGCTTCTCGTTATTTCGCAGATATAGTGGTCCAGCTAAATCGATACCGGTTACCTCAAATACCTCCGCATTCTTGACTCGATTTTCAGGAAGTGCTGCTGCTGGTGCTCTTGCTGGAACCCCTCCGAAACGTGTACATGTTGTACATTTTTTCCTTATTCTGTTTACAGCCTTTTTTGTATGGATTATCCAGAATTTTTCTCTTAATTTGCTTGCGATGAATTGCGTACCTGAGTGTCCATACCTTAGATGTTCTTCGAGAATCAATTTTTCAACCACGGATGAATACACGGCAACAACCAAGGTCTCTTGAACTTTCCAGTATCTTGTCTGTTGGGTATTTTTGTGCCGACGTAATACATATCAGTCGCTGTATCTCTTGAAACCTTCAAACCTGCGATGAACTTCATATCGTATGGAAAAACATGCTGTTGTACCAATCTAATCATTGTTGTCTCAGCATCATCGATTTCTTCCATGGTCAAATGTCCAACCTGTTTGTTGAGTTTTCTCTTCTTTGCCGTGCAATTTTGTACAAATCTTTTTATTAACGCCAATATTCGGAGATTCAAAATGTGAGAATTTTTCCGTGCAAACCATGGGTCTTCTAATACGATTGGAATATTCACGAACACGTCGTTTCTGTTAGCTGTTTTCTTCTTCTCTTCATTTACTATTTCTTCATCGATTTTGAAGTCTTGGTTGGGCCATTCTGTTGATGGAAGTTTGAGCCATTGCGGTCCCTCCCACCAAATTGATTCGAATAATTCTTTCGGAGAAGAACCTCTGGATGGGAAGTCAGCTGGGTTTAATTTTCCTGGTACGTGCCTCCATTCGTCCGCTGAACTGAACTTCACGATTTCACGAACACGATTTCCTACGAAGGTTCCCCACTCGTCATTCCGCTTTATCCATACCAAGGCCGTCGTTGAATCACTCCAATAAAATGTTTGTATCTCATACTCCAAAATTTCTTTTACAGAATTTCCCAACCGAGCAGCTATTGTACAAGCCATCAATTCCAGACGTGGAATCGTTATTTTCTTTGTTGGTGATACTCTTGCCTTCGCTTGAATCAATTGCACTGAGACACCTTCTTCGTTTTCAACCCTCAGGAAAACTTCAGCGGCATATGCTACCTCACTTGCATCACAAAATATATGCAATTGTTCACTTGAATGCATAAAACTTGGTCCTTTCAAGAAACGTGGGACTTTAACTCTTTTAAGGTAGTCCAATTCCATCATCCATTTCTTGAATTTTGATATTGTTTCTGTTGCGAGTTCTTCATCCCAATCCATTTTATTGATCCATGTTGATTGTAACAAAATTTTCGGATATACCATCGCAGGTGACAAAATTCCCAATGGATTGAATATCTTATTTATGGCTGCCAATAACGATCGCTTTGTTACATTCTCTGGCATGGTCGGAAATGAACCACATGAAATAAGATCTCTTTGCTTATCCCATTTCATACCAAGAACTGATGTTACGGTTTCATGTGGTTGTTCGGTAACTTTCGGGAGTGAATAACGAGCGAAATTGTCATCGTCTGACTCCTCAAAATTTTGTTCCAACTGAGATCCCAATACACCACCAAGCTCCCATTGTCGTAATTCTAATTTCGCATCAGCCAATATTCGAACAGCTCGTGATTTAAAATCTTCATATTCTTCCATGGAGTTGACTGATGTCACACTATTATCCACATACAGAGATTTCTTCAGTTTAAGAGCCACCGCCTTGTCATCGTTGTTAACATTATCCAAATGATTGTTAATTGCAGCACCCAGAATAAATGGACTGCATACCAATCCAAAAACCACTCGCTTGTGTCGGAATATTTTAATTTTTTCACTTGATGAATGCTCCCACCATAAAAACAACAGATAATCTTGATCTTTATTTTGAACTGCAATCATTTGAAACTCCTTTCTGATATCCGAGATGACACCAATCGGACCCAATCTGAAACGAATGAAAACAGCAACCAATACTTCGATGACATTCGGTCCTTTCTCCAAGCATTCATTCAAAGATGGATGTCTTCCCATTTTACACGATGCATCAAAAACCGGTCTGACTGGTGTAGTCTTGTTTTCGGGCTTATATACTGGATGGTGCGGAATAAAGTTACATTTATCTAAGTTAATATTTTCGATGGTAACTTCTTCGATGAATCCTTCTTGTTCCCACTGTTTGAACAACTCTTCGTATATTTTATACATGCCATTTGCTTTCAATTTTTTAGTTATGCTGGTTAATCGTTTCTTAACTAACCCAAAATTGTTTGGCATTTGCTGAATTCCATTGATCCAAGGTAGTTCTATTAAATATCTACCATCTTCTTCAAGAGAAACTGTCTGTAGGAAGTGTTGATTTGTTTGAAAATTTCTCTCGCCAATAGTCTTGACCTCTACTGGATCACGAATCCCGATGCTCTCTAAATCCCATAACTGTGTAATGTTTATATCGTCTATCTGAGATAAAACCAGATGCATCGATGTATTCAACTGAACATCTGCCTGAATGGGACCCATTATTGTCCAGCCAAAAACTGTTTCGACTGCTTGTAAACCACAACTCAATGAAATACTATTGTTCGTTGAAAATTTCGGGATTAGATCGGCACCGATGAGTATATCAACTTCTTCACTTCGTGACCCATAATCATTGATGTAAATATTTAGTTCCTTCAACTCTTTCAGCCATGGTCCTTTTGGTAATTTTCTGATTTCGCCGGTAATTTTTGATTTATTGACCAATTCCACGGTGTATTTCGGAGTCTTTCCATCCTCCTAAGATTACTTCATACCTCGTTCTTTCTCCGATGTCGCTCAATATCCCTCCGAAAAGAGTATTTCGATCGAAAAATTTCCCGATTTCTTTGCTATTGGTACGACTGATCAACTCGGTGGTAATATAACTTCGATGACTGCCGTCATCCAGCAATGCACGAGCAGTGATCGAACCATTCTTACCATAAATTGAGATCAGAATTGTTTTCAAAAGCACCATAACAGTTGAAGCATTATAAACTGCATTGCTAGTAACTGTATCCGCCAGAAGTGAAACGATTATCTTATTCTTTGGTGAATCAGGGCATAAGATATGATAATGTTGATGAGGACAACCGGAACATGACACCTTTACTTTGCAGTACATCTTTCGATGGCCTGGTCGGAGACATTGGTGACAAGCTTTCTTCTCTTTTATTTTCTTCAACTTGTCGTCCAATGACAATTCTTTTGCGGTATTACATTCTTGAGAGGCATGCTGTCTTCCACAAAATATGCATTCTAATTTCGATTCGCCTACTGGAAGACCGGCTGCAGTCGGTATATTCATTTCTTTCTTCTTGAAAATCTGCTTGTCTTTACTCATGAAACCAGAATTTGTTAATGCTCTTTGTTCTTCTTTCTCAACCTCTTGACGAAGAAATTCCAATAAGAAGTCGAGTTCACTCTTCGGTGGATTTTCCTGAGAACCATCTTTCTCATACAATGGACTTCGTTGCCAAGCTACCATAATGTCTTCTGATAAACTTGATTCCACCATAGGATAAAGAAATAAGGATGCTTGTTCAACTGTTATCTTTAAAGACTCGAGCGACCGGATATGACAAACCAATCTGTCGTAGATTGTTGACACACTGAAATTTGAGCTGAGATTGTTCATACCCATCTGAAACAACTCTCTTATGTATACTTGAATCAAGATCTTCTTTTTACCGAATCTTTCTTTTAACACGTCAATGACCTTCGGGTAATTATCTTCGGTTGCGGGAAATCCTTTGACGATTTCTTCACCCTTTGTTTTCGGTTCCATTGACTGAATTAAATACTGAAATTTATCGCCACCGGTCAGTCAATTCGTCATCGTTGTGAATCTTTTCAAATTGAGCCCACCATCCCAGCCAATCTATTACTTTACCGCTAAATTTTATTAGTTCAATTTTCGGTAATTTGAATCGTCGTTTAGAATGGCCAATCAAACTAACTGTGGATACTTTGTCTTCATTGACGTTCTCTTCGATTTCAGAAATTCGCTTGTCAATCTTCAACTTCGTCTTCACCATGTTAGTCATAATAGCTTCGGCTGCTTCTGATTCCAACATTCTCTCTTCGTCGGTGGTGTCTTCGTTAGCCAACAACTCATTAAAAATAGATTGATCCACATCTTGTATTTTGACTTGCAACTCATTTAATCTTTCGTATTTTGTTCTCAACATAATTGTGTCCACTTCTTGAGCCGCTAACTCCGTTTCCACCTCATTTATTGTACGAGTTACCAACCCAAGAAAAGTCTTTCTAGCATTCTTGAGTTTATTCATGCTGGTAGCAATTGATTTTCTTCGCAGCAAAAATCTTTCTCCAAATTTCTA
>OY856187.1:336571793-336738942 GCA_963693315.1 Diogma glabrata
ATACTCCTTTACTCTGTTATTTCAGAGCGAGTAACTTAAAAAAATTATAGCACTTCCAAATACAGCAGCCAAATTCTGTGAAGCGGTGAAGTTTTTCATCAGTTCACCACAAAAATATCTAAGTGAGTGAAGTTTTAAAACTACAAAGATAACACCGACTTTTTGTTTGGTAATAAAACGAAAAAGTTTCTTTCGTTCTTATTGGCATTATGTCAAAAAAACCACGTCAATGTGATTTAATTTTTTAAAATTGCATTCCTAATTTAAATCAAGATTTATTTTTCAAACTTAATTTCTTAAATTTTTATATATTTAAATTTGCTAACATTTACGTTTAAATTATGTTGAAATTTAAAATCAAAATTTAATTTTATGTATTTTTGACAGTGCGTCGCTTGCTATTAGATTTTTTAACACTCACGTCACATATAATTTGCATATGGAATCGCAAAAATGGTGAAATGATAAAAAATTAATGACAAAATCGAAATGAAGAAATTTTTAACACTTCACCTCTCACAGTTACAGAATTGGGCTGCAGGCGAAAAAATAATAACATATCGTTCTTGCTCCTAAATTGAAATAAATATTTTCTTTTAAATACGCACACATTTAATTTTGTTTTCAAATTTGATGCTTTCCAACGTAAAAACATAAATAATTTTTTTAGAAAAATAACTAAAAAGGATAACGAAAATGTACTAGTTTTCTTCTTTTGCAAATCGATTGAAAGAGAAAAAGAATATATTCTATTCCAAAGGAGTGAAATCGAAAAAATAAAATTTTGCTCTTACGAGTAACAACGTAATAAGTAATAACAACGTTATTGAAATTAAAAAACATTTTAATTTATGAATACTATTTTGAGGAGTGAAATGAGTGCTCAAATAAAATGAAATTGTAAACTCTGGTATAATCATAAAACCTACTTGAATAAGGAAATATATGGGATGCTATATCCTAGTGTTCTATAGGATTTACGGATCGTGCCATATCATCGAAAAATCATCCCATCAAAAATCGTTACATCGAAAAATATTAATAAATTGAAAAATAAAAAATCCTACTATCGAAAAATCAAACAACCGAAAATCAACACAACAAAAGTTCACAATGTCAAAAAGTCAGTGCATCGAAAGATCGTCGCATTGAAATTTTTTCGATGTGCTGTAAATATTTATCAAATTCATAAGATCAAATAAAAAACTATATTATCGAAATATCACAGCATCGAAGATATTCGATATAATGAATAATTCATTACATCGAAAAATAGTGTATGCCCGGAATGCTAGGAATATTGCAAATTTAATTGTCGGATATCCGCAGTATATAATAATAATCCTTTATTGACTTTAAATTTTATAATACAGTTGTATACATTTAATAGTTTACTGAGATCAGCTTTTAATAGTAAGCTTTACAACAGATGAAATTAATTAGTATGAGTATTGCGAAAAATAAGTGAAAAAGAATGTTTATATTTTCAAATGCAGTTCAGTCTGCTTAGTAACTAATAAAAAACTTATATTTACCTAACCTACTTAAATCTAAACTTAAAAGCTACGTTGCAAAAATTAAGCGGTAGTAAAGCTAATTGCATTTATTAATTCATTTTCAATACAATTTAATTTATTTATATATCTATCATTAGCTTCTCTAGCAACTACATTGACAAGCTTTATATTTAATTCGTTGTGCAGTCTTAAAGTGCTATAACGTCTAGGGCGTTTATATATAGTTTTTAGAAATTTGTTTTGAATAATTTGAAATTTCTTTTTATGACACAAAGCAATATCCCACCAAATTGGTGCACCATAAAGTATGATATTAAGAATCACACACTTGTAAATTAGTGTCTTATTATGACTATTCAGTTTACTATTTCTGTTGAGTAGAGGATATAGACTTTTGAACAGTGCATTACATTTTTGTTGTATTTGAGTGACGTGTGTCTTAAATGTTAATGATTTATCCAAATAAATTCCTAAATATTTAGTTGAAGGTTTCCATTCCAAAGAAGAGTTTTGAATCAGAAAAGGTTGTTGTGGAAGTTTACGGGATGCTCTACACCTAGTAAAATAAATGGCTTCACATTTTGATATGTTAATACTAAGTTTCCAGTTTTTAAAAAATTCGAGAATTTTAGTGAGGTACAATTGAAGCTTATTGATAATAGATACCGCCAGCTCATCTGACACAAATATTGCAGTGTCATCAGCAAATAATGATAATTTACATTCACTATCTCTTGGAATATCATTGATGAATAAACAAAAAAGCAAAGGACTCAATACGGCACCTTGAGGAACCCCAGCTGGAATGCTAAGTATAGAGGACATGGAATCAAAAATCTGGACAAAAAATATTCTATCAGTTAAGAACGATTTTATGATTTTAATTAAAAATATTGGAAATCCATATATAAATAATTTATAGCAGACTGCGTCTTGCCAAACTTTATCAAAGGCTCGTTCAAGGTCTAATAATATCATTCCAGTAGATTTTAGCGAAGATCTATTAGATTTAATATGATTGACTACACGATGGATTTGATGAACTGTAGAGTGCCCAGATCTAAAACCAAATTGCTCGTTTATAATTATTTGATTGTCAGTTATGAACTCTTCTATTCTTCTTTTGATAATCTGCTCAAAGAGTTTTCCCAATGTACAAAGAAGACTAATAGGTCTGTAGCTTGTAGCAAGAGTGGGGTCTTTGCCAGGCTTTAAAACAGGAGTAATTTTAGCTTTTTTCCATTGAATTGGGAAATAACCTAGCTTCAAGCAGCACTCGAACATTATCTTAAGAAAATGGATTCCACTTTCAGGAAGATTTTTAAGTAAAATAAATGGAATATTATCTACACCTGGAGCTTTGAGCCTTGGAAGGAATTTCAAAATATCAGAAATTTCAGAAGGGCGAATTTCAGAAATTGGAGCATTGTTATCCAAATTATTGAAATTAGTGCAAAAGTCATTCACTTGTTCTTCAATTACAATATTGGAGTTTGGAATTTGATGAGCGTCAAGGAAGACATCAGCCAATACTTGTGCTTTTTCTGTATTTAAGAAAATTCGATTTCCAGTGTTGGGAGTAACTAATGGTGGAATGGACTTGCGATGGTTTTTAAAATGTTTAGTTGTTTTCCAGAAGTTTCTTGAACCATTATCCAAGCATTCAAGCTTCGTTTGCCATTTTTGATTATAAAGAATATTTATATGATATTTAATAATTCTATTTAGCAAGTTTATTGAGGTTTTAATGTGAGCAAGGCGACTTCTGAGGTAAGATCTTCTAAGCGAATTTCGGTGTCTGATAAAACCTAACACTTGATCAGATAATAACAATTTATCAGTTGGAAGAACAGGCACAAGCGGTACGGATAGATCACGAGCTGAAGAAATGGATGCTGTCAAAAAATCGACTGCAACGTTGACATCTGAAATAGTATGAATTGAACTTAAATTGAAATTTTCAATTTCAGATGAAATATGATTCTGATAAATGCTCCAATTAGCATTTTTATAGTTAAAGTATTTACGATGGCAATGATCTACTTGATTATTAAATACTATTGAACAGAGGACTGGCAGATGATCGGAGCAGAGTGCTTGAATGGTGTTAACTTCGGATATCAACTGAGGGTTGTTTGTTAAAAATATGTCAATAATACTAGGGACTCCAGCAGGACTATAGTGGGTAGGATCTTGGGGAGCGATAACAACACAATCAGAGTTAATAGAATAATTATATAAAGTTCGACCACCGCGGTTAGTTCTAGGACAAAACCAGTTAGGATGCTTACAATTTAAATCACCACCAATTAGGTAAGGAATATTACCACTACAAATTTTTATAAAATCATTTCTGAGATGCTCAGAATTCGAATATGAACAATATACAGAAAATATTTTAAGTTGATTATTATCACTACTTATTATATTAATACCCAGGGATTCTATACAATTTAATTTAAGGTCAGGAAGAAGCGAATGTTTAATGCAATCTTTTATAAGAATACCAACACCACCCCTGCGAATATTTTCTCTATCATTACGATAAAATCGAAAATTAGGAATCGAAAATGAAATAGAAGGCTTTAAATGCGTTTCACTAATAAGTAATATATCAATATTAAAATTATCTAAAAACTGAATTACCTCAAATTTTTTATTTTTTATACCGTACGCGTTCCACACACAAATTTTTAAAGAATTATGGATAACAGACATATTTAATAGCAATATTAGCCATAACATCAAATTGTTCTTCTTTGGAATGGCACCCCCGAAGTCCTGAAACAAGTTCTTTGAGAATTTGTAATAACTCATGTGGTGCAAACAAATCATTTGTGCTATCTGAATTAATATTAATTGAATTTTCATGATTGATTGCATTTGTTTGAACCACTGTACTGAACTGCATTTTTTTGTTAACAAAATTATTATTATTATTATTATTATTAAAATTTTTATTGTTGTTTTGATGAGGTATTGAAGGAAGAATAGGAAAATCCTGTTGTTGAAATGAAAACGTTGGTTGATTTGAAGGTCGACTCAACTTATTTTTTAGATTCAGATGATTTTTTATTTGAATGTATTTTTCTCTTTCTGGACAAATTATAGAGTTAGATGTATGATTTCCACTACAATTACAGCAAACATGTTTAGTAATATCGTTTTGTAAAGGACACTCCATATCATCAATATGTTCATCTCCACCACAGAAATTACATTTTGGCTTCATGTAGCATGCGTTCGCTCCATGACCATACATTTTACATTTATAACATTGGAGAGGACCTTTGCTGGTGGATCGACAAATTTCCCATCTGCACACTGTGTTATTAACAAATCTAATATTTTTTAATTGGTTCAGAGACATTGATCCCTTTTTGAAAGCAACAAAATAAAGGGCATCTTCACTGTTTCGACGCTATTTTTTAGGAATAGTTTTCCAAACATTAACAGGACTCAGGCCACTATTCTCGAGGCTTTTCTTAACTTCATTTGTATCCATATCATGGAGCCCACATAGTACAAATTTAACAAAACGATTTTCCTCAAGCGTATATGAGAACATACCATTGTTATGTTCTTTTAATTTAGTAAAAATTTTGTTATAGTCTGATAGGCTATATGTAAGTATTTTTATGCCAATTGACATTATTTGTATATTATATTTTGAAATATTTAGTTCCTTCATAGTTTTATGAATCTCCGTTGAGGAAGATTTTGTAATTATTGGAGGAATTTTTTCTACAGGTTTTCTAGAACTTTCACCATACGGAGAACTAGTTTGCGATGTTTTTGCATATTTTGATAAATTAACGTTAGGCGGTAAACCTGCATACCTGTTTACTGTTGGGATGTCACTCATTTTAATGCCTTGACTCATCTGTTTAATGCTGCTGAGCGAGCTCCTAGGGAGGCTACGCATCTGGCGACTTATAGTTCTTTTATTTGTGAGCATCCACACACAATAATCACAAAACAATCAATTTATATTTCAATGTTTAACTTTAATTTGATTTGAATTTATAACTAACAACAAATCCAAACAAAAAATAAAACACAGTTAGAAATTTTAATATTGAAAAAATTTGATTATAACTTGATAATTTGATGTTTACTTCGCAAACACCGAATATCGAATCCCCCGCAGTATATATATTAATTATAATATTGATTTTTATTATATTTCTATACATTCATTCAAATTTTCAAATTACTAAATTTTCGATTGCTAAAAAAAATGGCATATTAAAATTAAACTATGTTGGGGATTTTTGAGATCAATTAAGTTCAAGTAAGTAAAGAAGTACATAATTGGAATTTTTTCAATTCAAAGGTATGGTTTGAATTTTCTCAGAAAAAAACTCCACTTCACATTTTTCGTGTTTCGGATGAATTCGAACCTTCCTCGTCAGTGCCTGTCTCGAGTCCTTAGACAGACACGCTATCGATTACGCTAAGGCGATGACAATTTCAAAGTTGAAACTTCTTCAACGCTTATTTATTTTACTTAAGTTGAATTAAACTACGTGTTTTGGAAACAATTTGCTTGAATAAATTGTTTTCAAAAACCAAGCTTTAATTTTAATATGCCATTTTCTCGGCAATCGAAAATTTCGCAATAAAAAAATTTAAACGGAAAATAGAAATAAAGCAATTTAATTAAATAAATCAAAAAATATAAATCAATATAGTTATAATATAACAATAATATAATAATTAAAATACATACTGCGGCTATACTATGACATTTGAATTAACAATATACATATTCCTAGCACTTTGTATGGCATTCCTATATTTCGATTAAATTATTTTTTGATGTAATGAATTATCAAATTTTCGATTATATGAATTTCGGTAATGTGATGTTTCGATGCAATGACTTTTCGACGAAATGAGTTTTCGGTGATATAATATTTCGATCTAATGATTTTTCACTTTTAAAACCATTTGATGATATGAAATTCGGTGGTATGAACTTTCGATTTACTGCGTTTTGATTTTATTCTATTTTCTCATGTTCTTAATTTTTTCGATATTGTTTTGTTGGACTCTTAACCCTTTGTAATCATTTGTTGGCATAAGCAATATAAGCAATATTTATTGGTTATTATAAAGAATAAAAAGTTTTACAATATTTAAATATTTGTGCAAATTGGTGATGCGCTGAAAGGCTACACCAAACACGGCGATAAATTTTCTTAGTGGAGTCACAAAACTTGAGCACGAACAAACGCTGGCTAACATTTATTAGTTTACCATACCAATCGCTAAACCAACAAATCTTAGCAAACGTTTTTTCATGCTAAAATTGTGTGTCTACATTGAGAAAATTTATATTTGCAAATGTTAGCAAGCTTTTGGAGCGTTTTGTGAATACCAACCTGGGAAAAAATACAGAGATCTGAAGAGATCTTATCAGATCTGCGTTAGCAGATCTGCATAGATCTGCATTTTGGAAGATATCAACGATCTGCGCAGATCTGCTTAGATCAAAACAGATCTGTATAGATGCAGATCTTCTTGGATCTACGCAGATCTTCTTTGATACATTTAGATCTGCTTCGATCTATTAAGATCTTATTCCAAGATCCTTTTTATTAAAAATAAACTTTTTAATAAAAATAGAACTAACTTCAGAAAAAACAAAAGAGGCACAAAAAAGTGGAAAATAACTCAATTATGCTAACTAGTTATGAAAATAACTCAATTAAATATGCAAAGATATATAATCGTCACATGCAAATAAATATACTGCCCGGGAAAAAATAGAGAGATCTAAAAAGATCTGATTAGATCTCTTTTGATCAAATTAGATCTAATGAGATCTTTGTTTTGAGTCAAAAAAATGAAAGTTTGATCTTTGCAGATCTGAAGAGATCTCTTTAGATCAAGGTAGATCTTCAAAGATTAAAGAAAAAAATTAGCGTTTGATCTACGAAGATCTACAAATATCTGAAAAGATGTCTTCAAATCTTGATAGATCTTCAAAGATCAATGTAAAAATTTGCGTTTGATCTTTGACGGTCTACCAAGATTGAACAAAATCTCTTCATATCTGCAAAGGTCAAACACTAGTTTTATCTTTAATCTTTAAAGATCTACCACGATTTACAGAGATCTCTTCAGATCTGCAAAAATGTGAAAATAGAAAAAAAAGTTTACAAAAATATTGTTCAGATCTAAAGAGATCTCTGTCAATTTTCTAACAACTTAACAGTATTTATTTGCATGTGACGATTATATGTCTTTGCATATTTAATTAATATTTAATTAATTATTGTAATAATATGTAATTAATTAATATGCATATAACAATAATTTTTAGTAAAAATGTATTACATTATATATTGCATTAAATCCACAAATAAAATAATAAAGCAATTTAAAGTACTACCCGTTGTTATTATTAAACGAAACTCGAGTCCTTAGACAGACACGCTATCGATTACGCTAAGGCGATGACAATTTCAAAGTTGAAACTTCTTCAACGCTTATTTATTTTACTTAAGTTGAATTAAACTACGTGTTTTGGAAACAATTTGCTTGAATAAATTGTTTTCAAAAACCAAGCTTTAATTTTAATATGCCATTTTCTCGGCAATCGAAAATTTCGCAATAAAAAAATTTAAACGGAAAATAGAAATAAAGCAATTTAATTAAATAAATCAAAAAATATAAATCAATATAGTTATAATATAACAATAATATAATAATTAAAATACATACTGCGGCTATACTATGACATTTGAATTAACAATATACATATTCCTAGCACTTTGTATGGCATTCCTATATTTCGATTAAATTATTTTTTGATGTAATGAATTATCAAATTTTCGATTATATGAATTTCGGTAATGTGATGTTTCGATGCAATGACTTTTCGACGAAATGAGTTTTCGGTGATATAATATTTCGATCTAATGATTTTTCACTTTTAAAACCATTTGATGATATGAAATTCGGTGGTATGAACTTTCGATTTACTGCGTTTTGATTTTATTCTATTTTCTCATGTTCTTAATTTTTTCGATATTGTTTTGTTGGACTCTTAACCCTTTGTAATCATTTGTTGGCATAAGCAATATAAGCAATATTTATTGGTTATTATAAAGAATAAAAAGTTTTACAATATTTAAATATTTGTGCAAATTGGTGATGCGCTGAAAGGCTACACCAAACACGGCGATAAATTTTCTTAGTGGAGTCACAAAACTTGAGCACGAACAAACGCTGGCTAACATTTATTAGTTTACCATACCAATCGCTAAACCAACAAATCTTAGCAAACGTTTTTTCATGCTAAAATTGTGTGTCTACATTGAGAAAATTTATATTTGCAAATGTTAGCAAGCTTTTGGAGCGTTTTGTGAATACCAACCTGGGAAAAAATACAGAGATCTGAAGAGATCTTATCAGATCTGCGTTAGCAGATCTGCATAGATCTGCATTTTGGAAGATATCAACGATCTGCGCAGATCTGCTTAGATCAAAACAGATCTGTATAGATGCAGATCTTCTTGGATCTACGCAGATCTTCTTTGATACATTTAGATCTGCTTCGATCTATTAAGATCTTATTCCAAGATCCTTTTTATTAAAAATAAACTTTTTAATAAAAATAGAACTAACTTCAGAAAAAACAAAAGAGGCACAAAAAAGTGGAAAATAACTCAATTATGCTAACTAGTTATGAAAATAACTCAATTAAATATGCAAAGATATATAATCGTCACATGCAAATAAATATACTGCCCGGGAAAAAATAGAGAGATCTAAAAAGATCTGATTAGATCTCTTTTGATCAAATTAGATCTAATGAGATCTTTGTTTTGAGTCAAAAAAATGAAAGTTTGATCTTTGCAGATCTGAAGAGATCTCTTTAGATCAAGGTAGATCTTCAAAGATTAAAGAAAAAAATTAGCGTTTGATCTACGAAGATCTACAAATATCTGAAAAGATGTCTTCAAATCTTGATAGATCTTCAAAGATCAATGTAAAAATTTGCGTTTGATCTTTGACGGTCTACCAAGATTGAACAAAATCTCTTCATATCTGCAAAGGTCAAACACTAGTTTTATCTTTAATCTTTAAAGATCTACCACGATTTACAGAGATCTCTTCAGATCTGCAAAAATGTGAAAATAGAAAAAAAAGTTTACAAAAATATTGTTCAGATCTAAAGAGATCTCTGTCAATTTTCTAACAACTTAACAGTATTTATTTGCATGTGACGATTATATGTCTTTGCATATTTAATTAATATTTAATTAATTATTGTAATAATATGTAATTAATTAATATGCATATAACAATAATTTTTAGTAAAAATGTATTACATTATATATTGCATTAAATCCACAAATAAAATAATAAAGCAATTTAAAGTACTACCCGTTGTTATTATTAAACGAAACTCGTGAATTAACGAAGAGAAAACGACAAGAAAAAAAATGAATTGGAATGGACGTAATTTTAGATCGTTTTTAATTTTCAATGTGATCAGAGTTGACTTTTGTTCATCAATCCATGGCTGTTAAAACAAAAAGTTTATAAAAGAAAAATTAATTAAATGTCCAATTTTTTTTCTTGTGATAAATCCGCGATCCACCAAAGAGTTAAGAACAATTATTGCATTTATAAAAATTGGTATTCTGTATTAATCTAATGGTGCTCTTAAGAAGTAATTAATTTTGTTTTATATGAAAAGAACAACTAATAAACCATCATCTAACTGAAAATCAATATAAAAATCATTGGATTATATGTTTTAATGTGACTATGTGACTACACCACCGTTATTAATGGTGAAATAAATAATAAACTAACGGTTATTTATTTGGATGATTTAAATTGTATTTGGGTTTATTCCGAGAGGTTATTTGTATTATATTTGAAAGTTATTTATAGTACAAAACTGTTGGAAGTTGGTGCCACATTGACGAAAAATCGACTAATATGTTGCCGACGTGGTACCGATTTCCAGCAATTTTGTACTACAAATAACTTTCAAAATATAATAACTAATTAACTACAATAACAACTATAATAATTATAATAAAATATATAATATAATAATTTTGTAAAAAGCGTTATTTTTTTGTCTCTATAGTAAGGAGTAATTAAATTAAATTAATCAAAAGTTAGCTGTATTTTTGTCTCCAAAAGCCATGATTGAGTTATTTTCCACTTTTTTTGTGCCTTTTTTGTTTTTTCTGAAGTCAATTCTATTTCTTTTAAATGTTTATTTTTAATAAGTGAGCTCTTGTTAGATCAAATAAGATCTTGATAGATCGAAGCAGATCTAAATGTATCAAAGAAGATCTGCGTAGATCCAAGAAGATCTGCATTTTGGAACATATCTATACAGATCTGTTTTGATCTAAGGAGATCTGCGCAGATCGTTATAGATATGTTCCAAAATGCAGATCTACGCAGATCTGCTAACGCAGATCTGATAAGATCTCTTCAGATCTCTGTATTTTTTTTCCGGGATGTTAAGTTGTTAGAAAATTGGCAGAGATCTCTTTAAATCTGAACAATATTTTTGTAAACTTTTTTTCTATATATTTTCACATTTTTGCAGATCTGTAACTCGTGGTAGATCTTCAAAGATTAAATATAAAAACTAGTGTTTGACCTTTGCAGATCTGAAGAGATCTTTTTAAATCTTGGTAGATCATCAAAGATCAAACACAAATTTTTACATTGATCTTTGAAGATCTATCAAGATTTGAAGAAATCATTTCAGATCTTTGTAGATCTTCAAAGATCAAACGCTAATTTTTTTCTGTAGAAGATCTACGTAGAAGATCTACCTTGATCTAAAGAGATCTCTTTAGATCTGAAAAGATCAAACTCCCATTTTTTTTGACTCAAAACAAAGATCTCATTAGATCTAATTTGATCAAAAGAGATCTAATCAGATCTTTTTAGATCTCTCTAGTTTTTCCCGGGAACTTTAAGCCAAATAAATAAATTATAAAATAATAAATTAAAGACCTTCACAACCTTAAATTTTAATTTTTTCTCAATGCAAAAATTCAGATACAGCTGTTATTTTGTAGCCAGCAGTACTTTGCTGTTCGAAGAAAAAACGATTTATTAGAACAAAATATTTTGTTATAATTTATTGTCATAATTTCTGATTTCTAAATTCACAGGGATTTCTAAATTATATTGCCGTGAAATAACCGTAATATAATTTGTACCCTGAGTTGTTCTCTGAGGTAATATATTCTTATCACACAGCACTTCTTACTTCTACCACTTTCACCAATTAAACTAGTACTTCATCCTACTTTCAAATAATGTTAATTTCTGTTTAAGATGTACTGTTTTCACCCACAATTAAATAAGTTATATAAACGAATACGTATTTCAAATATTATACAAACCATTGGCATCCCATCCACCTTCGATTTGGTATGAAGAAGTTGCTGTCCCAAATTTAAAATTTACAGGAAATTTTCGAGTCTTCCTAGTCAACTTCGCTCCAAACGATGCTCTTTGAATTAATTAAAATAAACTTTAAAAATAACAAATTCAAAGTTTTATACAAACTATCAAAAATTTACTTTAATCCTAATAAATGTAATGTTAAAAGTATTATTAAAATATGTTGCAATAAATAATTCATCTTAAATTATTTTATTTTAATCGATTTGTGTGCTGTCTCCACTGTTGTGTTAAACTGAAACTGTTGCAAATCATTTCTTTTGTATAAAATTTTCAGTGATAAGAGGAGAAGGAAAAGAGGCAAGAGGAAAAGGAGAGAAGAGAAAAATATAAATTTTAATAAATTCATTTCACAGATGATAATTTCTTTGATTAGCTAACATTAATAAAATTCAGAGTAAGTTACACTTTATCATGTGATAAATATAGTGATAAATATAGTTAATAAAATTTTCGTTTACATAAAATGCAATACGTCTGGTATAACTGGCGGCTAACCAACACTGTTAAATAAATTGGTTGGATTTGGTTAATTTTGGTTTTATCTAGTCCTCACTTTTAATAGTATAAAAGTGTAGTAATCGCAAGAGATTTGTTTGCTTTCCTTTTTTGGTTCATTTTACTATTAAATAGATTACGTGTGCAATAAAGTTTTTACATACCCAGTTTTTTTTTTGATAATTTTTGCATTATCTTTTAGAAAACTACATAAACATTTGTTAGAGTTCATTGGAAGTTTTAATCTCTTATCACAACCGATGGTTTTCTGTTTTAAAAGATTGTCGACGGAAATTGAGATTATTTTTCAATTGTTTTAGTTGCAAACAAACTGAAACCCATTCCATACAGAATCAAGCACACCCAATACAGTGGCGTAGCTAGCATGGGTGGCACCCGGGGCGGATATTGTGGTGTCACCCCAAAAATAAAAACTGTCAATAATAATAAAAAGCCGATAAACGTAATTTATAATTTTTTTTAATTAATACAAATGAGCATTATTATTAATAAGCTACATTGGGTCATTGTTGCCCGCAAGTAATTTTTAATTAATTTTAATTTGCTGAAACTCCTCTCACACGAAACCACTGATACGCAAATAGTCATAAATAACTTTAGTGCGACCGTAAGATTTGGAAGAAATTCTGAAAAATCCTATTCTACAATGAATTTAAAAAATATAGGTATGCCCAGTTAGAAATTGTTACATTGGCCGCTTTTAAATGCCTTCTCAACCTTGGTATCTCCATGAGGAGTTCTGTTGCCGACACCTTATCATAAAAGCTGGTAAATTTTGATACAGATAATTTCAGCTCTTTTCTGTTCGCCAAAAGCTAAGTGTTTGTCTGTACAACCTCGAACAATGAAGCTAAATCTTGAACTGCCTTCAGTCTAGTACGGAGTTCAACACTGAATCGGTCAAGACATTCCAACATGTCTTTTTTAAGTTGAGTTCTCAGGGTCAGTCCAACATCAGGGGCAAACTCACCAGCCATTCGTTTTTTTACGTTTTTACGACGAATTTGGCTTTCCATTGGAATGTTATAGTCCTCCGATTTTTTCGCAGCAAGAATTATTGCCTCTTCTACAATGTGGCTGCGTTATGAATTGACTCTATTTTTGTAACTAATTGATCAATATTCAAGCCTTTGCTTTGCAATCCAATCTGAGCACAGATATTATTTCCATTACAACATCATTCCAAAACAAAAGATAGCAAAGAAACGTAAAATCACATGCTGCATGGATAAAGTTCTGTGCAGCGCCTCTAGTGTCTACATTTTCTTGTTGATCACTTAACTTCTCAATTACAGCCACAATCCCATCAAAATTTTCGGCCAATACTTTTACTGCAGCATAATGAGGACTCCAATGCGTTGTTAAGAGTCTTTTAACAGTTGTTTTGTTGTGGTTGAGAAGCACTTCCCAGCGGCTAGTTGAAGCAGAAAAACATATAAAAATGGCTTCCGCTGTTCCGAAAACCGTTACACAAGCTACATTTTGTGCAAATGAGTGTTGGCCACATAAATTAATTGAATGATCTATGCAGCCGACAAAAATTGCTATGTTATTTTTTGCTTTAATAATAGCTTGCAATCCTCCATGTATACTACTCATAACAGCTGCATTATCATAACCTTGGGAACGACAATTCATAACATCTATACCGTCATTTTTAAGATTTTTACTCTAAAAAAACATGTCCTATTTCCAATCGAAATGCAGTTGTCTCAACCTCACCGTGCGGGCAGATATGGCGAATCGAACTACGAGATTGATTCAACAACTGTACCGACAATCACATGAAATATATATGTGCAAATAAAATATAGTTCAATTAATCTCAAATACTTAAATTTTAAAATGAAAAATTCATGATATAAGGCCAAAGAAATATGTTTTCATGGAAATAGTTATTAACTTTATTCAATTACTGTTATATTGGATATAACACTTTATATTTTAAATAAACCTCATTCTGTTATCAGGACAATGTTACTGAGTACTAAGTAGTTGTCCCAATCACGGTGAAATTATTTGTAAGTATCTTTTCTTTGCGTGAATAATAAACTGCCAACTTCGAGACGAGGTTGTCATTACTTCAATTTTTTTTCAGTGTAAGAATTTCATCGCTTAAATCAGTGGCTTTTTTCCCATGTAAAGGAAAAAATCCAAGGAATACTTCCTTGATTTCCACTTTTCTACCATCAATTTTCACATAACAAATCACTTCTGACATTTGATCAATATGTGAAATGTCAAGGTGCTATTAAACATAATTCCAAAATATTTAACCGATTTAATTTCGATAAACTTTACGTGGTTCGCTAAAACATTTATGAACTCATTTTGTACATCTGGTGACAAATATGATACTTTTGGTGATTTACCATGCTCCAAATTCAAAATGCGTTCTTTTAACACTACATCATACTTTGACAATAGATTGACTAGTTCTAAAAATCGCCTTTATTTGAAGAACTTTATCCTTCATCATGTTCACAAAATGCTAGGTTTTGTTTAGATAAAAACAAAGTTATATCCAATAATCTGGATAAAAGATGTTTCCACTTCTTCATTATCTATTAATTGCAATGCTGAGTCTCCTATCGTTTTATGAAATTTTAACCTCATTTCCAAAGTTTTCCACTTTTCTAAATTCTCCAGATGTTCATTTGAAGTTTAATGGTCGGTTACTTTGTGATTTAGTTTTCACCACTTCTGAAATCCAGTCGTAGATTTTGTATTATTACTATTGGTGACAGCAAATATACGACAGCAGAAGCAGTACCGGTTATTATTTAAAGGAGATTAAACCATCCATGACCGCAGAATTTTTTCCCCATAAGGCATCACTTTATAATACCATTCTTTAGAAAGATGACGAACATCACCTTTTATGTCTAACCCGTGTCTAGATACAGTAACAAACGACCGTTCTCTATTTTGAAAATGTTCGCTTCCTTTTTTTATGATTTCAATGCGAACATTATCAGAGACGAGTATATTCCAATGTGATACATCTCTTAAGTCCAGAAGTGATTCACCCTTGCAAATACAGACTTCAATAGTAGAAGCATTAGCAGCATTATCCCTGTCATTTTCAGTATTTCTTTCTAATTCGTCTTCATCATAGGTTATCATTATTAATTCTGTATTGTCGCTGTTACTTTCCGAAGATGAGCCAATTTTCTTTGAAACATTCGTTGCATCAACGTGAGAATCAGTTTCTTTTGATGAACCTTTGATATCATCGGGTTTTGTAACATATTTATAGATGGATCCAGATATGCTCTGAACTGCATCTATTTTAGCCTGTTTGGACTTTTTTTCTTTAAGAAGTATGAACTCCTCGTGGCATATTTATTTTTTGGGATATTTGCTAAACGAAATCTAAAAAAATATTTTTAATTATAGTAGGTATCAGCAAAGCATTAACTCTAAATATATTTGTAGGATACATATATGTCTATTTCATAATAAGTGCACTGTGTTAACGACTAAATACGCCGCCAAGAGAATTAATTTATCTAAAATTCCTTTTAACAACTTATATTAAATAATATTTGATAAAATGGAAGATCCAAATCATATGCCTAATATTATAAGGAACTATTTAAAAACATATAGGTATAACATCCTAAAAGATATTTTATATAAAGAATTGAAACCAAAATTAAATATCCAATTAGAATCATGCTCAATAATTTACAAAATTAAATTAAATTTTTGTAAAAAATTTTACATCGGGAAAACCGGAAAATGTTTTAAAGACTGATTGCCTAAGAAGAAAACCTACCTTCCTAAGAAGAAAAATAAACAAAATTTAAGGTCTATTTTTGCAAACCATTTACATAGTTAATAACAATAGCTACACCAATTTAAAAAACATTTGAAAGCTTTATATTTATGTAGTCAAGGATCTCTAAAAGAATCACTTGATGAGTTTGAAATTTACAAGGGATTTAAAACCCAACAAAATGTAATTTTAAATGATAAACTTTCATTTTATACAAATATATAAAACTGAAAACAAACAGCATGAGAATGTATCTACCTATACAAATTTGCAAAACTGCAGTAATTGCATAACTGCCATTTTATTCGACAGTAATTATTTTTGTGTCCATTGAAAAACGATTTATTCCAATTTATTCCCTTAGTTTCAAGATAAAAGAAAAAAAAATTATTTTGAGATCATTTACAAACATGGTGATTTGATTGTTTATCAGTTTCCTTAGGTGTTTGCAATTAATTTGTAATGTAAAACATATATTAGGTAGTAAAGTTAAGCTGAAACTTTAGAAATAATTTTGGAATAGAGACATTGTAACTCAAGGGTGTCACCCTATCGACAAAGGGTGCTATATTATCGACGTAGACCACTTTTCCTACACATTATTTAGCATATGTGTTTTCAGACCTGGTCGTTAAAGAATCATTCTTGCATACTAAATAATATACCGTAAAAAACGTCAATATGGTATCTATAGGAATATTCAAAGCTATTGAGTAATTGTGGTGATGTTATTCAATGCTCAACATGTTGATTCGATTAAAAAAAAAAGAAATACACACATATATTGTTTAAATTTTATTTTACGTAATAACTCAAAAATTTTAAAAAGTAGAATAGATTCTTTTGGAACCAATAACACCTTTATAGAACACATGTATAGGTTATCACAATTTATAAATTAAAATTATGTGGATAACCTGGTTAAAATGGTTTCTAAGTGATTTATCGTTGAAAAAATTCTGATGGTTTGCTTTTTACGGTCGGGTGTCACCCCAAAACGGGTGATGCCCGGGGCAGACCGCCCCCCCCCTCCCCCCCTAGCTACGCCTCTGACCCAATGAACAATATTTTGACGGGCTAGCGAGGTTTTTCAGGCTAAAATTAAATAAGCATAACAAAAGGGAACGGAAAAATGTTTATCTATCAAAAGTCAATAATCTAATGTTTGTTTCTGTGCAATATGCGTTAAATACTATTTAAATATTTTTTTTTTGCCTTACAATTCCAAAGAAAATACAATTGCCCAAGATATAACGTTTGTATTGTACGAACATATCGTTTGTTTCTTTGCGTTGTTGTGACACATTATGTAATTCCTATATTAGACAACACTTTTTATTAAAAAAAGTCAGACAAGTGCGAATAAAATTCGCTCGTCAAGGTTTCCGTGAATGTAAAAGAACACAATATTAAAAATTATTGACAAAAAGTTGTGTTGTTGTTGAAATTCCAAACCTTCAACTACTTATGAAGTGAACTTCTATTTTTGGTGGCTTTGTCCGAACTTGCAAATTAAAACTCTGGATGTTGATGCTCGAAGTAATAATTTTATTCTACTAAAATCTTTTTATAAAATTCATAAATTGTTATTGCAAGGATAAAGTGATTAAAATTCCTTCAAAAACAAACTTGGATTAAAACAATAAATTACAATGGTTTTAACATCCTCCCACCAATTATTCGTGAATAATTAATTCATTTTCAAATACTGAAAAAAAAATAACGGATTTCTTTTAATAACGTAAACGTATCGGTGGCAAAACCTTTCGCCCAGATCGCGTTCTGATCTCTTCAGGTTCATCAGCCTCAATAGTTCTTTTTGATTTCTTTGAGCGATTCGTCTTCATTGGTTCGTCGATTAACAATTTTTCCTTTGCTTTCGCTCGTTCTTTTGCTTCATTGTTAATTTTAAGTGTATCACCGGAACTTTTTATTTCCATAGGAATCAATCGTTGAATATGACAAGTAAGTTCTCCCTTTTCTGTTTTGAGCTTGACCACTCTAACAATACCATTAGCATCAGGTAAGAGTTCTATGATTCGAGCTATGGGCCATTCTAATCGTTTTTTACTATCGCTGACGATGAGTACTACTTCGCCAAGTTCGAATTCATAGTTTCCTTCCGATTGTTTTCTTTCAACCAATTGATCAAGATACTCACTGCGAAATCTTTCCCGTAACTCTTGCTTTAATTGATTAAGGTGTTTCAATTTCTCTCTCAATTTCTGACCGTTGATTTCTTCCATCTCCGGGAATTGTGTTTCTTGAATATCTTCTAAAAATGCTGATGGTGTAATTAGTAACAAATCATCTGGATCTTCGGAAAGGTAGGTGAGTGGACGACTATTCATTAAGGATTCGACGTAGCATATTGTGGTTTCCAGTTCAACTTTTGTTAACTTATTATGGCCCAATATTCTTCTTAAATATCCTTTCATCGTTCGTACAAGCCTTTCCCAAAACCCACCCCACCATGGAGCTGCAGGTGGATTGAAAATCCAGGTGATGCGCATAACTTTGAATTCTTCTTGTATCTTCTTCCAATTTAATTTTTCAAGCAAATTCTCTGTCCCGGTGAAATTTGTACCATTGTCTGTATAGACTATTGATGGTCTTCCTCTTCGATAAATAAAACGCCCCATTGCCAATATAAACTGTTCCGTATTTGTTTGACCCACTAACTCCAGATGTACAGCTCTCATTACAGCACATGTAAAAATGACAACCCATTGCTTCTCGTTATTTCGCAGATATAGTGGTCCAGCTAAATCGATACCGGTTACCTCAAATACCTCCGCATTCTTGACTCGATTTTCAGGAAGTGCTGCTGCTGGTGCTCTTGCTGGAACCCCTCCGAAACGTGTACATGTTGTACATTTTTTCCTTATTCTGTTTACAGCCTTTTTTGTATGGATTATCCAGAATTTTTCTCTTAATTTGCTTGCGATGAATTGCGTACCTGAGTGTCCATACCTTAGATGTTCTTCGAGAATCAATTTTTCAACCACGGATGAATACACGGCAACAACCAAGGTCTCTTGAACTTTCCAGTATCTTGTCTGTTGGGTATTTTTGTGCCGACGTAATACATATCAGTCGCTGTATCTCTTGAAACCTTCAAACCTGCGATGAACTTCATATCGTATGGAAAAACATGCTGTTGTACCAATCTAATCATTGTTGTCTCAGCATCATCGATTTCTTCCATGGTCAAATGTCCAACCTGTTTGTTGAGTTTTCTCTTCTTTGCCGTGCAATTTTGTACAAATCTTTTTATTAACGCCAATATTCGGAGATTCAAAATGTGAGAATTTTTCCGTGCAAACCATGGGTCTTCTAATACGATTGGAATATTCACGAACACGTCGTTTCTGTTAGCTGTTTTCTTCTTCTCTTCATTTACTATTTCTTCATCGATTTTGAAGTCTTGGTTGGGCCATTCTGTTGATGGAAGTTTGAGCCATTGCGGTCCCTCCCACCAAATTGATTCGAATAATTCTTTCGGAGAAGAACCTCTGGATGGGAAGTCAGCTGGGTTTAATTTTCCTGGTACGTGCCTCCATTCGTCCGCTGAACTGAACTTCACGATTTCACGAACACGATTTCCTACGAAGGTTCCCCACTCGTCATTCCGCTTTATCCATACCAAGGCCGTCGTTGAATCACTCCAATAAAATGTTTGTATCTCATACTCCAAAATTTCTTTTACAGAATTTCCCAACCGAGCAGCTATTGTACAAGCCATCAATTCCAGACGTGGAATCGTTATTTTCTTTGTTGGTGATACTCTTGCCTTCGCTTGAATCAATTGCACTGAGACACCTTCTTCGTTTTCAACCCTCAGGAAAACTTCAGCGGCATATGCTACCTCACTTGCATCACAAAATATATGCAATTGTTCACTTGAATGCATAAAACTTGGTCCTTTCAAGAAACGTGGGACTTTAACTCTTTTAAGGTAGTCCAATTCCATCATCCATTTCTTGAATTTTGATATTGTTTCTGTTGCGAGTTCTTCATCCCAATCCATTTTATTGATCCATGTTGATTGTAACAAAATTTTCGGATATACCATCGCAGGTGACAAAATTCCCAATGGATTGAATATCTTATTTATGGCTGCCAATAACGATCGCTTTGTTACATTCTCTGGCATGGTCGGAAATGAACCACATGAAATAAGATCTCTTTGCTTATCCCATTTCATACCAAGAACTGATGTTACGGTTTCATGTGGTTGTTCGGTAACTTTCGGGAGTGAATAACGAGCGAAATTGTCATCGTCTGACTCCTCAAAATTTTGTTCCAACTGAGATCCCAATACACCACCAAGCTCCCATTGTCGTAATTCTAATTTCGCATCAGCCAATATTCGAACAGCTCGTGATTTAAAATCTTCATATTCTTCCATGGAGTTGACTGATGTCACACTATTATCCACATACAGAGATTTCTTCAGTTTAAGAGCCACCGCCTTGTCATCGTTGTTAACATTATCCAAATGATTGTTAATTGCAGCACCCAGAATAAATGGACTGCATACCAATCCAAAAACCACTCGCTTGTGTCGGAATATTTTAATTTTTTCACTTGATGAATGCTCCCACCATAAAAACAACAGATAATCTTGATCTTTATTTTGAACTGCAATCATTTGAAACTCCTTTCTGATATCCGAGATGACACCAATCGGACCCAATCTGAAACGAATGAAAACAGCAACCAATACTTCGATGACATTCGGTCCTTTCTCCAAGCATTCATTCAAAGATGGATGTCTTCCCATTTTACACGATGCATCAAAAACCGGTCTGACTGGTGTAGTCTTGTTTTCGGGCTTATATACTGGATGGTGCGGAATAAAGTTACATTTATCTAAGTTAATATTTTCGATGGTAACTTCTTCGATGAATCCTTCTTGTTCCCACTGTTTGAACAACTCTTCGTATATTTTATACATGCCATTTGCTTTCAATTTTTTAGTTATGCTGGTTAATCGTTTCTTAACTAACCCAAAATTGTTTGGCATTTGCTGAATTCCATTGATCCAAGGTAGTTCTATTAAATATCTACCATCTTCTTCAAGAGAAACTGTCTGTAGGAAGTGTTGATTTGTTTGAAAATTTCTCTCGCCAATAGTCTTGACCTCTACTGGATCACGAATCCCGATGCTCTCTAAATCCCATAACTGTGTAATGTTTATATCGTCTATCTGAGATAAAACCAGATGCATCGATGTATTCAACTGAACATCTGCCTGAATGGGACCCATTATTGTCCAGCCAAAAACTGTTTCGACTGCTTGTAAACCACAACTCAATGAAATACTATTGTTCGTTGAAAATTTCGGGATTAGATCGGCACCGATGAGTATATCAACTTCTTCACTTCGTGACCCATAATCATTGATGTAAATATTTAGTTCCTTCAACTCTTTCAGCCATGGTCCTTTTGGTAATTTTCTGATTTCGCCGGTAATTTTTGATTTATTGACCAATTCCACGGTGTATTTCGGAGTCTTTCCATCCTCCTAAGATTACTTCATACCTCGTTCTTTCTCCGATGTCGCTCAATATCCCTCCGAAAAGAGTATTTCGATCGAAAAATTTCCCGATTTCTTTGCTATTGGTACGACTGATCAACTCGGTGGTAATATAACTTCGATGACTGCCGTCATCCAGCAATGCACGAGCAGTGATCGAACCATTCTTACCATAAATTGAGATCAGAATTGTTTTCAAAAGCACCATAACAGTTGAAGCATTATAAACTGCATTGCTAGTAACTGTATCCGCCAGAAGTGAAACGATTATCTTATTCTTTGGTGAATCAGGGCATAAGATATGATAATGTTGATGAGGACAACCGGAACATGACACCTTTACTTTGCAGTACATCTTTCGATGGCCTGGTCGGAGACATTGGTGACAAGCTTTCTTCTCTTTTATTTTCTTCAACTTGTCGTCCAATGACAATTCTTTTGCGGTATTACATTCTTGAGAGGCATGCTGTCTTCCACAAAATATGCATTCTAATTTCGATTCGCCTGCTGGAAGACCGGCTGCAGTCGGTATATTCATTTCTTTCTTCTTGAAAATCTGCTTGTCTTTACTCATGAAACCAGAATTTGTTAATGCTCTTTGTTCTTCTTTCTCAACCTCTTGACGAAGAAATTCCAATAAGAAGTCGAGTTCACTCTTCGGTGGATTTTCCTGAGAACCATCTTTCTCATACAATGGACTTCGTTGCCAAGCTACCATAATGTCTTCTGATAAACTTGATTCCACCATAGGATAAAGAAATAAGGATGCTTGTTCAACTGTTATCTTTAAAGACTCGAGCGACCGGATATGACAAACCAATCTGTCGTAGATTGTTGACACACTGAAATTTGAGCTGAGATTGTTCATACCCATCTGAAACAACTCTCTTATGTATACTTGAATCAAGATCTTCTTTTTACCGAATCTTTCTTTTAACACGTCAATGACCTTCGGGTAATTATCTTCGGTTGCGGGAAATCCTTTGACGATTTCTTCACCCTTTGTTTTCGGTTCCATTGACTGAATTAAATACTGAAATTTATCGCCACCGGTCAGTCAATTCGTCATCGTTGTGAATCTTTTCAAATTGAGCCCACCATCCCAGCCAATCTATTACTTTACCGCTAAATTTTATTAGTTCAATTTTCGGTAATTTGAATCGTCGTTTAGAATGGCCAATCAAACTAACTGTGGATACTTTGTCTTCATTGACGTTCTCTTCGATTTCAGAAATTCGCTTGTCAATCTTCAACTTCGTCTTCACCATGTTAGTCATAATAGCTTCGGCTGCTTCTGATTCCAACATTCTCTCTTCGTCGGTGGTGTCTTCGTTAGCCAACAACTCATTAAAAATAGATTGATCCACATCTTGTATTTTGACTTGCAACTCATTTAATCTTTCGTATTTTGTTCTCAACATAATTGTGTCCACTTCTTGAGCCGCTAACTCCGTTTCCACCTCATTTATTGTACGAGTTACCAACCCAAGAAAAGTCTTTCTAGCATTCTTGAGTTTATTCATGCTGGTAGCAATTGATTTTCTTCGCAGCAAAAATCTTTCTCCAAATTTCTAGATGGTCGAGGTTAGAACAAACTATTTCACTGTCACCGTCCAACCCAACACCTTCGTTAAGGCCGATTCCGGACGACTCCACAGTTGTTTGTTCTATTATTCTCCACACCACCACACAAACGTTATCACCAACCCCTAGCCGTTTGTATTTATGCTCGAAAGAAAGTCCACCCGGGGGCGCCAAATGTTGAAATTCCAAACCTTCAACTACTTATGAAGTGAACTTCTATTTTTTATGGCTTTGTCCGAACTCGCAAATTAAAACTCTGGATGTTGATGCTCGAAGTAATAATTTTATTCTACTAAAATCTTTTTATAAAATTCATAAATTGTTATTGCAAGGATAAAGTGATTAAAATTCCTTCAAAAACAAACTTGGATTAAAACAATAAATTACAATGGTTTTAACAGTTGTAATGTCCTTATATTTTCAGACCATAGACACATAACAAAATAAATGTTAAATTGTAAATGTCAATAGTAAATTACAATCAAATCTACATTGATCAAAAATGGCAAAAAAAATGTTAATTCAGGTTAAATATTATCCATAGATGATTTTGGTAACTTAAAAAAGATTCAATTACACCAGCTTGTAAATGGATTAAATTTGATTATTTTTTCGGTCAATCGAGTGTTGAAATTTAGGGGTGGGGAAAGGCTACATACTAAAAATATTTTTTTTTTAATAACACAAAAACTCTGCATTGCAAAATTCTAAAAAAATTGTAACATTTCTTAAATTAAGTGCTCTTTCATATGACACCCCACTCATTTGGGTCAAAAATGGTTTTTTTCCCTCCCCACACCCATCCCATAAACACACAGAAATATAATTATTTGAGTCTTCGATATGATTTTCATTCAAAATTTACCAATATTCCGGTCTCTGTGAATATTTTCAAATTTTTCAGTCAGTCATCGTCGAAAGGTAGGCGGCGGCACGATCTGCATTTAGCCCTTTCTTATCCATAACTCAAAAACTGTGCTGTAGTTTTCATACAAAACTTACGAAATTTCCTATTTCTGTGAAATTTTCCAAATTTTTCTGTCATTTAGTGTCGAAACGTATGGAGGGGAGGACGGTCTGAATTTTGCACTTTTTCAACAGTAACTCAAAAACTGGGCAACGCAAAATTCTAAAGAAAATTGCAACGAATTTTAAATTAGATGTTCTTTCAAATGACACCCCACTCGCTTGGGTAAAAAAAAGTTTTTTTTTACCCCCTCTACCCCGGTCTTCTAAACATACAGAAATATAATTATTGGAGACTTCGCTATAGTTTTCGTACAAAATTTAGCAAATTTTCTAGCTCTGTGAATTTTTACAAATTTTGCTGTCAATCAGTGTCGAAACGTAGGGGGGGGGGGGGGGGGAACGGTCTAAATTCGCACTTTTTTTACTATAACTCAAAACCTGGGCATCGCAAAATTCTAAAAAAAATTGCTTTGTTTTTTAAATTAAATGCTCTTTCAAATGACACCCCACTTGACCACATTTTAAATAGTGTTTTTACCCCTCCTCATTTCCACCCCCTTAATAAATCTAAGTATGGAAATATGACACTTTTTTATATTGTTTATTGAAAACGTACTAATTTTTCTATCATTCCAAGTACATTTGAAAATTTTCGATCAGATAGGTTCGGAGCTAATCGAGGTAAGAAAACGCGAAAAAAACGTCATTATTCAAAATTATACAAAAAAGGGTGAGGTGTAAAATTCCAAAATAAATTTTTATGGAATACTGAAATAAAGCCCTTTCATATGATGAATCCTATACACCCTACTTGAATCTATAAAAAAATGTATTTTCTCAAAGGTCTCACATCTCAGGACTGTAAACCAAACGAAAACCACTTTAGTTTTATTTGTATCCGTCATTTCATGTGGACAGGTTAGTTTTATACACATGCCAAATTTCAAGTCCATAGCATTTATAGTTTACGAGATAATCGATATAATGTGAAAAACACGTTTTACTCTCACCAATAGTGTTCCGTATAAAAAACGGAACCCTAAAAACATAACGTTGTATCAATGCAAAATTTATATTTTACTTTTTAGTTTGTTTTTCAAAAATTATGTTTTAAATTTGTTATTTAAGTTTTAGTTCGGTTTTCATAAAGTGTGTTTTTAATTTTTATTTATTTATTTTAGAGTTTTTTGTTATATAATTTTACCTAAAAATAAGTTAACTTTATTTCACAGAATATACATTATAAGTAAAATTCATGTTGGAAGATACTAATAGTATCTATCTGTTTGTATTTGTGAATAAATCACCCACTTCACAATTAAAATAAAAAACAAATTAAGTACTAAACTTTTTTGTTTGATTTTCAATTTTTATTAATAAACTAATTTTATTTGCCGTCATGTGAAAATATTTAATTTTAGATTTTTATTTAAAATTTATACATGTTTCGAAAATTTTTAAAATTATCATCATCAGTAAATTAGAACAAAATTGAAACGATTTAAGCTACGAACTACTTAACAAAAACAGTGTAAATAAATTAAACTCAATACAATGACACAATACACTAAACAAAAAATAAATAAAATTGATAAAATGCAACTGATACGAATTAAAATGCATAAATTAAGTTCTTTTCTGAATACTGTAGTGGAGCAATTCCACGTCACCGCAACAGCATTTGTTCTAGCATCCGGACTGACCCCCTCCGATTTCGATAAAATTTTATACACAGATAGCCAATGACGAAATAAAAGTGCCTTTTTTTTTTTTTTTCGAAAAATGAAGTTTCGCTCTGGGGATGATACAGGGTGGCGGCAAAGTTTTAGGGGTTTGCGAAACATGAGTATCTTTGAATATCGATTGCTAACGATTGACGAAACCGATTTAAGTCATTTATAGCTCATTGGAAAGGTAATTAATAAGACTTATAAAAAAAATTAGTTAAAATAAACTGTGTTAAACTTAAAAAATATTTTCAAAGATAGCGCTGTTGGGGGTACCCTCACTTTTACCACTTTTTTTCCCAGAAAAAAAATGTTTAATTAGTTCGTAATCTAAAACGAAAGTTTCCCAAGTATATAATTTATCGTTTTGAAAATACAATTCTTACAAAATTTTAATTTCCGTTGTTTCAATTTTTTTTTTAAATCCATTTTACTAACTAAAACCGCCTGAATTCTTGTTTTATAGAAATTTAATTATTTTAAGAATACAAGCTACGTATTTGAGGGTGTGGATGCTTTTTACATAATTGACTTTTTCTCCCATTTCTACCTGTCCGAAATTAATTATAAATTAATTTACCTGAATTATATTAAAACTGATGCTGAGAAGTAAATAGTGAGAAAAATTATGTGAAATAAAATGCCTGTTGTATTGAATTTATATCATAATTAACTTTTTATTTTATTCTAAGTTGTGTAGTAAAAACAATATACATTTATTAAAAATATAAAATAATATGAAAGAAATTAAAAATATAAAATAAATTTACATTGCATATTAACGGCTTATCTGAAAAATCCTAGTTTTAGCTGAATTAGAATATATTTTTGTGAGCAAAGTTTTTTCATCTTTGGGTATGAACGCATGAAATGATTGTGTACCTTCTATAGTTACAGCCTCTCTGTATCTTGCTTCTAGCCGTCTTTTCATTTCTATATAATAATTTTACTGGTATATGCAAAATTCATTGTTGATTATAATTTTGTGGCCCATTCATAAAGATCCATAGGGGTTTGAATAATATTCATGTTAGACAAACTTTATCAATGAGCACCTCTTTTCAATGTACCCCCTATTCCATCACACGGTCCTTTTCCATGACTACTCCATGACTCGTTGAAGTGCCACTCTTTGTCTATATTAAAATCTGGTTTGTGGTAACATAGATTTATAACACTATATTTTTATACTGAGATCCAGCACCATCATTCATATAGACTTTTTTCAGGATGTTTTATTTTATCTTTTATAAAATCAATCATTTATTATATGAATAGATACACTGTCACACTATCATGCTCAGTTATATCAGACATAATGACAAAACTTAAGTGATCGATACCTTGACTAGTAGGTGAATTATAATACATTAAAAACGGTTGTATCGTAGCTTGCGAATTATTACAATGATAACTCTGCATAGAATCTTGAATGAAAAAAGAGAAATTTTCTGAAAAATCGCCAAGTACTAAGCACTCTCCCGCTATCAAGTTTGCTTTTGTGTTTTCCAAATACATGAACTGTTGTTGTGCCATAAAACGGTGAGGTATTAATAATTTTAGCCTGTGTGTTAATTTATGTATAAATGCTGAAGAAGAATCGATGAACGTGTCCAAATTGCATCAATCAGTGGTATTCCATTGCATGTATTTCACCTCAAAAATTCATTAGTTTTATAACTTTTATGTAATTTATCAGCCCGTTCTTAAGATTTTGAACACATTCCACACATTGACATTCATAATGTTATTTACCACAACTAACAAATTTCATTTCACCATATACCAGTGAAATTATTATATAGAAATGAAATCACGGCTAGAAGCAAGATAGAGAGAGGCTGTAACTATAGAAGGTACACAATCATTTCATGCGTTCACACCCAAAGGTGAAAAAACTTTGCTCACAAAAATATATTCTAATTCAGCTAAAACTAGGATTTTTTAAATAAGCCGTTAATATGCAATGTAAATTTATTGTATATTTTTAATTTCTTTCATATTATTTTATATTTTTAATAAATGTATGTAGGATATTAATTGATTAAAGTTTTGATGGAAAGGATGATGGGTGATTTCAATAAAACAAGAAATGCGTTATCACTTTAACAAAATTATATTTTTAACACACATAAACTTTTAAGTATAACATTTCACATCGAGATCTTGACGACGACTTCTTTTATAAAACTTACATCAAAATGAATAGACATACGTCGAACAGTTGTAACATTTTATACATTAAATATAGCTCCATCCATTGGAGGTTTTATTAACTAGTTTCGTTAGTGTTTTAATAAAGATAAACTAAACAAACCAAAATATGGGTTTTTAAATAACCAAAAAATAATTCATTTCCTACATGTATATTGTTTTTATTACACAACTTAGAATAAAATAAAAAGTTAATACAACATGCATTTTATTTCACATGTTTTTCTCACTATTTACTTCTCAGCATCAGTTTTAATATATTTCAGGTACCTTCATTTATAACTAATTTCGGACAGGTAGAAATGGGAGAAAAAGTCAATTATGTAAAAAGCATCCACACCCTCAAATACTTAACTTGTATCCTCAAAATAATTAAATTTCTATAAAACAAGAATTCAGGCGGTTTTAGTTAAATAAAATGCATTTAAAAAAAAATGAGAAAAAACGAAAATTAAAATTTTGTAAGAATTGTATTTTCAAAACGAGAAATTATATACTTTTAAAAGATATACTTTTTAAATTTTAAAATATTTGAACATTTCCCTAATTTTAGACCCAAACTCTTATCCTCTAGTTTCTTGCTTGGACCCCAAATACTAATTTCAGCATCACTATTGCATTCAGTACACTCAATTTATCCAAAATTGGTACCCATAATATATTTTCGGCTTTCAACCCAAACTCCCACCCTTTAGTGACACCCTTATATTTTTGATCCCAATTTAAACATCACTGTTGGATTCAGCGTCCTCAAGTATGTTGAAATAAACACTAATGACGATAATTTTGATACTATTCGTGACCAGACCCCCAACCCCACCTATTATTGAACTACCCTGAATCTGGTCACCATATTTATCATCCCCACTGAACTCAGCATCTTTCATTATGTTAAAATCGAAATAATGACGATAATTTTGATACTATTCATGACCAGACCCCCAACCCTCACCCCTTATTGAACTACCCTGAGTCCGGTCAATATTTTCACCATCACCATTGAACTCAGCATCCTCGATTATGTAAAAATCGATAAAAATGACAATAATTTCGATACTTTCTGTAACCAACCCCTCAACCCCCACCTATTATTGGACTACTCTGAGTCCGGCCCCAATTTTATTACCATAATTGAACGCAGCATCCCCGATTATGTTAAAATTGATAATGATGAGGATAATTTCGATATTTTTTATAACCGACCCCCAACCCCCACCCCTTATTGAACTACCCTGAGTCCGGTCAACATTTTTACCATCACCATTGAACTCAGCATCCTCGATTATATTGAAATCGACACCAAACTAAAAATCGATAATAATGATAATAATTTCGATACTTTGTATAACCGACCACCCCTCCCCCCCCACCTATTATTGGACTACCCTGAGTCCGACCCCAATTTTTATTATGACGATAATTTCGATATTTTTTATAACCGACCCCCCAGCCTCCACCCCTTTTTGGACTACCCCGAGTCCGGCCCCCATTTTTATCATCATCATTGAACTCAGCATCCCCGATTATATTGAAATCGACACCAAACATGACATGCAAAATAAATATTTTTTTTTACGATAAAGGTACCTTGGGAGTAAAAAATGGTTATGTCACCGATCAGGGGGTAATATGAGGGATTGTATTTGCTATAAAATTCTGATTCTAACGATACCCCACATGGGGGGTGGGGGTGCAAACCAACTTTTGAACTCAAAAGTTGCGCCAGTCTGAATAAAAGATAATGGTGCCATTCAATTTTTTTTTATCTCTTCCCATTTATTTTATATAGATTTTTATATGCTAAAACTTAAAGAGGGTGTAAAGGGGTGGGGTGGGTTCTACCACCCCAATCTCATAAAGTTTTCGGGAGAAGGCCAAGCCCGATCGATTGATACCAAAATCACACAATCGAGCCAAAAAATTTTCCAAAAACCACGTTTTCTGCCCGATTCTTAAAAAAACGATAGTTAAGAGTTTTTATGTTAGTAATCTAGTATTAAGCTTTAATTTATTCATCCAAGACTCAAATTCAATTTTATTACATAGACTACAGTATATAACAGAGATGGCCAAGCTTCACTACACGTGGAGCCGCAGTACAACATAAAAAATAAAAAATTTCAAAAGTATCAGTTGTTTGGAAAGATTTATTTTATCGAAAACCAAATATGTACTTTATGGTTAAAAATCCATACAAATAATGGTATACAAATTTTGTTACATGACATGCTTGGTGGTAGATGGCATGTTTGTTTATAACTTGGCCGTGAATTTTCTGAAATCTGGTTCATAGTTTGTTAGCGCAGTATGAAGTAATTCCGTTAAATGCTCATTTGTAAGTTGGTTTGATTCGGTGGTTCGATTTTATAAACTTCATTGTTGAAAAAAGTGGTTCAATACAATAATAACAATATGCTGTACCGAATATGGACAGTAATCTGGCAGCAGCTTTTTTCAAATTGTGGTACTTTGATTGAGACACTAGTTTCCAAAACTCATTTGGAGATTCTGGTGTATTTAGCTTTGTGATGCATTTTAAGAATGTGATCTTCCTGTAGCTCTAGTAATTCCATTTCTCCTGAGGCACTGTCATTCAAAATATAACAAGGAATCGATAAGCCCTCGTTAATAATGTTAATCTCGAATGGATTTACAAGTAAATTAAGAGAAATATTTAAATTATTCAGATCATTAAATCGCAAATGAAAGTCTTTCAATAATTCTGCTAATTTACTGTCGTATTCACTCAGTTTGTTATCATTAATTTTAGAGAGTATGCTCTTCAGACGAGGAAAGTGGTTGAACACTTTTGTTGTTAATTCTCGTTGAAAAAGTTGAATTTTTTTCATAAAACTTAGAATCGTTTGAATAATATCAGTAATAACTTTATCTTTTCCTTGTAATGCTAGGTTGAGGGATTGCAGATGCTCCATTATTATATCAGTCAAAAACATACAGTCATTAATCCATTCATCATCTTTTAATTCCAGATAGTGTTTTTCTTTTCCTTTGAGGAAATTTCTGATATGTTCCATTAAATCAATGAAATCACCGTTTGTTTCTTGCAATTTCCTTACGGACCTAAATATAATAATATGATTGTATTAAATCATATTATATTAAACAGCATTATAAAATATATGTATTACTTCTAATTTTGTTACAATTTTTATGAATTATTAAATATTAATTAATTTTTTCATTTCTTTTCGAGAACCGCATATATTCTTTCAAAGAGCCGCATGCGGCTCGCGAGCCGCGGTTTGGCCATGTGTGGTATATAATATAATTAAGAAAAGAACTTTATTTATGCATTTTAATTCGTATCAGTTGCATTCTATCAATTTTATTTATTTTTTGTTTATTGTATTGTGTCATTGTATATTGAGTTTAATTTATTTACATTGTTTTTGTAAAGTAGTACGTAGCTTAAATCGTTTCAATTTTGTTCTAATGTAAAGTGATTAAGTTACCATAAAATTATGAAATTCCGTTCTCTTCTTTTTATAAAACTTAACATTTTTCGCGCTTTCGCTATAGATGAGTCATAGTGTTCTCTATAAGTTAGCTGTGCATCGAGAGCTACACCAAGACCACGCACTGTACATACTCGAGTTAGTATTCTTTCATTCAGAGAATACGTATAGTATTCGGGATCTTTCTTACGATGTAAGGATATCACTGAGCATTTGTCTACGTTTAATTCAAGTTTGATTAGTAAGCACCAATTCTCAAGCGCAGCGATTTTGTTTTGAAGGAACTGAGAATCGGAATGAATTTTTATAGTATGATAAGCTTTAATCAGCAATAAATATGTTGAACAGAAGAGACCCTAGATCAGCAGTTTCCAAACTTTCTGATACTGCGACCCACATAAGAAAAAATAAAAATTGGGGCCGCCAATTAGATAAAACAATAAAATAATATAAGCACATTTTCAAGTTGTAAAAAGTAATGTATTCATAGAATAAAACTAAACAAAAATTAATAAAAATTTAGTATGTATATTTATAGAAATATATTTAATGTGATGGATGAGCTTGTTTGTTAGCACAAAGTTTCTCAAATCGTGGTGTTATTGTTGAAATAGCCACCCGAAGTTCTTTTTCCACTACTAAACGATTTCGATACTTCGGTTTCATGGCTGCTGCTGGCACCCAAAACTGAAATAAAGTTTTACTATCAAATTTCTGTTGCAATGAAGTATCGCAAGATATTTCAATCAATATGTAAAATCAATATCTTTGTAAAATCAATATCGTTAAAATAATCATTGAAAATCAAACTTACTCAAATTTTCTTTGATCTACTCTACCTCGAACAAGTTGTGTAGTTGAAAAGCAGTTTATTATTTAAATCAGTTTTGGTATTTTTAATAATAAAGTGGACCAGTCAGATCTAAATAACAGCCCCAATTAAAAAATTTTGATAATAATAAAATTGTGTGGTTTCTTTTGAAAATTTTTCAAATTTTTGGCGTTCCATTGGTGATCTCCTCAAAAGCTGCTTTGAGTAGCTATTTTGTTCCAAGGGAACGCATTTAATGTGAAAAATGTTTTAATAAATTTTTTTTTATAAAAAGATTTTTGTTTGCCTTAATATTGTTTCTGGTACCGGCGTCATTTAAAATTGGAAACATGTCATATAAATCCTTTCCTAAATAGGATATCCATATAGCTCCAATTTTTTAATGAATGCCGTGACTTTGTCTTTTTGAATCAGAGCATGCATTTGTGGACCTTGCATTGATTTATTTAAATCGCTTAATTTTTAAAAAATTTCAACTAAATAAACAAGTTTAATTATAAAGTTATCGTTGCGAAAGGAAGATGTCTCATCTTTGTGATTTTCAGCAAGAAAGATCGCAATTTTGTCTTTAAGTTCGAACGCTCTTTGAATAAATTTTAAACGAGATAGCCAACGTACTTCACATTTCACAATAGTACAAGAGTGATGTATATTCTGCTCCCATATATTCACACAACTTTCCAAATACTCTCGCTTTCAAAGGACTGTTTTTGATATAGTTTACAACTTTTGTAACAATATATAATATGTTTATTATTTATAATTATTATTAAATTAAATTATTATTATTAAATTAAAAATTTCACGACCCCCTTGAGGTTAGTACGCGACCCCCCTGTGGGTCGCGACCCAAAGTTTAGAAACCACTGCCCTAGATGGCTACCTTGAGGAACTCCAGTGGTAGCGTAAATGGTATTTGATACACTCAAAAAAATTTGCTCGGTAAGATTCACAAAATCGTTTTGTAAAAGTGCTAACAAAATTTTTTTGTGAATTTGCCAAGAAATGCTAAACTTGATACAAAATTTTGTATAGTCTATTTGACTTTTTTAAATCTGGAAAAAAAATTATAAACCAACCAATTGTTTTTGTGATTTGGATTACAAATGTAGAAAATCATAAATATTTCTAGATACAAATTTTTTTCATTCTTTTAACAAAAATATTGTTAAGGTTTATGTTGATTTTTTTAAATTTTAAATCATATCTCACTTATCCATAACAAAATAAAATTTTGTCAACAGAAAAATGACATTCTACAATTAGATAGATTTCATATAAAAATCTACCTATTGCAATGGGCTTCATCTCGGAATTTCGGAAAAATTTTGGTGCTAAACGACTATGAATGATAAGCGGAGACGGAAAAACAAAAAAAAAAAATTTATATATATATATATATATATGTATATATATATTGATATATATATATATATATATATATATATATATATATATATATATATATATATATATATATATATATATATATATATATATATATATATATTATATATATATATATATTATATATATATAATATATATATATATATATTATATATATATATATATATATATATATATATATATATATATATATATATATATATATATATATATATATATATATATATATATATATGTATATATATATATATATATATATATATATATATATATATATATATATATATATATATATATATATATATATATATACATATATATATATGTATATATATATATATATATATATATATATATATATATATATATATATATATATATATATATATATATATATATATATATATATATATATATATATATATATATATACATATATATATATATATATATATATATATATATATATATATATATATATATATAAATATATATATATATATATATATATATATATATATATATATATATATATATATATATATATATATATATATATATATATATATATGTATTAAAATTAAAAAGGGTCGAGTCAAAATGTAGCAAAATTTTGCTGAACTTGACTGAAATTGCTTTTTAAAAATTTCATTTAATAATAACTGAAATTGCTTTTTAAAAATTTCATTTAATAATAAAATATTTGATATTTAACATAGAAAAAAAAACTGAATCTAAAAATCGCCATTTTTATAATTTTCCTTCAGAACAAAAAAACTGATTCCCGACAGTCATATGCACAACGAATTTTATCTCTAAAACAAAAAATGACGCTAGTCCCAAACTTTCACAAGTTGTTAGATATAAAATAAGCTTCAATTTAGTTAAAAAAAAAAAAAAAAGGCTATGCCATCTTTTTTTCAATTACACCGTTTTTTCCTTATGTTACACCGTTAAAAACTATTTCAAAAAATTAACAGTGTACATTTTTAAAAACTTTGTTCTAATACCTATTCAACGACATATCATTTATGAAAATCGATTGAGTAGTGTTTCTACAATCGCTCGTCAAAATGCACTCACATCACAAAATAACAAAAATTGAGGGGCACCCTGTGAAGACCCCTGGTCGAAAAAAAAAATTTTAAGAGAACTTGTATTTTTTATTTATCAAAGACTATCTATAAACAAAAAATATCAAAATTAAAAGGGGTCAAGTCAAAACGTTGTTGAATCTTCGTGAAATTGCTCATATATATATATATATATATATATATATATATATATATATATATATATATATATATATATATATATATATATATATATATATATATATATATATATATATATATATATATATATATATATATATATATATATATATATATATATATATATATATATATATATATATATATATATATATATATATATTAATATAAATTAATATAACTTAGTGAAAAGATGAAACACCCAGCAAACTACTCAAAAACCTCTCCATTTAGCGTTTCAAGAAAATATTACAAAACCAAATATTCATGGTTCTTTCAAAATTCAAAAAATATTCTAAAAATTAAAATAAAACAAAAAATTTAAACTTTTTTTTAAAGTTCTAAAAACATTCCAAAAATTATTACAAAATCAAAAATTTAAACATTTTTCAAAAATTCAAAAATTTTTAAAATATTCCAAAAATTATAACAAAATCAAAAATTTCCATGTTCGATAACATTTCATGTCAAACAAATAATTAATTTCATATTGTTCCAAAAAATTAAGTAAAATGAAAATCATTCTTTTGACACACTTGACAACATTTTTTTGACAAACTTATAACGCAATAATCTAGATTTTGGTTTCACATACCAATACCGACCATTAAAAATTCTCCAAATTCAATGTTCCTATTTGCAATCACTTAAAATGAACGTTTTTAAGCAAAAAATAGGCATATTTCCTTGTTTTGACATACTTGACGATTTTTTTTGACACACTTCCCGTACAGTTATCGAACACATCGTCATTTTGGCTGTTACAATTGAGTAATCCTATTTTTGGAAACAAAAATTAGATCCCTTCCAGCGGTTTTCTAGATTTCGTCGGTTGTGACGGCAGACAGACATACAGTTTTTTTTTAGAATCAGTAAGTCCTCAAACGTCGATAAATGGGGTAAGAATTTCATTTTTGACTCGAGAATGTAATACTTAGGACTTTCAGACCGAAGTAATGTCTTTTTCTAATTCTTTGGCGTTTTATTTAATGAGAGTAAAATAATTTCTCAAATAATTGCACAGTAATCGCAGTAAAAGCTCGTATGTTAAAGTTCAACTTAAAGTCGGCACGGGTTATCGTCATCCAATCGCAGTAAAACTTTTAATTTAAGTTTTTAAGGTTAATTGGAAAAAATTTAGCGGGTATGCGTATAAAATTTTGCAAAAAAATATATGAATATATATATATATATACATATATATATATATATATATATATATATATATATATATATATATATATATATATATATATATATATATATATATATATATATATATATATATATATATATATATATATATATATATATATATATATATATATATATATATATAAACATATATATATATATATATATATATATATATATATATATATATATATATATATATATATATATATATATATATGTCAAGTAAATTAGTGAATCGTATGAATTTTTCAATTCGAAATCAGTTTTTGGGTTTATCTGAATAAACCTTATAGTTATTTGTTAATAAAAACAACTTTTATCTCTGAACGTGTTTCGCTTGGGATTCGAACTTAGAACCTCATCAGTACCAACTAAGTTTGAATTTTTTGGTAGACACGCTGTCAACTGCCCCTCGGCGTCGACATTAGAAACATTTTTAATTACGATGTTGTAATTTCTTTTTTCTTAGTGAAAAACTTTGTTGTCATACTTCACCGGCTACAGAGTTAGTATTTTTATTATATAGATTTTATACGTCTTAAACCCGACAAGGTAGGAATTTTTTTTTTATTGAAAGAGATAATTAATTTCCTTAACCTCACTGTTTGTGATTTTCGAAAGTTAGTAGGTATATTCCATACTATCCTAAGTCACGTGTGCAGTTATTATTGAATGTTGCCAATCAATATGAAATCAATTTTACGACATAAATGTCAAGTAAATTAGTGAATCGTATGAATTTTTCAATTCGAAATCAGTTTTTGGGTTTATCTGAATAAACCTTATAGTTATTTGTTAATAAAAACAACTTTTATCTCTGAACGTGTTTCGGTTGGGATTCGAACTTAGAACCTCATCAGTACCAACTAAGTTTGAATCTTTTGGTAGACACGCTGTCAACTGCCCCTCGGCGTCGACATTAGAAACATTTTTAATTACGATGTTGTAATTTCTTTTTTCTTAGTGAAAAACTTTGTTGTCATACTTCACCGGCTACAGAGTTAGTATTTTTATTATATAGATTTTATACGTCTTAAACCCGACAAGGTAGGAATTTTTTTTTTTATTGAAAGAGATAATTAATTTCCTTAACCTCACTGTTTGTGATTTTCGAAAGTTAGTAGGTATATTCCATACTATCCTAAGTCACGTGTGCAGTTATTATTGAATGTTGCCAATCAATATGAAATCAATTTTACGACATAAATGTCAAGTAAATTAGTGAATCGTATGAATTGTGTCTACCAAAAGATTCAAACTTAGTTGGTACTGATGAGGTTCTAAGTTCGAATCCCAACCGAAACACGTTCAGAGATAAAAGTTGTTTTTATTAACAAATAACTATAAGATTTATTCAGATAAACCCAAAAACTGATTTCGAATTGAAAAATTCATACGATTCACTAATTTACTTGACATTTATGTCGTAAAATTGATTTCATATTGATTGGCAACATTCAATAATAACTGCACACGTGACTTAGGATAGTATGGAATATACCTACTAACTTTCGAAAATCACAAACAGTGAGGTTAAGGAAATTAATTATCTCTTTCAATAAAAAAAAAAATTCCTACCTTGTCGGGTTTAAGACGTATAAAATCTATATAATAAAAATACTAACTCTGTAGCCGGTGAAGTATGACAACAAAGTTTTTCACTAAGAAAAAAGAAATTACAACATCGTAATTAAAAATGTTTCTAATGTCGACGCCGAGGGGCAGTTGACAGCGTGTCTACCAAAAGATTCAAACTTAGTTGGTACTGATGAGGTTCTAAGTTCGAATCCCAACCGAAACACGTTCAGAGATAAAAGTTGTTTTTATTAACAAATAACTATAAGGTTTATTCAGATAAACCCAAAAACTGATTTCGAATTGAAAAATTCATACGATTCACTAATTTACTTGACATATATATATATATATATATATATATATATATATATATATATATATATATATATATATATATATATATATATGTTTATATATATATATATATATATATATATATATATATATATATATATATATATATATATATATATATATATATATATATATATATATATATATATATATATATATATATATATATATATATATATATATATATATATATATATATATATATATATATATATATGTATATATATATATATTCATATATTTTTTTGCAAAATTTTATACGCATACCCGCTAAATTTTTTCCAATTAACCTTAAAAACTTAAATTAAAAGTTTTACTGCGATTGGATGACGATAACCCGTGCCGACTTTAAGTTGAACTTTAACATACGAGCTTTTACTGCGATTACTGTGCAATTATTTGAGAAATTATTTTACTCTCATTAAATAAAACGCCAAAGAATTAGAAAAAGACATTACTTCGGTCTGAAAGTCCTAAGTATTACATTCTCGAGTCAAAAATGAAATTCTTACCCCATTTATCGACGTTTGAGGACTTACTGATTCTAAAAAAAAACTGTATGTCTGTCTGCCGTCACAACCGACGAAATCTAGAAAACCGCTGGAAGGGATCTCAAAAATTTTTGTTTCCAAAAATAGGATTACTCAATTGTAACAGCCAAAATGACGATGTGTTCGATAACTGTACGGGAAGTGTGTCAAAAAAAATCGTCAAATATGTCAAAACAAGGAAATATGCCTATTTTTTGCTTAAAAACGTTCATTTTAAGTGATTGCAAATAGGAACATTGAATTTGGAGAATTTTTAATGGTCGGTATTGGTATGTGAAACCAAAATCTAGATTATTGCGTTATAAGTTTGTCAAAAAAATGTTGTCAAGTGTGTCAAAAGAATGATTTTCATTTTACTTAATTTTTTGGAACAATATGAAATTAATTATTTGTTTGACATGAAATGTTATCGAACATGGAAATTTTTGATTTTGTTATAATTTTTGGAATATTTTAAAAATTTTTGAATTTTTGAAAAATGTTTAAATTTTTGATTTTGTAATAATTTTTGGAATGTTTTTAGAACTTTAAAAAAAAGTTTAAATTTTTTGTTTTATTTTAATTTTTAGAATATTTTTTGAATTTTGAAAGAACCATGAATATTTGGTTTTGTAATATTTTCTTGAAACGCTAAATGGAGAGGTTTTTGAGTAGTTTGCTGGGTGTTTCATCTTTTCACTAAGTTATATTAATTTATGATATGTTATAATTTTCCGGCACTTATTAATATTTCGTGTTAGTTTTCTAATAAGTTTCTAAACAGAAATAAAAAAATATTTATGCTTTGACAAAGAGTTTAATGTTTAATATACATCGCTGCCCAAAACTAAAAGCAATGTCCTCATAAAAGTTTTTTACCGAAAACTATATCAAAATCCTTAATCCAGACCGAAGTCTTGATATCTCAGAGCTTGAGATTTCAGTCCCTCCATATTTTAATATTATTTTTAATTACAACAACTATTACAAAGCATATTTTCTTTTCAATGTTTGCTGTTTACAGTCCGGATATAACATCTTGTGCTTTTGTACGCAACTTAACAAATATTGCCTCAATTGTAATTAAACAGTGGAAGTCCTGCATTAATTAGACCGCTCTTTCAGCTGTATCTGAACGATACAGCTGAAATGCTCTAAGCATTGATATCTCCTTTTTAATTATTATATCTATTATTATTTAATCTACTTTCAATTTATCAATTTTGGAAACAGGCCCCATTCCACCTTTTCTCTATAGCATTCAATTTTATGATGATCAACTTTTTGCCAATGATCTCTAATTTTTTGAAAAAGTGGAATGTCCGGGCTTATTATTTTTTTTTTTTTTTTTTTTTTTTTTTTTTTTTTTTTTTTTTAACGGCGTTCATGCTCCATGTAGGAGCGTTGCCAGGTTAATCAGCTTCGAATATTCACCACGGTCATTCGCAACAGCGACATAATTACCATGGCAGCCGATTTTTTTAAGGTCGTTTATTACGTCAGTCTCCCATTGTAGTCGTGGTCTACCTCGCGGTCTACCACTCCCTGGGGTACTAACGTACATTTTTCTAATCATTCCAGACTGTGAATCGGCTCGTAGAACATGCCCAAACCAAGCAATCCTATTAGAACGGATACAACCTATTATATCAGGACCCTCAAGAAGGTCTCTGATCTCAAAGTTATACCGGGTTCTATACTCCCCATCGTCTGTCTTAAGTGGACCAAAAATGTAGCGTAGGATCTTACGCTCAAATACAGATAAATGCGATTCGTCATTTTGTGTAAGGGTCCACGTTTGTGACCCATACATCACAACCGGTCTAATCAATGTCTTGTATAACTTGAGCTTGGTGTTAGTTGATACATACGGTGATCCAAGGAGAGGTTTAATTGAGTAGAAAGTTCGATTACCTGCAGCGATTCGAGCTTTAATATCTGTAAGTATGCTGTTGTTTGAGTCAAGCATTGATCCCAAATATTTAAAAGATTCAACTCCCTCAATTCGTTCATCGCCGCACATCAAATCCCTCTTCTCAGCCTCTCTTGAAACATTCATATGTTTGGTTTTATTGTAGTTAATTTGCAGACCAATTTTCCTAGCACCACTCTCAAGCGACTTGAAAGTCTCACTCATAACAGCTTCACTTCGGCCGAGGATGACAACATCATCAGCGTAAGCAATCATCTGTACTGAGTTTATTGACAAGATATTGTTATTAGTCGGTAGTTTCTTTTGACGGCACACATATTCCAAGGCTAGATTAAAAAGTATAGGAGAGATAGCATCACCTTGTCTTAAACCGGAGTCGACTTTAAAAAACTTTGATATTTCGTTCTCTACTCGTACACAGCATTGAGAGTTCTGTACTGTCATTTTGCATAGTGATACCAGTTTACCAGGAATTCCCATTGACACTAGAACAGACCATAGAGTCTCTCGTTCGAGAGAGTCGTAGGCCTGCCTGAAATCAATGAAAAGTTGGTGCACAGGTATGTTGAACTCTCGACACTTCTCCAAAATCATCCTTATCGAGAAAAGTGCATCGGTGGTACCTCGGCCCCGCCGGAAACCACACTGATATTCTCCAAACAGTTGTTCAGCAAAAGGATTGATTTTGGATAGCAAAATGTAGGAAAAGATCTTATATGCTGTGCAGAGGAGAGCGATTCCTCTGTAGTTTGCACATTGTAGGCGATTACCTTTTTTATGGATTGGTATCAGCATAGCTGTGTTCCAGTCCTGTGGCATGGTTTCAGTCCGCCAGATCATTTGAACAAGTTCAAACAATCTTAAGGATAGAGTTTCGCCACCATGTACAATCATTTCGGATGTTATATCGTCGATACCAGGTGCTTTATTGCATTTTAGTTTTGACAGCGCCGCATCGAATTCCTCTTTGGTGGGTTCGTCTACATGTACCTTTGACGCACGAATAAGCTTTGCTCGTCGTCCGACTTGTTGTTGGTCACTTAAGTTGAGAAGATTCTCAAAATAAGCGGCCCAAGTATCTAAAATATTTTTAAGGTCTACTTGTAGCTCCCCATCTTCATTTTGAATAGCAGTTGATCTAGTTTGAGGGCCCTTCTTTAAGGTTTTAACCTGTTGAAAGAAGTTACGCGATTGATGTTCCTTATTGAAGCTTTCAATCTCCTCACACTGTCTCTTCCACCATTCTCTCTTCGCTCGTCTACATAGCTTTGTAACGGCTTGTCTTGCCAGTTTATAGTTTTCCTTCGTGGACCTGGTGTTGCGTCCTTGTAGACACTTCAGATAGCAATCTCTTTTGTATTGAATAGCGTCAAGGCATGCTTGATCCATCCATGGCTTCTGGGAGTGGTTCTGTGGTCGTCCAAGTATTCCCTCAGCAGCGCTTAAAACAGCATCTTTTAGCAAATACCATGACTTATCGACGTCTCCATTAATGGTTTCCGATTTCTCCAATGTTTCGGCAATATGGATTTGATATCTCTCTTCTGTTTCAGCATTCTTTAATGATGAGATGTTAAAACGTTTCCGTTTATTGAATTTTGGAATGCCTGGATTTGGGAAGTGGAACCTTATCGTTGCACATACAAGGAAGTGATCACTTCCAATGTATGCACCTCTAAAGGATCGCACATCCCGAACGCTCGAAAAGAAACCTGCTGTTACTAGAACGTGATCAATTTGATTTCGAGTGTTTCCATTCGGTGAGACCCAAGTCTGTTTATGAATCGATCGATGCGGAAAGAACGTACTGGCAATTCTCAAATTATTTGATAATGCAAACTCAGTCATTCTCTCACCATTATCATTCGAATTCAAATGCAGGCTGTTGGGACCCACCACATTTCCATAAGAGATATCTCTTCCAACCTGTCCATTAAAGTCACCAAGAACCATAATGAAGTCGCGTGTTGGTGTTTGTTTCATAACCTCTTCCAGTGCTATGTAGAAATTATCCTTCTCGTCGACGGTCTTAGCTTCAGTAGGTGCATGCACGGCAATAAGAGAAATATTGTTGTATGTACCACGTACACGTAGGTAGCAGATCCTCTCACTGACCGGGATGAATTTCATCACGGCTTCTTGTATGCGTGCACCAACAAGAAAGCCAGTACCAAATTCTCTTCGGGAAGGATGACCACTACAATATAGAGAGTGACTATCCAAATCTTGTTTTCCGATTATCGGCTGTCTAATTTCTTGTAGAGCAATTATATCCATCCTATACCTCTCAGCCTCTGTTTCCAGACTTATAAGAGCATCAGGAGCGCTCAGGCTGCGCACGTTCCACGTTCCGATTCGGTAGTCTGGTCCTTTTTCACGTCCAGGTAAAATTGTGTTTTTTTGTCCGGGTCTGTTATTCTTTTTCTGATAACCAAATTTAACATATGAGTTTTTTCCGGGGTTAGGGTGTTAACCTTAGGCCCAACCCAAATTGTCGTGAATGGGTCCGTTCTGCATATTAAGGTCACCAGAAACAACCTTTTTACACGTTTATATAGCGAGCCGCTTGATTCAAGACAGACGCCCGCTCCAAGCCGCCCCTGACATGGAGAACAGACGCTTGAGTCACATTGGTTTTAAGGCGCCAATTCGCCGTGATGTAGCGTCATTGACTAAGCAGTTTTTACTCTGCTTGTCTCCAATACACCAACCTAACTCTGTCAGCATTACCCAGGCAGCACGGCGTGGACGTCGAATTTCGGATTTCGCTACCCGGGCTTATTATAGGCACTTGTTTTATTTTCACTTCAAAAAGACTTTTTAACACCAGCTCGTACATGTGATGGTTGCAAGCGAAAATAAGTTTTTCTATATTGATTTTTTTCAACGCGCACACATACGATGTGTATTCGAAGCAGTTATAGTATCACAGCAGAGAATTTGCACTTTGTCTTGAGTTTTCAATCTAAAATAACATTCCAAGCGTGTCTATAGAATTATTCAGTTTTGGCACAAAAATTGTTCTTTGTTTTCGTATGAAATGTATTATATTAAAAAACAATATATTATACAACAATACTATACGAGAGCTTGTCCATTTGAAGGAAGTTTTGGGTTACCTTTTATGTATATTTTTTGTTTAGAACTACCTAGTTTGACGGACATATTTATTTTTCAAGAAAAATTCGTATAACCGACAAGACATTTAGAAATTATAAGCACATCAAAACAGGTATGCGCGCTATAGTACACAATCAAGTATTGAGATGTTTAGGTCCAAGTCGGCACGGGTTACTGTTATTTAAATTGCATGAAATTTTTTTTACAGTTGTTTTGACATAAAAGAAAAAAAATTAAAGGGTATGCGTTAAAAAAAAATAATTTTAATTTTTCTGGGACACCCTAATATATATATATATATATATATATATATATATATATATATATATATATATATATATATATATATATATATATATATATATATATATATATATATATATATATATATATATATATATATATATATATATATATATATATATATATATATATATATATATATATATATATATATATATATATATATATATATATATATATATATATATATATATATATATATATATATATATATATATATATATATATATATATATATATATATATATATATATATATAACGATATGAGCTATAACGGAATTTACCGGAACTCTCACGATCGCATTTCTTGACGTACAACGAAAATTTTTTCTGTATACGTTGCGGCAAAAAATCTTTTGGACAAGTTCGCGAACTTGCCATATCCGGGTACAGGTTAAGTGGCTAGAGCCAAAAAAGTCGAAAAATCTAGGGCGTTATAACTTCCGTTTGAATCATAATATTTTAATAAAACTTATCAATATTGAATATTTGAACATATTTCTATCATTCATTTCCAAATGACAATCATGACGTTCCTAGTTCTTGAAAAATCAGCTGTTTTAAAAATTTAATAAACTTTGTTGTCCTTGATTTGGCTGAAAAGGGCCAATCTCACTTTTGAATATGTGCGCATACGTTAACTAGAACATAAATCTTTTCAAAATTTAAAAAAAAATAGTTCAAGTCTAGAGGTTGAGACACCAGGGCTGTTAGAACGAAAACAAACGCAAACAGCCATGCCTTCCTCATTTTTGAGTTAATGTTATTTAAACTCATATTAACTTTTAGATAAACTTTTCAACTATAACCTCAGAAATTTTCAGCTTTCTAACCCAAGAGGTCTCAATGTAATTAGCATTAAACCTAATGCATGCCATTCAATTACAATAACAACTTCCATAAACATATGAAAATATCCCATAGAAAAAATATTGAAAAAATTTCTTTTGTTTTTTTTCAGTTTTTAGTTTTTTTCGCAAAAATTTAAAGAAAATTAAAACAAAGCTGAGTCATTAAATAAATAAAAATAAAATAAATAAAATAAAAATAAATTACACATTTACAAAAGTCTTCCTAAATTGTAGATATTTGAATTATTTGAGGAGTAAAAGTTGTTTGACAATTTTAGATTATAAATTTTGTGTGGTGGTGTTGTAGGTGTGACGTTGTGAGAACGTTTATTTGCTTTTTGGTGGATTTAATATGTTATTAAAAGTAGTTTTAACCAGATTAAATAAAACTGTTCCGAAATCGCATTGATAAAGTAGTTCCCGTTAATGTATTTAGTTTGGTTTGATAAATTTTTTGGATTATTCTGGACTTGGACGATTCTACTTAAATTTTTTATTTAAACTAATCTGACACATCCAATTCTATTTGTACACAAAGCTGTCTGGTCTCGAAATCTACCTATTTCTAGCGGATATACGTGCCGCTTGGACTTTTTTTTATTGTCAAACTTAATACGAATATTGTCGATTTTTTTATACTTTACAAAGAGACATATGCAATTTAAAAAAACAAACACATTTTTTACAAAAAAAACTTTGCTTTTACAAATGCTTTTATAAATTTTCATAAATTGAAATTATATATAACCAAAATTGGTATTAAACAATTTCAGTTTCAATTTGGTTGTCTAAGTAAAAATTCGCAGATATTTTTTAAAATTGTGAGTATTTTTTTTTTTTTTTTAATAAAATGTGATGTGTAGTAGGCATTACAATATGTGTCACAACAACACATAAAAACCTTTTAAGACCAAGGTCCCACAACAACATGCGTTCTAAGGATATTAATGGACGCAAATCTGTTTTTTTTTGTTTTTTTTTAATTTTTTTTTGTTCAATAATGGATAACTAAACCAAACCATAAATCCTATCACATATAAAATATGACATAGGCCAATATTTCGTGATAGGATAGAGAAAATAAAAATAAAATAGGAGATAAAAAGCAAATTTGTTTTAAAAATTTGCAGGAACAAAACTAAAATTGGTTTGCCAATAGTCCAGCTAATGGCATAATCCTTGATTATAGGACGCAGTATATTTTTCAATGATTAAAGCTCAGATATATAGTTATATGAAGGCTCGTTTCTTCGAGCAAGCTACAGCGTTCCAGCATCAAGGAATATTCATTAGCTACGACTGAGAGTGCTACCGTTGACTGAATACAGTTCATCCGCCAGCACCCGTAATCACCTTGGCTAGTGATATCTCACTGCTATTGCCAGTGGTATGTGATATCTCACGTTAACTCATATGCCAATAGCAGGGACTGGAGTACGCGGGGTTGTCACACCCGTGGATCAAAAAATAGAAAAAAATTAACAAATTAATAAAAACTGATCCCTCCATTTAGCAAGATTTATTCATGATAAAAAGTGATAGTGAAAATACATATATGATAAATTTAGAAGACTATACTCTATGCACAGGTGAGAAATTTTACATATTTCGATATTAATAGGCTACTTACCGATTGCGTAGATATTGGAATTGACTCTTAGAGATAATGGATGAAATGAATTGGATCAGATCTATAACATATTTCAAATCCTACGTAATCGGTGACAGCCAGCATAAAGTAAAAAGATTTCAAAACTTGTTCATTGTTTTTTTTAGATGCTGAAATTGAATTTACAGTGCTACCTCAGTTGGAAAGCTTAGGCTGTGATAATATAACGGCGTATAATATGTTTTAAATTTGTTTTTTTAAATGATGCAGATATTTCAAAATAAAAATATAACATAAAAAAAAATATAATAAAAATTATATAATAATAAAAAATGAAAATAAAATAAATGTTAGCAAAAAATTGTGTTTTATTTATTAACGAAGAACTAATATATATGAATGACTGTTTTACAAAAAAAAATATTAAATCCATAAATGTCTTTTGTTGACCAAATAAAAAAATTTGTTATTTTTCAAAAACTTTTGTGGAAACAAAAATTAATTTTGAGGATTTTACAAAACATTTAATAAAATCAAAAATGTTTCGGGCATTTTTATAATTTAATTATAAAACTTACAATCTTTTGCTGGAAGAATTTGTAGTGTTAACAAATAATTTTTTGTATATCTACAATATAAAATATAAAATAAATTGTAAAAATGTAAATTTAACAAAAATTTTTGTGTGTTGTAAATTTATAAAAAAATTGCAGAACGTATGTAGAATTTTGTTAGTTACCCAGGTTAGAAATGCCAAGGCTTATCGAATGGGCCAAGCTTGGCCCAAGCTTGGAAAACTAAGAAATGATTATCAAGGCATGGCCAAGTCTTAGTCTGATACATTTTGTCATACTAAGCCAATGGTTAAAATAAATAAATGTAAATTGTGTCTTTTGACTACTATATTTAGTTTTGGGCCAAGCTTGGTCTAATGTTGAAACAAATTTATTGTAATTGTTGTATAATTTCAGCACTTGTGCAATTATGGACTGTTACCAACAAATTTACAATATATGAGGAAATTCCATTACAATACCTGGGTAATAAAAGGCTAAGGGGCCAGATTTGCGCCAAGCCCGCACCGCAACAGCTTTCGGGGTTTGGGCCAGACTTAATATTTTCAAACGGTCCAAGCTTGTGCCAAGTTTGGACTGATGTCCTTGGGCCAAGTCTGGCAAATAAGACTTGGACCAGATCTACCAAACCAATTTTTTTTCCAGACCTCCTTTAAATGTGTGGAAAGAAGTTGTTAAAAGAGTAACATTTATAAAATTAGAGAAAAACTTAATATGGCTTGCACATGTTTACACTACATTAGACTAGTAAATAATGCGTAACATAATAAACTGAATCTTGGTTCAGTCTAGCCATTCACAACTGGCCCAGACTGTAACCAAAGTTAGCGAGCCATGGATTATACTGAATTATACATTAAAATGCAATATTTAAAAATATACTTTTTTAATATGTTTTTTATTTTTTTTATTTTTAATTTTTATTTTATTAATAATAATATAAACTTCCTTATAGTAACAATTTGAATTTGATTTTTTAGTTTAATGAATATCGATTTCGACTTACGTCATCCTCAGTTCTTAAATTATTATTACAATCTTTGCTTGAACTAATGCCTTATATACTATTTCAACTGCTATTTTTTATTATTATGTCATATATTTTGTTAGTTTTAGTGTTTCATTAACTATTATTGATCTGATTTCATTTTGGTGGTGAATGTTAGTTTTCAATATTGAATTTTCTATACCTAACCGGTTTTCATTTATTTCTTTTCTTGTGTTGTTTGGTTGTATGCCGTATTTTAATCCTTTTTCTAATAGTTGAGTTTCTTGATTGTTAAATTGTATTTCAGTGTAATTTTCTATTCTATTGTTATATTGTGGTGGTTTGATATTGATTTATTATGTTATTATGCTGAGTTCCCATTTCTATTAGTTTTGATTGTTTTATCTTTTTTAATTTCAATTTTATATTTTCACTTTTCTTTTTTATCGTGCTTTCCATATCATTCTTTACCAATTCCATTTTTATTTCATATTCTATTTGATGATATACAATACATAAACAGCATAGAACATTTCATTAAATTCAAGCTAGAAAATGAAAAAAATAACACAATAAATTTTTTGGATTTATCCATCAGAAATGTAGATTCAAAACACACTTTCAAAATATTCCGAAAACCAACCCAAACGGATCAAACAATAAATATTAAATCACATCATCCATACCAACATAAACTAGCTGCATACAACCACATGATCAATAGATTGAACAATATGCCAATGAATGATGAAAATTATCAAGACGAATTAAACAACATAAAATACGTAGCCAGTTAAAACGGATATAAAAACGAAATAATTGACACATTAAATAGAAAACATAAAAACAAGAAAAATTTGCAAACCCTAACAACACTGCGGAATGAAGAAAACTTAGCAGGCAAAAATACATAGGCGTAACATATAATAAAACAACATTCAAAATAATGCAAAAAACTTTAAAAAAATATGAGCATATTGCAGCTTACAAAAACAAAAATAAAATAGAAAATTACCTAAAAACCAAAAAACCCAAGCTTTAGACACAGGTGTTTATAAAATTACCTGTGATGACTGCAGTAAATTTTATATAGGTCAAACGGGGCGGTCCTTCACAAAAAGATTTATTGAACACACCAGTGAAATTAATAAAAGTGATCCAAAATCCAGATATGCCCAACATTTAAAAATAGAAAAAGACAAATATACCAAATATACCACAAATTTAACAATATTACATAAAAAAAGAAAAGGACAACATCTAGATAGAATGGAAGATATAGAAATATATAAACATAAAAACAATAACAACATTTTAAATGATAAATCAACACTAAAACTAACAAAATATATGACATAATAATAAAAAATAGCAGTTGAAATAGTATATAAGGCATTAGTTTAAGCAAAGATTGTAATAATAATTTAAGAACTGAGGATGGCGTAAGTCGAAATCGATATTCATTAAACTTAAAAATCAAATTCAAATTGTTACTATAAGGAAGTTTATATTATTATTAATAAAATAAAAAATTAAAAATAAACATATTAAAAAAGCATACTTTTAAATATTGCATTTTAATTCAAAAGTGACAAAAGTACACAAACAGTGAATAATATGGAAAACCATAACAACACATATGGTGAATAATTATACATTGAATAAAAAAATAAAAAGCTATGAATTCGATTTATTTGTTTTAGAATTGGTTCAGCATTGTATTTAAATATTGATCCAATGTGTAAAAATAATAATGGTACGTGGTAATCATTTAAGGTTAAAACAACATTCAACCAATTTAATTTTAAAGCTTGTCTCAACGTTGTTCAACCTTAAAACAAGCCTGGCTCAATGTAAAAACAATCCTTTGTCCTTACCTGGGTAGAATTGGGCCAGCATTGTATTTAAATATTGTTCCAATGTCTAAAAATAATAATGGTACGTGGTTATCATTTAAGGTTAAAACAACATTCAACCAAGTTTATTTTAAAGCGTGCCCCAACATTGTTCGACCTTAAAACAAGCATGGCTCAATGTCAAAACAATCCTCTCTGCTTACCTGGGTATTCTAAGTTTTTTTTTTTGAGTGCAATGTTTCCTAAAGTTTAACTTGCTGGGTTTTTTGGGTTAAGTAAGGTACAACCCACTTCAGCAAGCGACCTCTAATACCTATGTTATAAAGTTTTTGAAAGAGAATCTTGTGGTCAACTCTGTCAAATGCTTTACTAAAATCTGTGTAAACAGCGTCAATTTGATAACCTAATTCCATGTTAAGTAAAATATCGGACGTAAAGATTGCTAAATTAGAAACAGTAAATCGACCTTTAACAAATCCATGTTGTTCTTCGTTTAGTTTGGGTAAAACGTAAGCCAACATTTCGAAAAACTTTGGAATTGCTGAAAGAATAGCTATACCTCTATAATTTTTTATATCCATTCTACTACCATTTTTTAAGATAGGTGTTAAAAAAGATGATTTCCATTCAGATGGAAATATACCAGAATCGAGAGGTTTATTGAATAAGAAACATAATGGTTTTGACAAACTAACTGTAAATTTTTTTAAAACATAATTAGAAATTTTATCAGGACCAGCTCCTTTGTCTTGATTTAGGGTATGCAAACCAGATATAATATCTTCCTCCGTTATTACTATCTTATCTAATGTGACAGTAGCATCTCCGTTCGTTGACTGTATATCAGTTTCGTCATTATCATCCACCACACCGACATAGACGTCTTGAAAAAAATCTTTTTATAAATTGGAAATACTTTTAGGGTCCTGGGCCATAGAACCGTTAAGATGCATTTTCACTGGTAAACCCTTGCATTACTGTTTGGTGTTTACGAAATAAAAAAATTCTCTAGGGTCTTTCAAAATTTTATTGCCGATTTTTTTAGTATAATCGTTGTACGAAACTGAAGTTTTTTCCTTAAAAGAATTAGCTAAAGATTCGTATAACTCTTTGGATCGTTGGTCGTTAAATTTTTTGTACCATTTATAGGCTCTGTTTGTTTTGTTTCTTAAGTTTTTTAGATGTTTACTGATCCATGGCTCATTGTTAGTTTTATTTAACTTTTTCGGCACGAATTTGTCAATAGCATAAAACAAGGTGTTGTAAAATTTATCCACAATAATATTTATGTCTTTTTCTAAGCAAAGAAAAGTCCAGTCAATCGATTGAAAATAATTATTGATGAAAGAAGAAATCGATTGAAAATAATTATGAGCAGTTTTGAAATTATATGAAGGATCAAATTGTCTCCGCAATTATATTCTAAAGTCAACCCTTTGTGATGTATTGAATTCTTAAATAGATGTTCCGAGTCAGATGCTTCTCTGAAAATAAAATCGTCTTCCAAATTTATGAAACATAAATCTAAAGTTATATTCAAAGTATTTTTGAACTTATTTATTTGAACAAAATTATTACCATAAAACGTATTAATTAACTCAAGATCAATGTTAGATAGTAAGTTTATTGGTAATAAATATTTCGGATTCTCAATGTCACTAATAAAATTAATATTGGGTCGATTAAAGTCACCGAAAATGATGCAATCATCCTCTTCTCCTAAGTTGGAGGTATTTTTGTCAGAAACTTATAGTGAGAATTATAAGTAATTTCATCGGAAGATGGTGGAGTGTAGACGGTTCCTATGAGAATATCTTTTTGTTTCAATTTAATTTTGACAAATACTAAATCCATATATTTAAATGAGGCTGCCTCGACTAATTCACATAGTAGATATGTTCTAACAGCTATCAAAACTCCGCCCCTCTGGCAGTGCTTGTTTCCTCATAATTCCTATCTTTTCTTTCTTTCTCGGATTGAATAAATAGATCTTTTATTTTAGATCTCATGCACTACAGTTAAAGTAAAAATCTTTAAGGAAGTGTTGTTAAAATTCTGAAAATTAGAAATTGGCACTGTAGGTTTAACAGCACAGCCACGCCCGTATAAAAGTGATCATAATTGTGACGAGTACTGTTTAAGTATCTGACTCTTTCACTTCGTAAAAAATTATTGTGAGCTTTAAGATCTTCCTCTATTTGTGATGGTGTAAGAATGTCGTAAGCTTCGTGAAACTGTTTGTAGAGCGATAACAAACGGTCAGAGTCTGTAGGAAAACCTTGTGATGAAATTATTACTTGTGTGATCGCTCTAGTTTTTCCGTTGATAGAAATAGCATAGGGTCGCTCTTTGAAATAAGCGAGATAGTCACGTACAGCTTCTCGTAAGCCAGCTTCCGAACGAAGTCTTGAAAGACAATATCTACTATCTCCTCCCTGTTCAATGGAATTCTTGGTTAATTGAACGCGAGGTGGAAAAAGTGGGTCTATAAATGAAGTTTTTTGTTGTGCTAGTCTGGTATTATTGTTTTGTGGTTCGGGATTGAGCGTTTCTCCTCTAACGAAGTTAGGGTGGAGGACACCGGCTTCTGTATTGACAGAACTATCAACGAGAACTGGTTTTTTTATACCACGTAAAGTGGGTCGTGCTTGATCGTACTTGATCGTGCCTAGATCTGTGCTTGACACTGAACTTACTATCTGAAATATTGGAAAATGTTTAAGGAGGAGTGTTAATCTGGCAACATTACAATGTTGCGAAATGTCAAGTTATAAACATGAAATTTGTTATAATTTTATTATTATATTATTGTATGGCTGTATAAGCAATAAAATTCAGCTTTTTAATTAATATTTTATAAATATTTTGACTATATTTTAGAATTATTAAAAAAAAATCAATTTAAACTAATGCGCATGTTCCTCTCTCAAATAAAAATTCAAATCGTTATTATCATTTTATTTGAATTGAATTTCCAATGTAGAAATTGGTTTTTTATATTGGCTTTTTGTTTTTTCATTAGTGCAAAAGTTTGTCTTGCATTGCAGGTCATTTTAATTTCGAATTACCAAAACTCCAAATATGTATTGAAATTAAATAAAATTTATTCTAATTTATTCGAAATAATTACACAATTAATTTGTTTTACTTTTTTTTTATCTAGGAATGCTAAAATAGTTTAATTTATATTAATACAGTTAGGGCCAGTTTCACCATCCTCAGTTAAGTTAAAGTTAAGTCAAATTTAACATAACTGCCACTTAACTGAAGGAAATGGGTTTCACCAGTCTCAGTTAGCTAAATATTAAGTTCATTTGGTATCACTCAGTTATCTCTCGGTTAAAGTTAAGTATGTCGGTTAACTAATTTTAATCTTAACTGAGGCTGGTGAAACTGGCCCTTACTATTTCTAATAAAAGAAAATATAAAATGTAGTATTGGTTTCGTGTTTAATGAATTTTATTAACACACATATCATGAACATATATCATGAACTTACTCACAAAACTACTATTATTTCATTTGTGTTTTCTATCATCGTATTTGTTTCACGTTATTATAAACCTTGCGTACGAAAAAATCCTGACGTTTGTGATCAGCTGATTTGTATTTCGAAAACTTAAAATATAATTGTTATTTCTTGCAAATCAAGATTGTTTTGTGTTGTATTTGAGTTGTTTTTACTATAGCTACATTCCCGAGCAGAAATTAGTTAGGGAAAACCTGAATACATTTAGGGCATAATCAGGGCCTGGTCGGTCCTACAAGGGCAATCCCTATTAGGGCAATCTGATGTGGGCCTGATTTAGAATACCCTTTTAGGATTAACATTATTTGAACATATCCGGCCCTGCAGCCAAATTCTGTAACTGTGAAGTGGTGAAGTGATAAATTTTTTAATGTAAAGTAACGAAGAAATTTTTAACACTTCACCGCTTCACAGTTACAGAATTTGGCTGCTGATCAGGTTTTTCGTATTTGACCCCTAGCTGAAATTTCAATTGTTTAAAATTCACCAGAGTATTATCCATTTTAGAAATATATAGTTCAAATCGTTTCATGTACGTTTTAGTTATCGCTTCTCGGCTGAAATACTATAATAATAGTGATTGAGGTGGTATGTATGTTTTAATTTTTTCCATTGTAATTTTCGTATTTTAATTTGATTAATTTATATATATATATATATATATATATATATATAGATATATATATATATATATATATATATATATATATATATATATATATATATATATATATATATATATATATATATATATATATATATATATATATATATATATATATATATATATATATATATATATATATATATATATATATATAAAAATAATATATCAGGGTCAGATCCGGATATCCCAATCAGGGTCTGATCCGATTATCCCAATCGGGGTCTGATCCGGTAATCCTAATCAGGACCTGATAGAGCAAAAGCGTTACACTCATGATCAGGGCCCTATCAGGCTGCCCTACCAATGCCTGATCCGCACTAGGGCAAACCTGATCAGCAGCCAAATTCTGTAACTGTGAAGCGGTGAAGTGTCAAAAATTGCCTCGTTTCTTTTCATTGAAAAACTTATCACTTCACCGCTTCACAGTTACAGAATTTGGCGACAGGACCTTACTTGAGCCCTGACAAATTTCTGCTCGGGTTATTATTATTTTTGCAGTAAATTTTAATATATAATTACAGATTTCTAATTATTTTTACATGCATAATCTGCAGCAATATAACGATTTGAACTTTAAAGAAAAAACTCTATAGTATTCTTTGGAATATTAGTCCAGGCACATTGACTCATTTACAGAGATAAAAAAAGAAAAATGTTATCCAGATACATACGTTTTTAAATGGTTAAAAGGGTTAAAGTCAACATAAGGAAAATGTGTTATGTGCCCAAGAAGGTTAGGGGATGATTTTAGGGGTTGAAAAGGAGTGAAAATGGATACATCTCGTGTTTTTTGCAATTTCACGCGAAATTTGATGTCCTACTGAAAAATGTTGAATACAAAAGTTGTAGATCTTGGAAAAATCTACAACTTTTGTATGGGTCATTTTTTAATATAACCTCAAAATTTCAGAAAAAAATGCGGAAAATCAAAAAAAAATTTTTTTTTTGTTTTTTACTTGTCAATTTCTCAAAAATAAATATTTTTTAACCAAACTTGCTGAAAATACTCCTTTTTGTGTCCCAAACAACAAAACAAATTTTAGATTGAAATATTAAAAACTGTTTGAAAGATTCATTTTTTTCGATCCGAAACACGTTGTTTTCAAAGTTACATTTTACTACTTACAATCATCGTAGAGAGGTCATACAGGGCTCATTTTTTTCGTTTTGACGTCTTCTTTTTAATGAAATAATAAAACAATACAGCTTCCATTTAAAAACATGTCTAAAAATTGAAAAATATAAAAAATTTAATTTTGCAAAACAAATTTTTTGGTTATTGTTAATAATTTGTTATAAATAAAAAAAATTTTCAAAAACTAATAAGACCATTGAATTGTACGGAAAAAAACACGAAGAAACATATGTTTTCCTATTTAAATACATTTTTTATTTTTGTACAGTACTGCTATAAATATTGTAATAGCATATTTCGTGTAGTTGAAAGATGTCATGTAAGTACATACAATGCCATCGACTTTTACTTTAATAAGAAAAGTTCCTCATTTCTCGCGATAAAATTAATTCATTCAATTATTTTCTACATATTTTGATAAATAAATCGTCTTATAATTAACTTTTGTATACAATTATTTAAAACATGCTTTTAAATAATTGAATGATTTTTTTAAAATGAAATCTGAATCTAATTTAACTTGCACCGAAATTATAATTGAAATTTATATCAACAAAATAGATTGTTAACAATACTACTACTACTAATAATAATAATAATAAAAAAATAATGGAGGTAAATGACAATAATGAAAAACTCAATTTTAATCAAGTTGATTTTTTAATGAAATATGCTCAAGTTCTGATAAATATCATACATTTACACTTTATATACATAAATATTGTTACGTTTTTCTAACCTTACTTCGAATTGGTCTTACTCACAATTCGATAAACGTAATTCCCAATCTCTTCCTGAGTTCGATCACTGATTAGTAAGCCCAAACACCAGGTTTTATTAAGTATTCAACACCTTAATTGTTTCACAACAACAGGAAAACAATACAGCAACCAATATTCCTAACTAGAATATTCTTTCAACAGCTTCAGAAACTCCAACGGTTGATTGTAGAAATTTCCAGTACACCACGTTAAAAATAATACCCAAAATATTTCTACTTAATAACACTTATAACTTTATTACACTTATAACTTTACACAAAAAGATCACTTTTATAAATTTAACTTCACTATCGCAGGTTTAAAATAAAACTAATTCAAAACTACAAGAGGTAATTTTCTTTTATACCTTCTGCAATACTTCTAGATAATTCGACATCACTTTTCAGAAACCTTGAGAAAATATTAGAATATTCGATTATTTTACGTTATGTTGATTTGATTCATAAAATCGTTTATGTTGACCCTATTTCTAAGAATATGTACAACAACAACAATATTCATTTCATTCAATTGTAGTGTTTTGTTGATTTTATTTTCCTGGAAGTATATTTGGCTTTGATTTATATTGAAATTTCTATTGATAAAATGAAATGTACAATAAATATAAAATTCGATGCAAGATAAATTCATTTTAAAAAATCATTCAATTATTTAAAAGCATGTTTTAAATAATTTTGTACAAAAATTAATTATAAGACGATTTATTCATCAAAATATGTAGAAAATAATTGAATTAATTAATTTCATCGCGAGAAATGAGGAACTTTTCTTATTAAAGTAAAAGTCGATCGCATTGTATGTACTTACCTGACATCTTTCAACTACACGGAATATGCTATTACAATGTTTATAGCAGTATTGTACAAAAATAAAAAATGTATTTAAATAGAAAAACATATGTTTCTTCGTGTTTTTTCCCATACAATTCAATGGTCTTATTAGTTTTTGAAAATTTTTTTTATTTATAACAAATTATTAACAATAACCAAAAAACTTGTTTTTGCAAAATTAAATTTTTTATATTTTTCAATTTTTAGACATGTTTTTAAATGGAAGCTGTATTGTTTTATTATTTCATTAAAAAGTAGACGTCAAAACGAAAAAAATGAGCCCTGTATGACCTCTCTACGATGATTGTAAGTAGTAAAATGTAACTTTGAAAACAACGTGTTTCGGACCGAAAAAAATGAATCTTTCAAACAGTTTTTAATATTTCAATCTAAAATTTTTTTTGTTGTTCGGGACACAAAAAGGAGTACTTTCAGCAAGTTTGGTTAAAAAATATTTATTTTTGAGAAATTGACAAGTAAAAAACAAAAAAAAATTTTTTTTGTTTCTTTGAATTTTTTTCTGAAATTTTGAGGTTATATTAAAAAATGACCCATACAAAAGTTGTAGATTTTTCCAAGATCTACAACTTTTGTATTCAACATTTTTCAGTAGGACATTAAATTTCGCGTGAAATTGCAAAAAACACGAGATGTATCCATTTTCACTCCTTTTCAACCCCTAAAATCATCCCCTAACTTTCTTGGGCACATAACACATTTTCCTTATGTTGACTTTAACCCTTTTAACCATTTAAAAACGTAGGTTTCTGGATAACATTTTTTTGTTCTCCATATTCAACGTGCCTGGACTATATGCTAATTTTAAAGGTTAAAATCTTATTTAAGAAAATAAACGAACAAAATACATCAAATTTTAAAAAAGTCGGTCAAGTGCGAATAAAATTTGCTCGCCGAAGGTCCCATGAACGTAGAAGAACAAACTGTCAAAAATAATTTACATAAAGTTATTACCAGACCATAGACACATAAAAATTGATTTGTTCCTCGTAGATGTCAATTGAAAAATTATCGAAATTATATACTCAAATGAAAAAATATTACATCTCAATAAAAAATATCAATTCAATAGCTAGCTGTTTATGGTAACTAAACAGAGATTCAATTACACTACGTCTATATAGCTAGACAATATTTTATGTTGAAAAATATACTTTATAATTGACAATAATTCAAAAACTGCGAACTTTAAAATTATAAAAAAAAATATTATGTTTTATAAATTAAGAGATCTTTCAATCGACGCCTCACTCATTTAAACATTTTCAATGATTTTTATCCCCTTCTATACTCTCACCCTCTCAAATACAGAAAAATTATGTGACACTTCGCCATAGTTTTAGTTCAGGGTTAAACATATTCCTCTGTCTGTGAATTTTTTCAAAGTTTTTGAAAATCAACGTCGAAACGTAGGGGGAGGTATTGCCCTGTTCACTGGAAAATTCTAGACAAAATTCCAATGTTTCCTAGATCAAGTACTTTTTCAAATGATATCTCACTGTACTAGGTTTTAAATGGTGCTTTAAATTATGTTCTCTTCTCCGTCTTGATCCATAGGATTTATAATTTACGAGATAATCGATATAATGGGCAAAACACGTCTTATTCTCACTAATAGTGTTGCGGATGAAAAACAGAACTCAAAAAAGAACAACATTTGTTACCTATTTTCTTACATTTACGTAAGGTTTTACTGAAATTGCAGTTTAGATTTATTTTTCGTTTAAGTTTAATCAGTTTAACAACAATAAATTAATTAATAAACAAATTTCTAATTCTATTATAAAAATTTTCATGGTTTAAAAGAAACAAGTTCAGTTCTTCGCAGTTATTTGTTTTGTTTTGAAAACCTCTTCTAAATAAAATGCAGATTTTTTCAGTATTCGAGTCATCGTCGTATCATTTTTATTCACTGTGGCAGCGCCAAATTTCTCACTAAAAATGTTAACAAAATATTAATATTATGAAATATGTGCCTAATTGTACTCATACGTAAATCCGCTTATCCATTCAAAATTATCGATTAAAGTCCATGTAGCATGTCCAGTTACATTAACGCCGGCATCGATAGCATTCAAAATAGCATCAAAATGATCCTGGAAAAAATTTAAATTTATAAACAGAAACCTTTGTGGAAGGAAATTTACATTTAAATACGCTATCCGACCATCATCTACTAATTCACCATTGTCTGACCAACCATTTTCAGTAATCAGTATATCAATATTACCGTAAAACTTGTGTATCCATAATAGTAAATTTGACAAACCTTCTGGAATCGAATAAAGCCAGCTAGATTTACCTCTAGGCCAGTTGTTATCAACAAACTCATCACATCCTACATCCCGTTCTTTTGACGGATTCGGAAGATTATCTTTAGTTACAGGTTGCACTATGCGGCTGGTATAGTAATTCAAACCAAAAAAGTCAGCTGTTCCTTTAATGTATGCTACCATTTCTCGACTAAATCTAGGCAACCTAGACGATTCTCTACCTTCGTTGGCACTATTTCTGTCAACTGTTTCTCGTACAACTGCTGGATAGTCACCGTCCACAGAAAAAATTGGATTTGCAAATAATCCGAGCTAAACAACAAAATTCATAAAGTTTTCAAAATCAGTTTTATTGTGTTACTACCTCAAACTGTAAAGCTCTGTCAGCTGCCTCTATATCCGCTTCATTATTTAAATCATTTGGAAAAAAATATCTGGCATTTAACGTTATGCCAACCGCACCTTTAAATTTCGGATAGTAATTCTTTTTATACAAATGATATGTACGAGCATGTGATATCAACATATGATGTGTACACAAATAATCTCCAACACCACTGACGAATATACCAGGCGCATGTCCACCATCACCATAGGCTCTACAAAAACTCTTCGGCTCGTTAAAAGTAATCCATTGTTTCACTTTTGCTCCGTATTCTTTGAATATCAAATTTGCAAATAAAACAAAGTAGTCAGCTATCAATGGATTTGTCCAACCGCCTAGATTTTGTAGAGTTTGTGGTAAATCCCAATGATATATGGTTGGAATCGGTTCAATTCCATTTTGAATAAGCTCGTCCATCAATTGATGATAATATATAATTCCTGCTGGATTAACAGACGAAATTTCACCAGTTGGCAGAACTCTAGACCAGCTAATTGAAAATCTATAAAAATTTGCCTGCAAAATTTAATTTAACGGTGTTAAGAAGAAGCTAACATGATGTGAGAAAATTTTACCCCGATACGTTTTAGTACATCCACATCTTCCTTATAAAGATGGTATGAATCTATTGCGGTATCTGCATTCGTTCTATCCGCAACCTTTTCAGGAAAACTGTGTGTAAATGTGTCCCAAATACTTGGTCCCTTACCTTTCGTGAAAAAAAGCATTAAATACCCACAAGTCATTAATTTATTTATGCTTCACAATGATATAAAGTAATTATAATGTCTAGGATACGCAATATATAAACACATTCATAAAAACCGGGGCGTTATGAGAGGGCATTATGAATTCATAACGCCCGCTATTAAGACGCTAAAAAAACCAATTAAAATTATTTTTACAGTAGTTTTGTCTACAAAATGTAAATAGTTCTTTTTAATTTAAGCTAGTAAAAGATTTTTACATTTGTTTAAAAAATTTTAGCAACATTTTAGTTATAAAATGTTCATATGTTTTTCCAAAACTATCAAATTATTTTAAACGTCATTCAATTTGTTTAGAATTTGTTTACATAGCAACGTACCTACAACAAATAATTATTTTAAACTTCAAAATCTTTTTGAAGCCCTTGGTTGATAAATAGCTATTATAGAAAAATTTATACAATAACACTTTGAAATTATTTGTCAATAGTTTCATTTACATTGAGTTCTTATCGTTTGCTTTTATTTCCCTTGCAATTTGTTTTACTTATTAAATCCATAATATTATCGCTATGCTGATACTAACGTAATAAAAAAAATGTTGGGGTTGGTTATGGATTACAAATTGTGTGAATATATTTGAATAATATTTCAATTCGCGTATCAGTTTCATTTCCTGCCCCAAAATAATATTGACTTTGAATTAAAATGTTTCTATGACATATTTACAAATAAACGTTTTTATTGTTTATTTAAGTGGTAAAGAATTATACGAACCATCAGCATTCCAACCACCTTCAATTTGATATGCAGCGGTTGCTGTACCAAACTTAAAATTTACTGGAAATTTTCGAATCCGTGTAACATCGAAAGAATTGCTGTAATTCACAATAAACATAACAAAATTTTGATTTTCAAGTCATTATTTATAAAAGATTTACTTTAATCCAATAAATAACGTTAGCAAAATCATTAAAATGTTCGGAACTAAAAGCACCATTTTTGTATATTTTATTTCAACTGAAAAGCTTTTAACGAAAGTTTTAGCTGAACTAATAAAAAGAATGTTATTTTACTATATATAGAAGTGTTCTTTAAGGTTAAGTTGGAGAGGGATAGAGAACATAAGACTTATTTTTGATTTATCTTTTTAAATAAAAGTAAGATTTTGTATTTTATTGTGTTTGTCTGAACTTATCCGATAATAACGCTTGCAAGTATATATATGCCTCGAACTTTAGTGATAGCGACCGCGATGAGAAGTGTTTCCGTACAACTCACTTAGAACTTGTTAAACGCTTTCTTTTTGAATTCACTTCCTCCTCGCACTTGTTAATGATGGTTTTGCGGGATAGAGTTGGCAAATAATAACATATACAAACTATTACTAACCTCATGAGAGAAGTGGCAATTTAGAAGTGACAATTCGATTATAATTATATGACAAGTTAGCCCACATAAAAGATTACTCTTACGTACAGAAATTGCACATTGCATCGGTTGAACCAAAAAAAGTCAGACTAAAGAGACGTAAACTAGCTTCCACAACCGATGGTCCTGACATCACATTAGACATGGGGAGCACAAAAACAAATGCCTTACAGGTGTAGTAAATTGTTGAATAAAACCAGCCTGTAAAACAATTTTGAAAAAATGCATTAAATGTGCATTAATTGTGCATGATACAAAATCCCCGTGGACAAAGTTGGGCATAACATAACACATGTTATGCATATGATGTGCACCATACCGTGCATATGTTGTAAAAAGCCTTAGCATGTACATGCACACACATTTCAGACGCATGTTTTGTTTATAATAAAAATGAAACAAAATTTATTCGATGATAATTAGGGCAATCAAAAATATGCAAAATAAAAAACTTTTTTTACGAGTTGTATATTTCTTTGGAATAGGGATACATATACGAAAAGTTTAAAAAAATTTGTATTTACATATACAACTGATACAACAACATATAGAACAATACAAAAAAGTCCGAGCGGCGGGATGTCCGCTAGAAATAGGTAGATTTCGAGATCAGACAGTTGTGTGTACAAGTAGAATCTGATGTATCAGATTAGTTTAAATAAAACAAACTAATTACAAACAGATATCGAACAAATTTTAAAAAGAAAATTAGCTACATATAAGCAAAACTACATCTATCCAATTTTGCAACAAACAAATATCAGATCTACCACAGAACATATGTGTGACAATTTATGACACTATATGAAAAACAAACGCAAACCTACTCTATATCATATATCGTGCAACTACTGCAAAATATCAAAATAGTTTATTTTTAAGAAAAAAAATATTGGCGACGCTGATGCATAGGCTGACTTCACCACAGCTCTGGAAACATAGTGTTCTGGATATATAATGAGCTAATATCCATAAAATACTTTAATTAAAAGCTAACCAATATTATGGACTTCGTAGTTCTAATAATAAAAATATTAAAGCAGGCAGTAGTATCCCAACAAACACAAATTCTGTTGTACGAGAAAAAGTAAAAAAAAATTTATCGGAAGTGACAAAGCGGAAGTTAGGATGCAGAACTGTTGTAAACCGTACTAAATGTGTATGTACCAAATTTCATCCAACTCGATTATCAGGTACAGAAGTTATTGAGCTTCCAAAATAACAGGTGCTTGGAGGACCCCCTACCACTTTGTTCACTATCGCTAAAAAATCTAATCAGTTCCTTGCCATACATGTTTGCATCTTTTTGCAAAGTGTAATCAAAATTACTTAACGAACGAATGTTGTATGCTTCCAACAAACATTGAAACAATAAACAGGTGTTCGGGAGGACCCGAATATTGTCCAAAAACTAGTCAATTCTTTGTCAATAAAGTCTTTATCTTTTTTCAAAGTGCCATTAAAATTGATTAATGAATGAAATCTGTATGCTCCCAACAAACTTTAAAAACCAAGTGTGAAAAGTCAGCAGTTGTATGGTAGATCCCCCGCCACTTTGATCAATGTGTCCCAAAAGATGATAATTATCTTCTTACACTAATTGAAACCTTTCCATAAGTTTTATCATAATCACTTCATTATTGTAGGCTGTAGTGTGCATAAAGATACTGAAAAAACTGCCAACAATTAAAAAAAAATTTTTTTACCGGAAGTAAAAAACCGGAAGTTGGGATGCAGAATTTTTGTAAATCATACTAAATGCTTATGTACAAAGTTTCATCCAATTCGATTATCAGGTACAGATGTTATTGAGCTTAAAAAAAAAACAGGTGTATGGGACACCCCCCACCACTTTGTTCACTATCGCTCAAAAACTAATCAGTTCTTTGCCATACATGTTTGCATTTTTTTCCAAAGTGTCATCAAAATTGGTTCACGAACGAATGCTGTGTGCTCCCAACAAACATTGAAAAAATGATGACACAGTAAACAGGTGTTCGGGAGACCCCGTACCACTTATCCCAATATTGTCCAAAAACTAATTAGTTCCTTGTCATTTAAGTCTCCATCTTTTTCCAAAGTGTCATTAGAATTGATTAATGAATGAAGTCTGTATGCTCCCAACAAACTTTAAAAACAAAGTGTGAAAAGTCAGCAGTTGTATGGTAGACCCCCGACACTTTGATCAATGTGTCCTAAAAGATGATAATTATCTTCTTACACTAATTGGAACCCTATTCCATAAGTTTCATCATAATCACTTCATTATTGTAGGCTGTAGTGTGCATAAAGACACTGAAAAAACTTCAAAAAAGTACAAAAAAACATTTTTTACCGGAAGTAAAAAACCGGAAGTTGGGATGCAGAACTATTTTAAACCGTACTACATACTCATGTACCAAGTTTCATCCAATTCGCTTATCAGGTACAGAAGCTATAGATCTTTCAAAAAAAACAGGTGCTCCAGGGACCCCCCACCACTTTGTTCACTATCGCTCAAAAACTAATCAGTTCTTTGCCATACATGTTTGCATCTTTTTCCAAAGTTTCATCAAAATTCAATAACGAACGAATGCTGTGTGCTCCCAACAAACATTGAAAAAATGATGACACATTAAACAGGTGTTCGGGAGGACCCCCACCACTTATTCCAATATTATCCAAAAACTAATCAGTTCTTTGTTACTTAAGTCTCCATCTTTTTCTAAAGTGTCAATAAAATAAATTAATGAATGAAATCTGTATGCTCCCAACAAACTTAAAAAACAAAGTGTGAAAAGTCAGCATTTGTATGGTAGACCCCCCATCACTTTGATCAATGTGTCCCAAAACATGATAATTATCTTTTCACACTAATTGGAACCCTATTCCATAAGTTTTATCATAATCCCTTCATTATTTTAGGCTGTAGTGTGCATAAAGACACTGAAAAAACTTCAAAAAAGTACAAAAAATTTTTTTTTACCGGAAGTGAAAAACCAGAAGTTGGGATGCAGAACTATTTTAAACCGTACTACATACTCATGTACCAAGTTTCATTCAATTCGCTTATCAGGTACAGAAGTTATAGAGCTTTCAAAAAACAGGTGCTCCAGGGACCCCCCACCACTTTGTTCACTATCGCTCAAAAACTAATCAGACTTCCAAAGTGTCATCAAAATTCATTCACGAATGAATGTTTTATGCTCCCAACAAACTTAAAAACTGTGGAAAAAACCACCTGTTGTATGGTGGACCCCCCAACCCTTTATCCAATGTGCTCCAAAAGCTGATAAAATCTTTCTCATGTTATTTAAAAGCTTTTCGCAACGTTTCATGAAAATCGATCGGTAATTGTAGGCTACAGTAGGGATAAACACCTGAAAAAAAAACTTTTTAGCCGGAAGTGATAAACCGGAAGTTGGTATGCAGAAATCTTGGAAACAGTACTAAAACCTTATATACTAAGTTTCAATAAGATCATAGCCCGGGATAAGAAGTTATTCAAGATTTAAACTTAGAGGTGTTCGGGAGACCTCCCGCCATTTTGTCCAAATTTGAAATGAATCCAGATCTTCCATTTTCAAGTGAACCTGTATCATTTGACAAAGTTTCATCAAGATCCTATGCAGAAAACTCACCCACCCACCCACACACAGACGTACACCAAAATTTTTTTTGGCTATTTAGATAGAGGATGGTCCAAAACAAAAGATAAAATAAAACTTGGGTATGTAAGATTTTTTTTTTCACGATAGATTGCATTACTTCACACAATTTAAAATTGTGGTGAAGTAAAAAGTTTTTTTTCTACTTCAAGCTACGAAAATGTCATTTTAATATATAGTAAAACCTATATGAAAGGCAAACTTTTTCTAAGTAGTGACTGAAAAGTTTTTCAGTCACTTGAACTGAAAGTAAATAAGTTTCGGTGGTCGCCTACAGGTGGTGGTTACTTAAAGGATTGAATAAATAATTCAATATTTGAGATTGAATTTGATTTACTGTTTCGCTGTGTTTATTTCTGTATTTTGAAGGGATTGAATATTTTGAATATTTTGATCGAATCGAATCGAAACTAATCATTATATCAATTGTGTGTAATTAATTAATTAAACTAATAATGAGTGTGTTTTTTGTCTATATCGGAGAAATAGGAGCGACAAAATAAAATTTGTATCAGATATATCGTATAATTTTTTCCTCCGATAATTAACTGTCAGATATAAAATATATTCTTTGAGTTCTTTCCGCCAAAAAAAAAATTTATTAAATAAATAAATAAATTTTATTAAAAAATTTATTTTTATTTGTTTTTAATTGAAACTTTACCTACAATTTTTTAAATTTATAGTTTAAAGGATGACTGCCAGTCGGTAAAAAAAATATCTGTAATATCTATAAAAGTTTTTAGAGAAAATATATGAACTATTTCCATTATTCATATTGTCAAAGTCATCTACTAAAAACTTACAAAACGACATATCTAAATTTGACTGTGTAAAAAATTAACAATTATATATCGCATTTTTACAAGTGTAAAATAATGTTATAATGCAGCCCATCTACTTTGAAACATGTTTCAAAACTTGGTTTACAAACTTGTTTGCATATTTACCATACATTATGAAACGTGTTTGTAAACTTGGTTGATAAACTTACAATTATGGATGTCAATTTCTATTATTATTTTAATAAACCGTCAAATTGGTTAACCGTCAAATTGGTTTGCAAACTTCACCATACACTATAAAACATTCTATAAACACAAACCAAGTTTTGAAACATGTTTCAAAGTGGATGGACTCCTTTATAATTGTGTTCGCCTGTTATTATTCCATCTGTAGGCAAACACAATAATAACATTATTTTACACTGGTAAAAATGCGATATATAGGGCGATTTTTCTGTTCCGGTGTTTACCGCAATGGCGCTGCAAAAAGGGGATAAGAGAAAAAATCACAAAAATTTTATATGGAATTCCATACAAAACACAATTTGAATAATTTTAAAAGTTATCTATGAAATTTCTCATTTTACTACAACTAAATAATTTAAATTTGTTTATGAAGTCTTATTGACAATATATTAAGCATAATATATAAAATGAAATCAATAATTTAAATTAATAAATTATTGTTAAATTGAATCACCAAACAATCTTTTTACTAAGTATATTTATTTATGACGCGTTTCGAATATTAAATATTCATCATCGGTACAAAAAATATGACTAAATCTAAATAAAAACAAATATTCATTCTTTAAATTTTGATTGAAAAAATGGCATACTAACATTTTATGAATTAAATAGTTTAAAATAATTTTCATACGTATAAAATTTACTTGTTTTTTAAAAAATATGACATACTGATCAAAATACTATGAATAAAATATAAATGAATTGAATTTTTAGAATGAAAATTTACAAAATCGAATTATACAAAATATTTGAATTAAATAATAATTGGTCGTTTAAAATTAAATTTGGAGATTTTTTGAATGCCTTATAAATTTCAAACTCTTCAAGAGAATCCATTAAAAATCCTTTACTACATAGATGCAATGGTTCTAAATTTTGTTCAAAACTGGTGTAGTTATGGTTATTATCATTTAGATGATTTGCGAAAATGGACTTTAAATTTTGTTTATTTTTGTTCATTGGAATATGTTCTTTAAATCTCTCAATGAAACTTCTTCCTGTTTTTCCAATATAAAATTTTCCACAAGTATCACACTTGATTTTATAAATTCCAGAACATGATCTTAAATTGAATTTAGATTTTGGTTTTAAGATTTTGTATAAATTATTTTTTGTTCTAAAAGATATCGAGTAATTATGTTTTTTGAAATGATTTCTTAAAATGTTAGGTAATAAGTTAGTATATTCCATTGAAATATATTTGATGTTGTTATTATTATTATTTGAATTTTTTAACTTATTTAAACATTTAGATAATAACTTATCAATAAATTTTGAATCATAACCATTATCTGAAGCGATAAATTTTATTGTATTCAATTCATCTTGAAAATTTGAAATATTTAGTGGTATATTTAGAAGGCGATAAATGAGTGAATTGTATGCTGCTGCTTTTTGTGAATTTGGATGATGTGACGAATTATTTATTGTTATACTGGTAGTAGTTGGTTTTCGAAAAATTTTATATTCAAATTGATTATTAATTTTTGAAATAGTTATATCTAAAAAATTTATTGAATTATTTTCTTCAATTTCAAGGGTAAATTTTATATTTGGGTGAATACTATTCATGTAATTATTAAAATTTTGTATTTGTCGACATATGTATAAATTTTGTATAAATTTATCTACAAATTTATTTGATCAACACACACGAATTAATTTGAAACAAATTCATGCAAGAGCTCCAGAATTTCAAGGTTTGCCAAAAATTCATAAGCCAAATGTTCCCATCAGACCTCTTATTAATTATAAAACAGCACCTTCTTACAAAGTAGCAAAATTTTTAGTCAAAATTATTAATAATAATATTATATTAATGAATAACCAATCGGTTAAAAATAATTTGAGCTTAATTGAGAAAATTAATAAGATCAAATTATTATCTCAATACAAGATGTTTTCGTTAGACATAACAAATATGTATACTAATATACCTATTAATGAAACTGTAAATATTTTAGAAGAAAACTTAATCAACACTGGCACTTTAGATATTTTAAAAATTAAAGATCTAATCAACTTAATTCGAATTATTTTGAAACAAAATTATTTTACCTTTGATGATAAGTTTTTCATTCAAAATAAGGGTCTTGCAATGGGTTCTCCTTTAAGTGGATTACTTGCTGAAATTTTCTTAAATAGTTTTGAGAACAAATTCATATTTTCAAATTTAAATATTCAACAAAATTTATTAATATCTTATTCAAGATATGTGGATGATACCTTCATTTTGTTTAATGGAACATGTCGACAAATACAAAATTTTAATAATTACATGAATAGTATTCACCCAAATATAAAATTTACCCTTGAAATTGAAGAAAATAATTCAATAAATTTTTTAGATATAACTATTTCAAAAATTAATAATCAATTTGAATATAAAATTTTTCGAAAACCAACTACTACCAGTATAACAATAAATAATTCGTCACATCATCCAAATTCACAAAAAGCAGCAGCATACAATTCACTCATTTATCGCCTTCTAAATATACCACTAAATATTTCAAATTTTCAAGATGAATTGAATACAATAAAATTTATCGCTTCAGATAATGGTTATGATTCAAAATTTATTGATAAGTTATTATCTAAATGTTTAAATAAGTTAAAAAATTCAAATAATAATAATAACAACATCAAATATATTTCAATGGAATATACTAACTTATTACCTAACATTTTAAGAAATCATTTCAAAAAACATAATTACTCGATATCTTTTAGAACAAAAAATAATTTATACAAAATCTTAAAACCAAAATCTAAATTCAATTTAAGATCATGTTCTGGAATTTATAAAATCAAGTGTGATACTTGTGGAAAATTTTATATTAGAAAAACAGGAAGAAGTTTCATTGAGAGATTTAAAGAACATATTCCAATGAACAAAAATAAACAAAATTTAAAGTCCATTTTCGCAAATCATCTAAATGATAATAACCATAACTACACCAGTTTTGAACAAAATTTAGAACCATTGCATTTATGTAGTAAAGGATTTTTAATGGATTCTCTTGAAGAGTTTGAAATTTATAAGGCATTCAAAAAATCTCCAAATTTAATTTTAAACGACCAATTATTATTTAATTCAAATATTTTGTATAATTCGATTTTGTAAATTTTCATTCTAAAAATTCAATTCATTTATATTTTATTCATAGTATTTTGATCAGTATGTCATATTTTTTAAAAAACAAGTAAATTTTATACGTATGAAAATTATTTTAAACTATTTAATTCATAAAATGTTAGTATGCCATTTTTTCAATCAAAATTTAAAGAATGAATATTTGTTTTTATTTAGATTTAGTCATATTTTTTGTACCGATGATGAATATCTAATATTCGAAACGCGTCAATAAATAAATATACATACTAAAAAGATTGTTTGGTGATTCAATTTAACAATAATTTATTAATTTAAATTATTGATTTCATTTAATATACAACAACTTGGAGATCAAATAAAATACCTTTTTATTTATTTAATTTTTTACAATAAATAAAAATTTATTTGAAATATATAAAATATTTTCTTTTCTTCTGTCCGTAAAACAAATACGAAAATAGGTTAAATTTTTCATACAACTTTGTATGGGAAATTTTGACAGTTTTTATGTTTCTTTTTTGAGCGACTTAAGAATATTATTCTTAAAATTACGCTTAAAATATAGTCAATAACACTTCATAAGCAAATTAAAATTGTTCAATTGTGGTAAAATGAGAAATTTCATAGATAATTTTTAAAATTATTCAAGTTGTGTTTTGTATGAAATCCCATATAAAAGTTTTTGAATTTTTTCTCTTATCCCCCTTTTGCAGCGCCATTGCGGTAAACACCGGAACAGAAAAATCGGCCTAATTTTATATGGAATTTCATACAAAACACAACTTGAATAATTTTAAAAATTATCTATGAAAGTTCTCATTTTACTACAATGAAATAATTTTAATTTGTTTATGAACTATTATTGACTATATATTAAGCATAATATATAAAATATTTTATTTATTATGTCCGTAAAACAAATACTAAAATAGGTTAAATTTTTCTTACAACTTTGTATGGGAAATTTTGGCAATTTTTATGTTTCTTTTTTGAGCGACTTAAGGATAATATTTTATATATTACGTTTAATATATAGTCAATAACACTTCATAAGCCAATTTAAATTATTTAATTGTGGTAAACTGAGAAATTTCATAGATTACTTTTAAAATTATTCAATTTGTGTTTTGTATGAAATCCCATATAAAATTTTTGTGATTTTTTCTCTTATCCCCCATTTGCAGCGCCATTGCGGTAAACACCGGAACCGAAAAATTGCCCTATAGGGCGATTTTTCTGTTGCTGTGTTTACCGCAATGGCGCTGCAAAAAGGGGATAAGAGAACAATTCAAAAAATTTTATATGGGATTTCATACAAAACACAACTTGAATAATTTTAAAAATTATCTATGAAACTTCTCATTTTACTACAATGAAATAATTTAAATTTGTTTATGAACTATTATTGACTATATATTAAGCATAATATGTAAAATATTTTATTTTTTCAGCCTGTAAAACAAATACGTAAATGAGTTAAATTTTTCATACAACTTTGTATGGGAAATTTTGGCAATTTTTATGTTTCTTTTTTGAGAGACTTAAAAATAATATTTTATATATAACGCTGAATATATAGTCAATACTACTTTGTAATCAAATTAAAATTGTTCAATTGTGGCAAAATGAGAAATTTCTTAGATAACTTTTAAAATTATTCAAGTTGTGTTTTCTATGGACACAACTTGAATAATTTTAAAAGTTATCTAAGAAATTTCTCATTTTACCACGATTGAACAATTTTAATTTGATTATAAAGTATTATTGACTATATATTAAGCGTAATATATAAAATATTATTTTTAAGTCTCTCAAAAACGAAACATAAAAATTGCCAAAATTTCCCATACAAAGTTGTATAAAAATTTGACCCATTTTCGTATTTGTTTTACGGACAGAAAAAATAAAATATTTTACATATTATGCTTAATATATAGTCAATAATAGTTCATAAACAAATTTAAATTATTTCATTGTAGTAAAATGAGAAGTTTCACAGATAATTTTTGAAATTATTCAGGTTGTGTTTTGTGTGAAATCCCATATAAATTTTTTTGAATTTATTCTCTTATCCCCTTTTTGCAGCGCCATCGCGGTAAACACCGGAACAGAAAAATCGCCCTATAGGGCGATTTTTTTGTTTCGGTGTTTATCGTAATGGTGCTGCAAAAAGGGGATAAGAGAATAAATTCAAAAAATTTTATATGGGATTTCATACACAACACAACTTGTATAATTTTAAAAATTATCTATGAAATTTCTTATTTTACTACAATTAAATAATTTAAATTTGCTTATGAACTATGATTGACTATATATTAAGCATAATATATAAAATATTTTACTATCTTCTGTCCATAAAACAAATACGAAAATAGGTTAAATTTTTCATACAACTTTGTATGGGAAATTTTGGCAATTTTTATGTTGCTTTTTTGAGCGACTTAAGAATAATATTTTATATATTACCCTTAATATATAGTCAATAATACGTCATAAGCAAATTAAACCTGTTCAATTGTGGTAAAATGAGAAATTTCATACAAAACTTTTAAAATTATTCAAATTGTGTTTTGTATGGAATTCCATATAAAATTTTTGTGAATTTTTTTCTTTTCTACTTTTTGCAGCGCCCTTGCGGCCAACACCGGAACAGAAAAATCGCTCTATAGGGCGATTTTTCTGTTCTGGTGTTTACCGCAATGGCGCTGCAAATGGGGGATAAGAGAAAAAATCACAAAAATTTTATATGGGATTTCATACAAAACACAAATTGAATAATTTTAAAAGTAATCTATGAAATTTTTCAGTTTACCACAATTGAATAATTTAAATTGGCTTATGAAGTGTTATTGACTATATATTAAACGTAATATATAAAATATTATCCTTAAGTCGCTCAAAAAAGAAACATAAAAATTGCCAAAATTTCCCATACAAAGTTGTATGAAAAATTTAACCTATTTTAGTATTTGTTTTACGGACATAATAAATAAAATATTTTATATATTATGCTTAATATATAGTCAATAATAGTTCATAAACAAATTAAAATTATTTCATTGTAGTAAAATGAGAACTTTCATAGATAATTTTTAAAATTATTCAAGTTGTGTTTTGTATGAAATTCCATATAAAATTTTTTGAATTTTTTCTCTTATCCCCTTTTTGCAGCGCTCTATAGGGCGATTTTTCTTTTCCGGTGTTTACCGCAATGGCGCTGCAAAAGGGGGATAAGAGAAAAAATCACAAAAATTTTATATGGGATTCCATACAAAACACAACTTGAATAATTTTAAAAGTTGTCTATGAAATTTCTCATTTTTCCACAATTGAATAATTTCAACTTGCTTATGATTTATGAAGTATTATTGACTATATATTAAGCGTAAAATATAAAATATTATTCTTAAGTCGCTCAAAAAAGAAACATAAAAACTGCCAAAATTTCCCATACAAAGTTGTATGAAAAATTTAACCTATTTTCGTATTTGTTTTGCGGACAGAAGAAAATCAAATTTTTTATATATTACGCTTAAACTTTTTTCAAAAATTCTGAAAATATTGCAAAAATTATAACAAAATCAAAAATTGAAACTTTTTTCAAAATTCCAAAACTATTCCAAAAATTAGAATAAAATCAAATATTTAAACTTTTTCTAAATTCTAGTAATATTCCAAAAATTCTTAAAAATTCAAAAATTAAAACTTTTTCCAAAATTCTAAAAATATTCCAAAAATTCTTACAAAATCAAAGATTGAAACATTTTTCAAAATTCCAAAAATATTTCAAAAACTATAACAAATTCAAAAATTTCCATGTCACATTTACGTCATACAAAGTACAAACAGCTAAATTTTTTTTCCAAAAAATTGGCTAAAAAGTAAATGAAAATCATTTTTTTGACATACTTGTTAATATTTTTTTGACAAACTTACTTTTACAATTTTTTTTGACAATACTTTTGACAATCTTACTTACAAACAAACTTTTGACTTGTATATGGTAGAACGTAATTTAATAGTATACTATACGCACAAGAAAAAAGTTGTAAGGCTACTGTAAAAGGTTGGCATAGACTATTTTAGTTTTTGTTGTTTTTCTCAGTTTCAAAATTTATGAAATTACGGTGTTTTTTGCTTATGACGGCAGAATACATGTAAGTACATTTTCTAAATGATATGTGATACCAAGCCCGATGTAATGATTATTATTGCCTAGATAATCGTCACATGATTTTCTTCATTAATTAGACAGACGGGTGAAAAATTTCAATCGAGGAGGCTGGTTAGGAATTTTGAAGTGGACGTTTTTCGGTTTATGAAAAAGGCTTTTACTTTTTTTGTTCTTAATTGCTAAAGTTCCTTTATTATATTTTCACTTTTAAATATAAAATACAATTGATAAGTAAAGATTTTAAATGTTCGATAAATGTTGTTAAAGTTTTAAAAATATGAAATTAAAGTTTTTGTTAAGAAACTTCAATTAACTCACTCCTGTGACTTGTTCTGATATAACTTAAATTTAGAAATTAAATGTTTTTATAATAATAAATGTGTTTATTGAAAATTAAAAAGATGAAATCAAACTGTTAAAATAGGAAAATCTTCTCCGAGTAAATAATTTGAATCCAGCTATTAAGAAATCATTTATTAGTTCGCTGGTTACATATTACAAGATTGTGAATTGCAAATATTTTATTAACAAGGTCGAACAGCTTTTATCTGTAATAGCGTGAATGACCAGCTATTGCTCCTGGATTAACAACAACAATAAAATAGCTGGAATACATCCTACTCAACTCCACAACCAACTCCACACCGGCTCAACCTTACTCTCATCTGCATTATAGCTCTGATAGCTATAAAGTAAATTCAAAAAGAGTAAAACATTTTTAAATTTAGTTTGAATCAGAAATATTAAAGATTCACAACTGATTTTTGACAAAAAAATTATGATGTTACTTAGCGCCTCTGTCCTTAGCACGGCAGTTTAAATTGTTTATGGTCAAATAAACCATACCAAAAATATATATAAAGATAATATAGTTAAATAAGCGTATATACTTATGCATATGATAAAAACAACAAATATTATTAACAATTAATAAAAAAATAAAAACCCTAACTAAAAACGAAAATATAACTAAAATTAGTTATTGTGAACTTAAAAAGAAAAAAAAATTGTGAAAATAAATGAGAAAAAATATTATTGAAAGTATACATGATAAGTCAGCGGTTTCCAAACTTTCTGATACTGCGACCCACATAAGAAAAAAAGAAAAATTGGCGGCCCCCTTATTAGATAAAACAATAAAATAATATAAGCACATTTTCAAGTTGTAAAAAGTAATGCATTCATAGAATAAAACGAAACAAAAATTAGTAAAAATTTAGTATATATAATTATGTATATGAGCAATTTCACGCAAGTTCAGCAAATTTTTGGGAAATTTTGACTTGACCCCTTTTAATTTTGATTATTTTTTGTTTAAGGATCGCGTACACATATCTTTTTTAAATGATGTGAAAAACAGACCAAAACAAAAGATACGTAAACGCCTGTGTGCGAATAAGACAAAACATAATCACTTTTTTTTTAAAAGATGTCAATCGTGTCTATTTCGCTAATTTTTATACCGATGTTATCCGAAAATAAATAATAAAATGCTCTTAACCTAACAAATTTTATTTTATTAAATAGAATTTGGAAATTTTTTGTTTAATTTTGTGCAAAATAAAATAAGTTTTTGTTTTATTTATTTTTTTTTGAGAATCGATCATATAAATCATAATTATCGAGAAACAAAATTTATTTTAGAAAAGTATCATAGTGTGTATAATTTTTTTTAACTAACACATGTTTAAAAAATATAAAAAAGACAAACATTTCATCTTTTCGGACAAAGTCGGCACAAAATTTTGCGAAATATACACGATTGACATCTTTTTAAAAAAAAAGTGATTATGTTTTGCCTTATTCGCACACAGGCGTTTACGTATGTTTTGTTTTGGTCTGTTTTTTACATCATTTAAAAAAGATATGTGTACGCGATCCTTTATAGATAGCCTTTCATAAATAAAAAATACAAGTTCTCTTAGAATTTTTTTTTTCGACCAGGGGTCTTCACAGGGCGCCTCTCAATTTTTTGCTATTTTGTGATGTGAGTGCATTTTGACGAGCGATTCTAGAAAAACTACTGAATCGATATTCATAAATGATATGTCGTTGAATAGGTATTAGAACAAAGTTTTTAAAAATGTACACTGTTAATTTTTTGAAATAATTTTTAACGGTGTAACATAAGAAAAAAACGGTGGAATTGAAGAAAAGATGGCGCTACGCCTTTTTTTTTAAACTAAATTGAAGCTTATTTTATATCTAACAACTTGTGAAAGTTTAGTACTAGTTATATTTCTTGTTCTAAAGATAAAATTCGTTGTGAATATGACTGTCGGGAATCAGTTTTTTTTGTTCTAAAGGAAAATTATAAAAATGGCGTTATAAACAAAGAGATTTTTTTTTATGTTAAATATCAAATATTTTATTATTAAATGATCTCTGTAAAATATTATAAAAATTATATATGTTCAATAAAGAAAATATGAGCAATTTCAGCATAAATCCACAAAAGCGCTTATTGCTATGTACATTAAATGAAGTGTATAGGAATTTAAAAATAAGTTTCCCGTTGTGAAAATAGGATTTACTAAATTCACGTCCCTTCGACTACAAGAATGTATAAAATTATCCCAAGGAGTTCATAATGTGTGCGTGTGTACCATACATCAAAATATGAAACTAATGATTCAACACTCTAAGATGTCTTGGATTACTGATGCTGCTTTCCAGAATTATAAAACATTAATTGACTTTGTTTCATGTGGTGAATTAACAGAAGATTGACATACTTTGAAGTGCAATGAATGTTCAAAAAAACTTCAACAACTGGAAGAAAGAATACTAAATGGTTTTGACGTTAAAGGAATCGTTCAAGTCAAATATCAACAATGGATTACCACTGATCCATGCAATTTGGATACTTTAATAGAAACTGTAGAAGAATTTATGAAAAAATTTATTTACCGTTTACAAGTTTTGATACCACACAATTTTATATCAAAACAGAAATCTACATTCATTGAGGAAAGAAAAAAATTAGAAGCAGGAGAGTGCTTTGTTCAAGGGGATTTTTCTGAAAACTACGCCTTCATAATTCAGGATTCGGTTCAAGGTTATCATTATAATAATTCACAAGCTACTATTCATCCATTTGTCATCTATTTTTAAGTGCTGCAAGTGAATATATACAGCACCGAAGTTTTATACTGATTTCGGATATAAACGATCACAACAGTACTACACTCAATCTTTTCATTACAAAACTTATTGAATTCATCAGAACGCATATAAATTCTAATATTAGGAATAGTAGATTCTTGCATGAGCTTAGAATGAAGGCCATTCTTCACGAGGATGAAGTTTCCCAAAACGAGCGTAGCGAGTGGAGGGAATCATCCGAGTGAAGAATTGCCACCATCCTAAGCGAATACAAGATGCTATTTTATACACGACTGTAAAATATTTCGTTTAATTTCCAGTTTTCATGCAAAAATTTGTATCGCCATATTGAAATAAAAACATCAAAGATAGCGAAAAACAAAACAAGTTTGTTGTTTAATTTGTTAGGGGAATATTTAATAAACTATAGAGCTGTTAAAGAATTTTAATCAAATTCACTAGTTGTGGAATGCATACAATTACAATGGAAGACATACGCATGGAATTTATAACACCGACGGGGCACCTTCTCAATACAAAAATAAACATAACCTAATTAACTTATGCCATCATACAAAAGACTTTAAGGTTGATGCAGAATGGCATTTTCATGCTACCAGCCATAGCAAGGGACCTTGCGATGGAGTTGTTGGTACACTGAAGCGTGCTGCACACCGTTACAGTATGGGGAGCAGAGATTTTATTGATACACCAAAAAAACTTTTCGAATGGGCTTTAAAATGGGGCTCTACCATGAACTTTGGATACGCCGATAAAAATGAATATCAATTAACAAAAGAAAAATTACAAAATCGATATAAAAATGCGATTACTATAAGTGGAACTCAAAAATTTCATTCTTTTGAACCATTAAATACTAAGACAATAATTGCAAAAATGTTTTCCAACTCAAAAGAAACTTTTGAATGTAAAATAAGTTAATAATTTTTAATAACTATATTTATTTTCTTTAACCTACATATATAATTTGTAAGGTATTTTAAAAAGTTTATTCAATAATAAAATATTTGTAATTTAATGTTAAAATACAATCTTTTACTTTATGATTCCATAATAACATAATACGAACATAATGCTTCTCCAGTCAAAAGTTCCTAAATAGATTTAGTTATTTATACGGCTTTTTTGTTTGCAGTCGAGACTGTCAAATTATTTTTTATAAGAGTGACAAGTGATTACTAAAAGTGATAAATAAACATTTCATTTTTTTATGCCATCTAATACAAAGAAAATAATTGCAGAACTGTTTTCCTATTCAAAAGAAATTTCTGTTTGTAAAATAAGTAAATCATTTTTAATAATTGTATTTATTTTATTTATTGTACTACATATATAATTTTTATAATATTTTAAAAAGATCATTTAATAATAAAATATTTGATATTTAACATAAAAAAAAATCTCTTAGTTTATAACGCCATTTTTATAATTTTCCTTCAGAACAAAAAAAACTGATTCCCGACAGTCATATGCACAACGAATTTTATCTTTAAAACAAAAAATATCACTAGTACTAAACTTTCACAAGTTGTTAGATATAAAATAAGCTTCAATTTAGTTAAAAAAACAAAAACAAGGTGTAGCGCCATCTTTTCTTCAATTACACCGTTTTTTTCTTGTGTTACACCGTTACAAATTATTTCAAAAAATTAACAGTGTACATTTTTAAAAACTTTGTTCTAATACCTATTCAACGACATATCATTTATGAAAATCGATTAAGTAGTTTTTCTACAATCGCTCGTCAAAATGCACTCACATCACAAAATAGCAAAAAATTGAGGGGCGCCCTGTGAGGACCCTTGGTCGAAAAAAAAAATTCTAAGAGAACTTTTATTTTTTATTTATGAAAGACTATCTATAAACAAAAATTAATCAAAATTAAAATGGGTCAAGTCAAAACGATGTTGAATCTTCGTGAAATCGCAAGATATTTCAACCAATATGTAAAATCTATTTCTTTGTAAAATCAATATCGCTGAAATAATCACTGAGGATCAAGTTGAACAAGAACAAGTTGTGTAGTTGAAAAGAAGTTTATTATTCGATTTTATTTAAATCAGTTTGTTTTGGTATTTTTAATAATAAAATGGACCAGTCAAATATCAGCCCAAAATAAAAAATTTTGTTAATAATAAAATTGTGTGGTTTCTTTTGAAAAATTTTCAAACTTTTGACGTTCCATTGGTGATCTACTCAAAAGCTGCTTTGACCAGCTATTTTGTTCCAAAGGAACGCATGTAATGTGAAAAATGATTTAGTAAACTTTGCAAATGTTCTATAAAAAGATTTTTGTTTGCTTTAATATTGTTTCTGGTACCGGCGTCATTTAAAATTGGAAACATGTCATATAAATTGGATATCCCTAGCTCCAATTTTTTAATGAATGCCGTGACTTTGTCTTTTTGAATCAGAGAATGCATTTCTCGACCTTGCATTGATTTATTTAAGTCGCTTAATTTTTTCAAAATTTCAACTACATAAACAAGTTTAAGAATAAAGTTATCGTTGCGAAAGGAAGATGCCTCATCTTTGTGATTTTCAGCAAGAATGATCGCAATTTCGTCTTTAAGTTCGAACACTCTTTGAATAAATTTTGAACGAGATAGCCAACGTACTTCACAATAGTACAAGAGTGATGTATATTCAGCTCCCATATCTTCACACAACTTTCCAAATAAACTCGCTTTCAAAGGACTGTTTTTGATATAGTTTACTACTTTTGTAACAATATGAAATATGTTTATTATTAATTATTATTATTAAATTAAAAACTTCACGACCCCCTTGAGGTTATTACGCGACCCCCCTGTGGGTCGCGACCCACAGTTTGGAAACCGCTGTGATAAGTAGTATTTTTGTATTCTGTATTTTAAAAATTAATAATTTCACTAAACAATTTTGTGAAAATAAATTGATTATGTTAATGTGGTGATGAGTTGAGTTAATTAAGTAGTTGCTGATACTGTAGTGCAATTTATTGTATGTACACTACTATGTTAAAATGTAGTGACAATGTTAGCTTTAGTGCACTAATTATTGAGAATGTATTGCGATTATGGTTGTTTCACACACTATTTGAGTCGCAATTTGTCACTACAAACAATTTGTCACTACTGTTTACGAAAAGGTAGTGAAACAGGTGGATGCACTAATATTGATTCAGGATGAACCACTATTTATGATGGTAGTATTGATATGGTGTGTAACACTACTTCGCAGATGGAATAAAATAAAACGTATATATTTCTCACTTTTAATTTGTGTTTTTATTTGATAATAGTTCGTATAACTTTTTAGAACGATTATATTCGTATGCATTTATAAGTATAACTTTTCCGTTTTATGTTTACAAATTTTGTATATAAACATTGGCTTTTGTAATTCAAATTGTTTATTTAACTTGGTTTTCACATCGTATTAATCGATTTCACGTTAATTACTCGATTTACCCACTTAACTTCAATAAAAATTAACTTAACTTATTTACATGAACTTAAACTTTATTTTGCTTTATTTTAACTTATTGTATTAACTTGGCTACTGACTGCTTGTTAGTTCTGTGGTTCCCGTTTGACTACTCACCGTTAATTCGAAAACTTTTATTAATCGACCCATTTTTCGTAAAAACTAAAAATTAATTACCAATTTAAATTTTATAAAATATTATTATTTGTTGATGTATGTCGCGTATTACTTAATCATGATTTGTCAATTTTGTATTTTAATTTTATTTGATTTAAAAAAGTATTGTGTAATAATTGATTTTAAGATCGTTGATTTTGCACAAATAATATTTATTGAATTCACATTGGTAATAATTGGTTATAACATTAGTTGGTAATGTTAATTGGAATGTTAATTTGGAGATACTACAATACCACATAGTTGGAAGATAATATACACCAGCAAATTTATAATTAAAAGGTCAACATACATATTATATTAATTAGATATTGTTGTGAAATATATATTTGCATTACACAATAAATTTATAATCAATAAATTTACAAGAAATAGTTTTGGAAGTTTTTTCTATTAAAACAAATTTATAACAAACAAAGGAAAAATAGTTGAATTGTTTAAATACGATAAATATTTGATGTTGGATGCAGAATTAAAAATAGCGAGGATGAATAGCTATTAGGACACGCAGCAATAAATTATAGTGCAGACATTTATCAGCTATAAAGTTTATAGAAAAAATCATGGCATGTTTAATAATTTGCAAAATGTCTAGCGAGTTTAAAAAACTCAAAAATTGATATATTCTACAATTAAGTTGTGCAGTTGTGCGTAAAACGTTGCACATATGTATACTCAGGCTGAAAGGAAGATTACACCATTGGTTCAATAAAAGCCCTCGCTTCGCGTCGGGCTTGAATATGAACCGCAGGCGTAATCTTTTACTTTCAGCCCTCGATATGTAAATAACTATTACGCACAAATGAATTGTAAGACACATTTTACAACCTAGTTATCGTGGCTGAAAGTTGAACTTTACGCCCGCTAAATAAAAGACCGTTGCTATATAAAACATTGCTATATTCTTCTACTTTACCGCCCGTAAAATAATCGCCCGTATAAAATAATTAAAGTTATAAAATTAGAACAAACAAATTAGTACATTATGATGCAAGGACGTAAAGCTAAAGATTTTGGACGTATGTGGAGTTTTCAAATCGAGACGCAAGCCGAGATTTGCACCCACATTAAGTCTAAAATAGCTTACGTCCGTGCGTCATATACTATTTTTTATTAACCGCAAGCAAAATATTTTTAAAAAAATTGTTTATCAATCAAAGTTATAAATTTGCATAAATTTTGATATAAAAATATGTTGAACAAGTAACCTTTGACAAAATATTTGTTATTTTTTCCAAATTGTTTTATAACTATGACAACAAATAATAATTGGATTATAAAATTTTGAATTTAATGGTTGCTTTGATAAAAATTTCTATTTTTCATAGAATTTAAACAAATGCAAATGTTTTTTACTTTTTTGGACGTAACTATGACAACAAAATATATGGTTAAAAAGTGACACTTTACGGTCGCAAATCGCAGTAATAAAGTACCACTTTAATATGTAAATAGGCGAATAAAAAAATTATTGTATGAAGTTTTTAATGAAAATCAATCATGGAATGTTTAGTTTTTTTACAAATTTTCAAAATGTTTAGCGAGTTTAGAAAATTTAAAAACTGATTTATTTAACCATTCTGTTGTGCATTTGTGCGTAAAACATAACGTTATACACTCAGACTGAAAGGAAGATTACGCCCTTGGTTCAATAAAAGTACTTGCTTCGCATCGGGCTTTAATATGAGCCGCAGGCGGAATCTTCTTCCTTCATCTTCTTCTTTCCTCGATATGTAAATAACTATTAAAGGGCACGTAGAAATGCAACACTGGTCAAGGGAATAAAAATATTGGGATTATGTTCGTTTCGACAAGTTTATGAATGTATGCACATACACTTTAATGGAGTTCAAAAGCTGATTCAAGTTTATATTTGGGATTTAGTGTTACGTCATAGAAAAAGGTTTCAGAAACTTTTTTTCTACAAGAAAAAGAATATGCAATGTGCAAAAGAAAAAGAGATGTTGTTGCACGTCGTCGCGGTTGGCGTTCAATTCACAAATAAATTAGATTTGCATGTCAGTCAAAATATTTTATTTTAAATGGGCTACTAAACAATAAATCCTATCATATAATAAAATAAGACATAGGCGAGTATTTCATCGTAGGATGTAAGAAGTAAAAATAAAAGTTGAAAATAAAATTGCTAAAAAACTTAAAAAAAGTTAATTAAATCTATAGTCAAGTTGTTCCCACGAGTTAGGACGCAGTAAAGGTTACAAATAGGCCTTCGTCCATACACGTCAGAAGTCTATGTACAACTGGGGAGGACAAGTGGAGAGGTTGGTACGCACTGAACAAGTTTTGGATTAGAGATGCTGTTAAGTTAGCATCGACCCGTGACTCAGATGAATATGCCAAATGTTCCCGCTCTGCTAGACATCCCAACGGTTTTACGGTGTATAATAGCGGACAAGAGCCCGACCTATAGCTCGGATACCTCGGGTAAGCCAGACCCGTATCACAGTGCGAAAACACCGTGACCGTGAGGTTAAACGACAATAAAATAAAAGACAAATCTTAATAACTATTTCAGAAAAACAAAAGTTGAACTTTAATTATGTATTTAAAATGAATATAATTATTAGGAAAAAGCTAACTTTCCTACAAAGAAACTATGTTTACATATTACATAAAAAAAAATCACCAACAAAAGTAAAATTATTATCAACAAAAGAGAGAGTACGTGGGCGCTAAAAACAAAAATTCACAAGTACTTTAATATACTTGCACACCTATTTCTAAAATGGTTTCGAAAAACTATTTCTGCTAAAAAAAACAAAATTTATTTTTACAATAGATTAAGTTTTTCATGAACTCTTATACGTAAATTGTAACAGAATTTCATGCATAGGGATGTGACGTTACAGTTTTAGTTATTTTGTAACTATCGATTTCAATAGATTTATATATTTTATACCCGTATCAACTGTTATAGATAGACACATTAATCATCCATTAGCTATCCGATTCTCTCTACTTAAAATCAAAATACATAGTATGCAAAAAGAAATGATATCTCAAATAAATTGATATTGCTAATAATAATTTAAGATTTATTGTTTTGTAGAATGTTAGAATGCTTAGTCTTCCAAAGTAACATTCTTAAACAGATAAGACATAGATTCTTTATTATGAATCCTACGGATTGCTTCAGATAGTAATATTGATATATCAACTGTTTTTATTTTATGACATTGCAGCTTTTGAATCTCATGAGGAATTGTATTTGTAACAACAACCTGTGAAAAGTAATAACTTTTATGTAAATAATTTGTTTTATTTCACTGGTTTATAATCACCTCATCAATTGGTGAAGCTTCAATTAGTCTTGGAGCGTCGGAACTTAAAAGACCATGTGTTGCTAAAACATAAATTTTATATGCCCCTCTTTCTTTTAACACTTCTGCAGCAGCAACAAATGATTGAACATCATCGATCATATCGTCCTGAAATAAGAAAAACGAATGATTTGTTTGTTAATAATTAATTTTTAATCCTCAATAAAAGTTTATTTACAATAGAAATTTGAAAAAAAAAAATAATTCTTGCGCCATTTTTAATAAAAAAAATATTGCGACGCGGATGCATAGGCTAACTTCACCACAGCTCTGGAAACAAAATGTTCTGGATATATAGTGAGCTAATTAAATATCCATAAAATACTTTAATTAATGGCTCCCTAATGTTATAAATTTCGCGTAGTTCTAATTATATAAACATTAAAGAAAGCTGTTGTATCCCAATCAACATAAATTCTGTTGTACGAGAAAAAGTAAAAAAAAATTTAAAAAAAAAAAAGTTTAAAAAAAACAGGTGCTCGGGGGACCTCCCACCACTTTATTCAATATCACTCAAAAACGAATCAGCTCCTTGCCATACATATTTGCATCTTCTTTTAAAGTGTCATCAAAATTCATTCACGAACGAAGGTTGTATATGCTCCCAAGTCCAACAAACTTAAAAAACATGGTGAAAAACACACCTGCTGTATGGTGGCCCCTCCAACCCTTTGTACAATGTACACCAAAAGCTAATGAAATCTTTCTAGTGTTCGGGAGATTCCCCTCCATTTTGTCCAATTTTCAAATGAATCCAGATCTTCCATTTTCAAGTGAATCTGGATCATTTACCAAAGTTTCATCAAGATCCTATGCAAGAATGTCACAAACCTACCCATCCACCCACCCCTAGACATACACCAAAATTTGTATTTGCTATTGAGATAGAGAATCATCCAAAACAAAAGAAAAACAAAATTTGGGGTATGTAAGATTTTTTTTTCTCGATAGATTGCAATACTTCACTCTATTTAAAATTGTGGTGAAGTAAAACAGTTTCGATATAAGAGAACATTTAGCAAAAGGAATATTGAATGAGCCCAGGTAACAATTTCACCTAAATTTTTTAAATTATTCCAACTTAACTTGAAAAAGCATTGTGTAAGACCATATTATTCAAGCTTTACATAAAAAAAGCTTGTAAAAGACTAGATTCACTAAGTCTCTTATATAATTCCTTAAGTAAAGCTTAATTCAATAATAAATATTTAGGGCATATTCAAGCAACTGTTACTCAAGTATAATACCTTTTATAAGGTTATATTCACATATAACTTTTAAGGTAGTATTCAAGATGTTTTTACTCAAGAATTCTATCCCTTATATAAACCTTTATTAAAGTACAACTTTTAGGAAGAATCCAAGAAGATTCTTACCCAAGGATAGTTCCTTGTATACGACTTTATTTATGTATAGTAATTTTAGTAGTACTCAAGAAAATTGTTACTCAAGTAATATTTCTTATATACGGCTGTTTTCAATGAATATTAAAAGATTTACAACAAATCGATCTGTCAATATTGTTACGATTCAGAAAAATCTAGACGATAACGGTCACTTCCAGGAAAATAAAATCAACAAAAAACAACAACAGAAAGTGAATGAAATGAATATTGTTGTTGTTGTCTCTTCTTAGAAATAGGGTCAACATAAACGATTTTATGAATCAAATCAACATAACGTAAAATAATCGAATATTCTAATATTTTCTCAAGGTTTCTGGAAAGTGATGTCGAATTATCTAGAAGTATTGCAGAAGGTATATAAGAAAATTGCTTCTTGTAGTTTTTAATTAGTTTATTTTAGACCTGCGACAGTAAAGTGAAATTAAATGTAAAATTAGTTTATTTTAAACCTGCGATAGTGAAGTTAAAATTATAAAAGTGATCTTTAAATTTGTGAATAAAGTTTTAAGTTTTATTGAGTAGAAATATTTTGTGTATTATTTTAAACGTTCTATTACTGGAAATTTCTACAATCAACCGTTGGAGTTTCTGAAGCTGTTGAAAGAATATTCTAGTTAGGAATATTGTTTGCTGTATTGTTTTCCTGTTGTTGTGGAACAATCTAGGAGTTGAAGACTTAATAAAACCTGGTGTTTGTGCTTACTAATCAGTGATCGAACTCAGGAAGAGATTGGGGATTGCGTTTATCGAATTGTGAGTTAGGCCAATTCGAAGTAAGGCTAGAAAAACGTAACAATATTTTTGACAGTTCGTTGTTTAATTCGCGATTGTGTGTTTTTTTATTAAATCACTTATCGATGTGTTTAAAAAGTTAACAAACCTTTAAGAACTTTAACAAACTATTATTGATTAATACAAAAGATTATTTCAAATGGTAGACATATTTTCGTCAATGAAAATTTGCAATTGCCATTATTCCGCAACCATTTAATCAAACGTTTGTGATGATGGTTTATAAATTGATTGAGATTTACCATTTCTGATGATGGTTTATATAATGATAAGAGTTGGTCAACAAATAAATAAACTGATGATAATTTGTCATACAATTCATTTTTGTATTAAATGTATGTAATCGCCATATTAGTGCGCAATTCGCTTGGGAAAAAATTATATCAAAACTTGCAACAGATTGCAACTGACTTATGGAAAATATAACGTAAAACGCTTATTTAATATGGTCATTTAGCATTTATTTATTAACCAGCCAAATTGTGCAACTGAAAGTAATGCCAATCACAGCATACTATACCCCTTATGAAGCTTGAGTAACACTTTTTTTCTGTATTGAGTAACGTTTTATTCCTGTCGTGGAAATTGATTTAATGAACGAGTGCATAAGGGTAAACGATGAGGAAGAGGGTCTGTGTTCGATTCCTGCCAGGCACATTTTTATTTATGAATTTTATTTTCCTTTTTTTATTTTATTTTTATTCTTTAATCATTTTTAATCGTACAATTGAATGGAAACACATGCGTAGATATCGCATATTAATACGCAAAATTATTTTCATTTCGAGATTGTCCTCAATCATAACCAATATTATTTTTAACAAAAACCCATATATTCTCATTTTAGGAAACCATTAGTACACTTTTATATGCATTCCTAATCAAAATGTTTGAATAAAAATTAATTCATAGTCGTGGTAGTGGTCCGAAACTTGAAACGTGTACAAATAATTTGTTAAACAATAGTCATTAAGTTTCAATTTTCTTTATGACAGCTGCTAAATAGAGAAGTGGATAGCGTGCGGTCCTGGAGAATCAAAGGTTACGAGTTCGATCCCTGCTACAGGCGTTTGTAAAGATGCGAAATGTGTAAAATAAATTGTAATTTCCGATAAAAGATTAACTCAATAGCAGCAATATACAAAAAAAAGGAGTTTAATGCGCCAATTAACCAAAATAACTAAAAGAAACAATCACCAATTTTTTTTTCAGTAGCATCGCTTCTTGAATAGGCACTGAGTAATTCTCTTGAGAAAAGATTTACTCAAGCACTTTATTCAAGTAACATTTTGACTGTATTTGAATAAGCCTTGAATAACAACTTATGTACCACTTTATTCAAACACTTATATAAAACATGTATAAAGCATTATATATGTCTTCTTGAATAAAGAATATTTTTTCATACGCCTTTTCTCCTTGAGTAGAGCTTGTATAAAACTTTTATCATGCATAGTTCAAGAATTTTAAATTTCCCCTTCCATTTTAAATTCCTCTTTTAAAGCTTTACTCAATGATTACCTAGGTTAAATTGTTACCTAGGGAGTACCCCAGGTAACAATTTCACCTAGGTAATCATTGAGTAAAGCTTTAAAAGAGGAATTTAAAATGCAAGGGGAAACTTAAAATTCTTGAACTATACATGAGAAAAGTTTTATACAAGCTCTACTCAAGGCGAAAATGCGTATGAAAAAATATTCTTTATTCAAGAAAACATGTAATGCTTATATATGTTTTATATAAGTGTTTGAGTCAAGTTGTACATAAGTTGTTATTCAAGCCTTATTCAAATACTGTCAAAATGTTACTTGAATAAAGTGCTTGAGTAAATCTTTACTCAGTGCCTATTCAAGAAGCGATGCTACTTAAAAAAAAATTGGTGATTATTTTCTTTGGTTATTTTGGTTAACTGGCATTAAACTCCCTTTTTTGTATATTGCTGCTATTTAGTTAATCTTTTATCGGCAATTGCAATTTATTTTAGAAATTTCGCATCTTTACAAACGCCTGTAGCAGGGATCGAACTCGTAACCTTTGATTCTCCAAGACCGCACGCTATCCACTTCTCTATTTATAAAGAAAATTGAAACTTAATCACTATTGTCTAACAAATTATTTGTACACATTTCAAGTTTCGGACCACTACCAAACCACGACTATGAATTAATTTTTATTCAAACATTTTGATTAGGAATGCATATAAAAGTGTACTAATGGTTTCCTAAAATAAGAATATATTGGTTTTTGTTAAAAATAATATTGGTTATGATTGAGGACAATCTCGAAATGAAAATAATTTTGCGTATTCATATACGATATCTACGCATGTGTTTCCATTCAATAGTCCAGTCATTTTAGCGATTAACCTCGGAATGTGAGATAATAAGCTGAATTTTTATATATACGTTCATTTTGGCGTTCTATAAGTTGTCTCAAAAGTCTCATAAAATCTCGTGTCTGCGTCGTAAGTTATTCAAGGTCAAAGGTACCAAAAAACAGTTTTTCGTGATTATCTCGGTTTCTATTGCTCCAATGATGTTAACATCGATTATTAATATTGTAGAAAATAAAATTTGCGACAAATTTTATATGAACTATTTTATCATGCGCTTAACCGTTTTTGAGATAGAGGGCGGTGATTGCGCAGCGTTCAGTCATACGCACTGCAATGCAAGGTCAACATATCTGTGAATGCTGCCTTAAATTTTGAATATTTTGTATTATTTATCAGTTAATATATGGGCCATTTTCAAAATTTGCTTACATTTGCTGTCCCAGAGGTAAAAATAGAAATATTTAACATAAATTAATCTTTAAAATTAAATTAAAGCAATGTTTTACATAGAGGCGACTGTGTTAAATATTTGTAGCCTAAAAAAATAAAAAAATATTAAAATGTTTTAAGAAATAAAAGGTTTTAAATGTAAAAGTTTGGAAAAATGCTTGCCCCTTCAAGTTTTATGAAATTTGACTCTTGTTTTTGTTAAATAATTCAGCTTTTTAAAATAAACAGTGTTGTTTATTTTAAATATAATCTATATATATTGAACATTTTTAGTAAAAAATTAATTAAATGATTTTGTATTTTATGATATTACTAAAAAAAGGATGTCTCCCACATTTTGTCAAGTCCGTTACCATGTTATTAATTTGACAACAAATAGTTCAAATTTTTATCACCAGAAGACAGCACATATACAGAATTATTGCTAAACTAGTCAAGCATCTTTTTTAGCCATTTTGTATTATTCGGACCAGAAGAATTGCAGTAGTGTTAAGAATAGGATTTCTTCAAGGCTGGTATTTTTATTCTTTGTCAAGTCTGTTACCATTATTTTTGAAACTAACGTAGTATTTTTTATACTTTTTCAGTTTGATATTATTTATTGGACCGGTTTTAAAGGTGATTCTATTTTTCGCTAATGATTATTTTTTGCAGATCTGGCTTTTTTTTAATGTTTTAGTGTAAATGTCAAGTGCGTTACCAGTCAAGTCCGTTACCATGTGGTTCGTAACGGAATTGACAGAATATAACAAACTGACAAATATATTATCACTAGTTTACAAGAAAAATCTCCCTAAATAAAACCCAACTTTTCTTATAGATTTTGATCTTCTGAACACGGATATCATATTAATATTTTTTAGATGGTTCTTGTTTTTTAGATATTCGCGGAAAACCAATTTTTTCTTTGAACAAACAGGTTATTCCGGTTTTTGGATGGCATATTTTACAAAACAAACAAATTTAATATACTAATGATAGAAATGCATAGTAAAAATACTAACAAACATTTTGAGCTATTTTTTGTAAAAATCCATCAAGGATTCTGGAAGTTACACTCGAAAAAAGTTGAAAAAAAATCAAAAATTTATGTTTTTTAAAAAATTTTCCATATTCAACGCCAAAAATTGTGAACAAACAATGATTGTAAATAATTTTAATTTCTTGAAACCTACAGTTAATAGCCAATATTCTTTCTTTTAAGTTAAAAACACGAGTTTTGGTGCAGGATGCACCAAGTTATTCAAGTTTTCCCAAAAAAAGTCAAAACTAAAAATTTGGAAAAAAAAGTGTTTACTTAGAACAATTTAAATTCTGCAACATAATTGATTTATATATATAAGTCGTTATACAGATTTTCGAGTTAAAATTGCAACTTATGGTCAAAACCCGGTGGTTACACAATGTTACAACGTTAAATGAACATTTTCTCTATTGTACCATCTTAAATGTGTTAAGTTGCAGTTAAGTTGACCTAATGTGTTAAGTTGACATAACTATTGTTCGGCATCCAAGGTGTTTATCTTCATTCAATTTTATGCCGAAGTAATGAAGGTATGCAATTCTTATATATGAAGTGATTTTTTTAGCAGAATGTATTATGCAAATTCCACAAATAAAACAAAATGAAATTGGACTATTTTACACTTGAAAATTCTTGAGGCGTCTCATTCAAATAAATTTAACTTTAAACTTTACTATTTTAAAAGAATTCTTAACTGATGTTTGAGAACGACTGAGCTTGTAAAATATTTTTGACGATACGGCACAAAAAAAGGAAAAAATACATAAATGCGGTTGAAATAAGGAAAACTCAAAATAGCTCGCAGTTTTTTTTTCGAAAATCGGTATAACAGCATGTAAGTATTGACATGAAAAATATTATTAAAATACATTAGTAACGATTTTGACATTTGGTAAAGGTTTTAGTCAAATCCGTTACCAAATGTCAAATCCGTTACCGCATAGTTTTCAAGGGTATTCATATATTAATTAACTTTTTTTTATCTTTTAAATTGCCAATTCTCTGTCAACCAAGAAAGACAAATATAATCCAAATGAAAGTAAATACTTTAAATAAATATATACTTGCTTTATTTAGAAAAGTTCTTCAAAATAATTCAATATTTTAAAATTCTATGGAAATTTTTGCCTCCAATTTTAATTTAAAAAAAGCAAAATGATCCATTGCCTGTTTTCAACTTTGGGAATATAAATCACCTTAAAGCAAGTTGATTTTGAAAATTAAAATTTTTTTTAATGTGAGAATTTTTACGATTTGTGTATGGTAACGGACTTGACAATTTGCTATGTATCCCAAGTTGCGACAGCATCTACATGCTAAATTATACAAAAAAGTGTATGACTATCTACTTCCCTATATAGTCCCAACCTTGGTCTTAGCACCTGTAATTATTTTTAAATGAAATATTAATTTTTTTTTTTTTTAAATTTTTAATCTGAAATGTAAGCGTTTGGTGAAAATGGCCCATATTGTCTTTAATAACATTTTACATATTTTTTAGATATTCGTTTAATAATACTTACTTTGTGTACTTAAAAATTCGTTAAATGAACTTAATGAACTTATTGTATATTCTAATTTATTGAAAGTAGATTTTAAGTAGAAAATTAATTAAGTATTTGATCATTAAAATGTGTAGGTTTTTAGATATAAGATAATAAGAACAAGACAAAAAAAATGTTTACAAATCCATCGAATTATTCATTGATTCATATAAAGTAACTGATTGAATTTTTTATTTTGGCCATCGAATCTAATTTAAGAATTTATTTAATTTATTTAAATGATTAAAGTTTAATACATTTAATAATGCATGGATTTTGCGAAAAAGTTTTTCTGTTTTATTTAAACATATTAGACGAAATCACCTAATGAATTTGATGAATCATTGAATGATTTAAAAGTCTAATTATCATAAAGTTATATTGAATGAATTAAGGAATATGAAATAGATATTTTTGTATGAAATAGATATTTTTGTAACTGAATTTACATTTTATTATTAGGGCATATTAATTTATACAAGGTAAATTTTAGGTAAAAGTAAAACGAGTTAATATAATTTAATTTTATCTTTATTATTGTAAATTTCTAACTAGAAAGTTATTCTTCTTCTTCTTCCTCGTCATCTTCTGGAGGTTCGAAAATCTCTGTTTCATTATCATCGTCTTCGTTACCCTGAATGGGTTGTTTCTAGACCTTCTAGAATTTCAGGGTTTCCATTTTCTTCCTCATATTCACCTTGCAATAGAACAGAATTGAGGCAAGCTTGCCCGTTATAATGACCACAAGCTAGATTGCTTTGCAACCCCGATTTTCTACACCGTAGACCATATCCATTCTTACAATTACAAAATAGAGTATTAAGTAATTCATCAGGAGCTGGTGGTAATTTTGTTGTTATTTGCTCCAGGAACTCATTTTGGAGCACCCAACCCCATTCTTGAGGTTCTAAATCATGTCCTAACCATTTTTAAACTTGGCAATAGACACGGTTTATATGTTGATGGGCTGCTGCACTTGTCGATGGAAGATTACATAATTGGGCAGGCGTTTTGTAGATTTAATGAACTGAGTATATCGAAGATGATCGATATTATCCTCAAATTTTAGAGCATTGTATATCGCTAGTAAAATCCGTATTCCATTTTCGTGTAATTGTTGGAAATTTCTTGTATAAAAACTTGAGCTAGTTCGTTGAAATTTGCAAGTTTTTCTAGTGATTTGTTGAAAGTTTTTTCCCTTTTTTAAACAACAAAGAAGTTGTATCACATCCACTGAATGTATGTAAAAATAAAATATGTTTTTTTGCTAGGGAATATTTGTCTAAGCTTTTTGAAGAATAGGTTTGTGTTGTGATTTTTCCTCTCCCAACTTTTTTTAAATAAATTGTCTTCTTGATGTGATTGAGTGCGTACTTTGTGACACTTGTGCCACTTTGTGACACTTAATATGTGTTACTTTACTTTCGCACTAATAATACAATCTATGGTTCTTCCTAAAATCTACTTTCAATAAATTAGAATATACAATAAGTAATTCATTTAATGAATTTTTAAGAACACAAAGTAAGTAAGTATTATTAAATGAATATCTAAAAAACATGTAAAATGTTATTAAATACAGTATATTAACTGATAAATAATACAAAATATTCAAAATTTAAGGCAGCATTCACAGATATTCACGGTTGACCTTGCATTGCAGTGCGTATGACTGAACGTTGCGCAATCACCGCCCTCTATCTCAAAAACGGTTAAGCGCATGATAAAATAGTTCATATAAAATTTGTCGCAAATTTTATTTTCTACAATATTAATAATAGATGTTAACATCATTGGAGCAATAGAAACCTAGATAATCACGAAAAACTGTTTTTTGGTACCTTTGACCTTGAATAACTTACGACGCAGACACGAGATTTTATGAGACTTTTGAGACAAGTTATAGAACGCCAAAATGAACGTATATACAAAAATTCAGCTTATTATCTCACATTCCGAGGTTGACCCCTTTTTTATGCTAAAATGACTGGACTATCAATTGTATGATTAAAAATGATAAAAGAATAAAAAGCAAAGAAATAAAATTCATAAATAAAAACGTGCCTGGCAGGAATCGAACACAGCCCCTATAACGTCTTCCTAATCGTTTACATTTACGCACTCGTTCATTAAATCAATTTCCACGACAGGAATAAAACGTTACTCAATACAGAATTAAAGTATTACTCAAGCTTCGTAAGGGGTATAGTATGCTGTGGTTGGCATTACTTTCAGTTGTACAATTTGACTGGTTATTAAATAAATGTTAAATGATCATATTAAATAAACGTTCTACGGAATATTTTCCATAAGTCAGTTACAATCAGTTGCAAATATATGCAGTTCTCTAGAAGAAATCGAAGTTTTGATATAATTTTTCCCAGGCAAATTGCGCACAATATAGCGATTACATACATTTAATATAAAAAGGAATTGTAAGATAAATTATCATCAGTTTATTTATTTGTTGACCAACTCAAATCATTATATAAACCATCATCTGAAATGGTAAATTTCAATCATTATAATAAACCATCATCAGAATTAAATGGCTGCGGAATAATGGCAATTGCAAATTTCCATTGACGAAAATATCTCGACCATTTTGAAATAATCTTTTGTATTTATCAATAATAGTTTGTTGAAGTTCTTAATGGTTTGTTAACTTTTTAAACACATAAGTGATGCCGATAAGATTTAATAAAAACACACAATCGCGAATTAAACAACGAACTGTCAAAAATATTGACAGATCGATTTGTTGTCAATCTTTTAATATTCATTGAATGGGCGATATGGCTCCATAAAGGAGCTAAGTCATAAATAAAAAAAAAAAAAAAAAAAAATATTCATTGAAAACAGCTGTATATAAGAAATATTACTTGAGTAACAATTTTCTTGAATACTACTAAAATTATTATACATAAATAAAGTCGCATACAAGGAACTATCCTTGAGTAAGTATTTTCTTGGATTTTTCCTAAAAGTTGTACTTTAATAAAGGTTTATATAAGGGATAGATCTGGAGAAACATCTTGAATACTACCTTAAAAGTTATCTGTGAATAAAGCCTTATAAAAGATATTATACTTGAGTAACTTTCGCTTGAATACGTCCTAAATATTTATTATTGAATTAAGCCTTACTTAAAGAATTATATAAGAAACTTTGCAAATCTAGGGGGCTATTTTGTAGCGTTATCTCACTAGGTGAGATAAAAAGTGAGATAAAATATTTGTCTTTGATCGATTATATTAGATAAAAGAAATCATTTAAACATAATTTTTTTATCTCACTATTTATCTCACCTAGTGAGATAACGCTACAAAATAACCACCCTGGTCTTTTAGAAGCTTTTTATAGGTAAAGCTTGAATAATATGGTCTTACACAATGCTTTCTCAAGTTAAGTTGGAATAATTTAAAAAATTTAGGTGAAATTATATATATTGATTTATGTTATTTATTACTCCCACTCTTTTTTTTTATTAAAAATGGCGAAGTCGAATTTCCTAAAAAAACTAACCAAATGCTTAATTGAATTCGCGCAATGAAAATTTTTTGTTCTAACTAAACAAATTAATTTTTTATTTAATTTCCAAAGAAGGTCTGTTAGATAGAAGTTTTTCAATTTATCCTTTAATCCTTTTAATCATTAAATATTTTATAATCAATTTACTATTCGATTTTGTCTTAATTCTTTCAACCTGTTTCAAGGACGCACCTATTAACTAAAATAATAACTATAAAACTTCTACTTTTATATTAATAAATTATTGTAATTATATTATTTTTTTTATATAAAAATAACAAAAATGAGCAAAACTTAAAGTTTTTATAAAATAAACAAAAAAGAATTATTTAAATGTTAAGTTTTTGGTCTAAAACAATTAGAAACGGATAAACAACCTTGATTATAAAGTTTTAGAAAATGGTTTCATGAAAAAATGGTAAAGCTTCTAACTACTCGAATTTCAAGTATAAAAAAGAGTGTCAAAATAATAAATCAATCTTTTGATAATAAATAGTAGTTCTGATTTATATCCGGCCCCGCACAGTAAACTCAATATGCAAAAAACCAGCAGCAAAACCTCGGCATTTGTGAGATGCAACGGCTGGAAATAATGATGCCACCTAAAGAAGTGTAAGCAAGCGTCATAGAAAAGAGAAAACAATTCAATTCCACAAGGAACGTCATAAATACAACTAAAGAGGATTGTTTCGGCTTACATAGCTTGACTGTTTAAATCACTACATTTAAGTGACAAGAGACAAAACTGAACACAAAAATAAATTTAAATAGCGTTAATTATAATCATTCTAAGGATCGTAATTTGTAGTAAATATAGAGTCCTTGCATTGATAATATTATGACGAAAATATCACATTATAAATGATTTAATGAACATCACACAAGACGAATCTTTGAAATCGCAAACCATGGGAATATGTCAGCAGTTAAAAGGTAAATCATGGTGTTAAAAGAGTAAATATACCACAGGTAACTTGCTTAGGTCTACAGCCTTACAATACAATAACTGTTACACCTTGGTGATATTTAATCTCAATATATAACCTGGCACTTTGCCTTACCACGATCATCGTTTAGCACTTTTAACGACTCATTGACCAAAATAGTGTTTGGCGCCCGGAAACGGCCAAGATAAATTTCCCGAGATTTTAAGAAAAATTTTATTTTTTAGACAGTTAACACATAGGAACAAGGATAACTCTTGTCTCGTGGAATTCATAATTTCTACATGTCAACCTATAACCAATGGCAAAGTTAAAAATAAACTAGTGGGATAGGGGTGTGACATATAGGGGCCACGCCAGAAACTTCCCGTAAGATTAAAAACAAACCAGTTACTGGATAAGTTCCGATTTCGTAAAAAACAAATGAACAGATCATCTGTTGTTGAGAAAGTGTTGGACAAATGTTTGTCTACATACGACGATACACACGGACAAACACACACATACATACTGCCAGCTAAACATAGCCTAAACAGCTTCAGGAGGTCTTGAAACGTTTAAAAATTCCTATTTCGAAATTCGACCCAAAAACAATAACTACATCGAGAAGTTAATAAACAGTTGACCAAGCGATCTACTCACGAAAATATGACCTTTTGTCAAATTTAGAAAAAAACTCAGCTCTTCTATATTCAAGTAAACCCGAAGGCGTTTGCAGCTCATTTACATACCAAAGTTTAATCCAGATATCATGCGTTTGCGTAACCCAAACAATACGTAGTTTTTCCACATTTTCTTAAATAACTCAAAAAGTAAGATAGTAATGGCTTATATGTACAAATCTCATTATAAATGGCTGACATGATGACAAGCAATATGGAAGTTTCATGACCTTGATAGCATTATTTAATCTCATTATATTTGCAAGAGATGATTTTCAGTTTTTTGGAACCACTAAAAAACAAATGATTTAATTTCACTAGAAAAGGACTGGGCTCTAAGTTACGCCAAGATACATCGATTGCGACCATTTTCGTTAAAACAGACCAATCCGTTGTTGAGAGAGCATTTGACAAAAATTTGTCTACATACAGCGATACATACACACACACATACAGACTGCCAGCTAAAAATAGTCTTAACAGCTTCAGGAGATCATGAAACGTAAAGATATCATAAAAATTCCGATTTCGAAAATCGACGCAAACACAACTGTTATATCCTTTATGTCTAGGATATAAATATATAACAACTGTTATGACACTTTTGTCTAGGATTAATAATTGCAACACCAACACTGTTATTTTAATCTTTTCAATTCTATTTAATTTCAATAATAGCTGCATTTCATGAAACCGTGTGATCCGGATCCGCTTAAGTTTTACATACAAAATCAGATCCAACTTTGTTTTTGGATCTCAGTTTGCATGTAAAATTTAAGCGGATCCGGATCACACGGTTTCATGAAATGCAGCTAGTAATAATTGTGTTAACAATAATAATTCTTGTTAACCCCTCGTATAACCCTCTCAGGGATAAAAAATTATAAAACACCTTTAAAAATAAACACAACAGTTCCTTTTTTTAATTTTTTATTTTACACCTTTATTTTTATTCTTATTCACTCAAACTTTTATCTTTATAAATTAAAATCTTTATTAAAGGTTAAACACATTCAAACAGAAAAATTATCTTTCGTATATCTGACCACTTCAGTGTACTTTCAATCTGTTACCCTGAATATTGACTTCTTCAGTTCACTGCCAAAATACTACTCTTTTTCATTTTTGATACTAACTAATAATTTCTTCAAAATCAATTATTATTTGGAGGGGAATGTTGTAATCCGTTTATTTTCGTTATATCAAAAAAACAACAAATTAAAATTAATAAAAACAATTAAACAATTGACCTAATATAAAAACTGAGGCTTTCCTATATTTATATTGGAAATATATAAGTCAAAAAACTAAGTTCGTTCACATTATTTATTATATTTATTTTTGAAATATAAAAAAAAAATGAAACGAAGCATTTTGACTTATTTAAATATTTTGTATTGTGAAATCACCGACAATTATTAAACCAAATTAAATTTTGAAATATTGCTTTAAGTTCAATAAAATTAGATTCATTTTAAAAGGTTTACAACACAACAACTTCCCATATCGGGAAGTTAAAAAATGAAATAAAATATATTCAAAATAATGACGAAGGATTCATCAGGATTTCTCGAGTTTTCTTTGTATTGAAATTGACTTCTCTCTCGAATAATCGAACAAATTATATATATAATTACTTTTGCAGAACGAGAATTATTTTAGATTAGACTGCGATAGTATTATCAGTTTAAGGGGAATGCGATTATGTTAAGTGAAATTAATTGTAAACGAAATGCTGTAGCGTGAACATTAAAAAGTGTAAATAGAAATAAAGTTAATTTTTGATTATGAATAAATTTATAAGAATTATTTAATAGAAGTTTTTTGTGTATTATTTTGGTGATGTGCAGGATATGTTTCAAATAGTACGGGTGTTAAAATATAAAATTTTCAATATATTAGATTCACTTTTAGTAAAGGATAATTAGATTGATAAAAAACACATGTGAATTTTTCATATTTACTAAACCTTAAAAAATCGTATAAAAAAATCCATATGGAATCACTCACTTTTTTTTGTAAATTCCTAGCTGCATGTGTTAACTTTTAAATTTGTGAAAAACATAAAAGGCTATTTTTGAGATACAAGGAAGGCACCGCCTAGCGGAAAAGAGAAAAATAATTCATTTCCAACTTACACATTTCGATTATTCAACTTGCAAAAATTTACGTAAATCACATGGAATTTATTGGACCTATTAGCAAACAAGCCTCAAAAATTCACAATATTAGCAAAAGCCTCAAAAATTCACACTCGCATAAATCCGAATTCCGATTCAGAGTACATACTCAAAAAAAAAATCTAGAAATTATTTTTTGTCTTTCGTCCATAGTCAATACCATTAATATATCAAAATTTCAGATTTTTCAAAAATCAAAAATTTAAAAACCGACAGCAAAGATGTCTGTTTTGAAAATAATAGCCCATAAATCATATACAAATTAATTATCATCCATAGCCGTTCATATTAATTAATATTAAGTTTTATCTCTAAGTTTTCCAGAATATAATGAAATGAATAACATTAAATTCTTGTGATCCGTTTTATAATTTCAGGTTATTTGACAAATTATTAAAATAATATTTATCCAATCAATAGATCAATTTTTCAAATGAATTTATTTTATTTTATTTGAATATTTCGACCCTTATTTGGGGTCCTCCTCAGCACTACAATAAAAACGATTAAAATTAAAATAAGCTAACAATAATAATTAAACAATTTACCACATCAACAACAAATAACAAAGTAAAAGTAAAACTAACAAAGGATGATAGGAAATTCTAATTAAAACAGAAAAAGTAAAATAAACTAAATTAAATTAAAAATTGTCTGGTTGGTAAAATAATTAAAATAACTACAATAAAAATTGACTTGGTTTGATTCTTGACTAAACCTATATTAATTAAAACGAAATGGTAATGTATGTCGAAATATAGATGTCATAATGATCAGCACAGGTAAATTGTGTATGACAATCGAATTATTATAACCTGTATATTATTTTATATGCTACAACCATTGAATAAATATTTAAGGAAGAGTAACTAGACATTTTGAGTGAAGCATCTAATTTTTAGTATTGGTGAAGTTTGATAGTGTTTGCATTTTAGCTGGGTGGTACTGTTTACAATTTGCATATTTATATTTTCAAAACAAATAAAAGAAATAATAAATGTTACATATAAATTTAAAAGCCTAATATGTTTGGATGAAATATTTCCTTATATTTTCATATATAAATATTTTTAATTGTCCATAAAACACAAATTTTAATCATATTGAATTACTTTAAGAACACCTTATATTCGGCTGTGATTACGTTTGAAATATGGTTTGACAACGATGGATTAAGAAAAATTACATTTATGTAGGGTAATAAAATATAAAATTAAACTAGAAAATAACAGTTTTTGTAAAGCAAATACTTTATGTTTTTGTTAAAACATCATTCTAAACCCTTTTTATGCGTAGTATTAGTCAAAATATTCTAATCATTGATATGAAATTCGATGATCAAATTTCAGTGTATTTAAATTATTTGTACATATTTTAATGCAACACTTTATTTTTATGAATAAACTACTGCACAAATACTAATAATTGTTTTGTAAAACATTAATTTAAACTTTAATTTTTATAAATTTTGTTTAATTTGAATATCTTAAAGTAGAATTTTGGATAAAAGCTATCATTTTATTTTAAAATACATAACGAAATATGTCAAATGTCATGGATGAAGAACGCACAGATTACAAACTTCAAAAAATATTCGTGTAGCCACACGTAATTATTCTTCCTTATATATTTATTCAATGGCTGCAACAACTGAGCATATATCGGGTTGATATTTCGACTTACATTACCATTTCGTTTTAATTAATATAGTTTTAGTCAAGAATCAAACCAAGTCAATTTTTATTGTAGTTATTTTAATTATTTTACCAACCAGACAATTTTTAATTTAATTTAGTTTATTTTACTTTTTCTGTTTTAATAAGAATTTCCTATCATCCTTTGTTAGTTTTACTTTTACTTTGATATTTGTTGTTGATGTGGTAAATTGTTTAATTATTATTGTTAGCTTATTTTAATTTTAATTGTTTTTATTGTAGTGCTGAGGAGGACCCCAAATAAGGGTCGAAATATTCAAATAAAATAAAATAAATTCATTTGAAAAATTGATCTATTGATTGGATAAATATTATTTTAATAATTTGTCAAATAACCTGAAATTAAGTTTTATATTAATTAATTATTTTTTTAAATTAATGAAGGTTAATTATATTATTAAATTAATGAAGGTTCAACTTTTATCAAAACTGTGGTAGATTACGAAGCAAAGCGCAAGAATTCTATATTTCTATATGAATAATTTAGCCCTAGACAATGACATTATATGTATAACTGAAACTTGGTTAAATGAATCGGTTTTGACTACGGAGCTTTTTGAATCTAGATATACTGGTTTTCGAAGGGATAGAGACTATGAAGCTTGTCATCAACAAAGAGGAGGTGGTGTCATATTAACTGTTAAAAATAAATCGTCCACCAGCATAAAATGTTCTGAATTTACATTTGTGGAGGCTACTTACAATCCAATACTCATTTAAACGAATTTGAAAATCACCTTCAGCATATTGAAGTTGTTTTACATCAAAATCCTAACGAAATACTGATCGTCTTAGAAGATAATCATCATCCAGTCTTAGATGTCATCCTAGTTTTACCTTGTGACACAATGAAAACAATATACTTTTAATTTAGATTTAACCTTCGAATATTTAGAAAATGTTGACTTTGATTCAATTTTCGTTTGTTCGAACGAAAATAACCGTTACTAGGTAAATTGGATTTGACTTAGATTTAATTAAAATTATATAACAAAAAGATGAAATTGAACCTAGAGTACAAAAAGTATGACTGGCCTACCTAGCGATTTATCAGGTTTTAAAAATTTAAGATCTCAATTGAAATTAAAAGTGAAACAAGGCTACAGTAAATATATTAATCAAATTCAACAAGACATTCGAATTCAAGACATCTTTGGAAACATGTCAACAATAAAAAGAAATTTAAATCCCAATATCCACCGACCATGGTATACAATGGAAATGAACCTGACATTTCAAATGGGTTTGCAGATTTTTTTCAACAGAACTTTACAGACGGTGGTACTATCAAAATTCCGTTTTCAAACTATTCTACAGTTAAAGTATCGAACCTCGAAATATCAGCATTTAATCAAAAAGCGTGGTACTGACGACATCCCGTTAATACTTCTGAGAAGGTGTACTTCATACATAACATATCCGTTAACAGAAAAAGAAGAATGTGGTTAGATCTAATTTTTTTATAGAAGATTTGTAACTCGCTTATCGACTGCAACATATCAAATTAAATTTAAATATTCCACGACGTTTAAATATATTTATTGAAACGTTTTATGTTGTAAAATCTAATTAAAAACTCAACTATTTCTGTATTTCAAATCGGCTTAGGAGAAACTTTAACATTTTAGATAAAAAGTTAGATCTCTCAATATTCCTTCCCTTCGAAGAATTACAAATTTGTGTTGGGATGGAACTCAAAAACTGTAAAAATCTCTTTCCTGTTAAGTATTATTTTCATTTAAGTTTTCAATTTATTTTTTAAGTTTTATGTCAACTCTCTTTTTCTGTTAAGTTTTACATACATAGAAAATTAAATTCAAAAAAATTAATCAATCAATAAATTAATTTAAGAAACAACATATACATATAAATAAAAAAAATTAAATTAAATTATTTAAGTATTAAAGAAACTATATATAAAAAAAGAGAAGGCAGTGTTAAGGACTGCCGACAGAAGTGAAAACTTAAATTTGTGAAATAGCTGTATTTTTTGGTATCTTCCAATTATTGTAGCTTTGCAAATTAAAATTTCAGAATGTTTAAATTAAAATCATTAAAATTATTCTGGGTTTCACAACTATCATCATTCCAAGCAACTATTATATACATTTTTATATTTAAAATAATCAAAACATATCATATAAAAATTTGCGTCTATCAACACCTTAGAAAACATGTTGTTGTGGGACCTTGTTCTTAAAAGTTTTTTATGTGTTGTTGTGACACACCTTGTAATTTCTACTACCAAACACATTTTATTTAAAAAAAAATAGCGTATCATTAAAGAATAATCCATAACTTAGAGTAAGGGATGGTATACCTGCCACAGTAGCCAAAGAAATTTATTTCAACCGCGTGCAAAGATTACACGCACTCATTTTTCTATGTATCAAAACAAATTTAATCAACACAAATATTTTTTCCCGCCCGGGAAAGCCCGGGTTGCAAACTCTAAGCACCATGACCACCGTGACACCACCATGACCATCATGACCATCATGAACACCATGACCACCATTTCCATCATGACCACCTTGACACCATGACCACCATGACCGCCATGACCACCGTGAACACCATGACCATCATGACCACCGTGACCACCATAACCACTATGACCACCATTACCACTATGACCACCATTGACCACTATTACCACCATGACTACCATGACCACCATGACCACACCATGACCACCATCTACAATCGACACATCCAACTCATATAACATTTAGTACGAGACTGAATAAGTGAATAAAAAATATAATAACAAATGAACAAATGAATGACTTGATATTTATATGTGTGTCATAATCGAATTGTATCGTTTATTTGCCGAATATTATATTCGTTTTTTTAATTTGGTTACTTCCGTTGCAAAATTCTCATAACGCGCCTAAAGAAGTTTTGCCTCAATACTTCAAAAAAATAAATTTAATGGTATTTAATAAAAATTCAAAAAAAAAAACAATAAACAAAAATGTATCACACCAAGAACTGAATCACGACCTACAGAACATTAGTCGAGCGCGATATGCACACCGCAATTTGAAACGTCAAGAAATGATAGATGTATTTCATATTTAAAAAAAAATATTTGTTTGCTCTCCAAAAATGCATATAAAACATGGTAACGCGAATATATAAATTTTACCTCATACAAAGGCTGTGGCCCATTTCTCGATGAAATTGAAAATGAATCTGCAAATCGACTAAACAATTTCAATTTACTCTGCTATCCTACTTGAGTAAATTTTGACAGATTGTGTTGAAATCAAATAATATTTGTTTTCTAATAATTATATTTTCGAAATTTAATTTTTGTGGAAGGAAATAAAGCAAGACAAAAAATTATATTTCAGCGCGAAACGTCAAAATTTCAATTTCATCGGCATTTTTGAGAAATGGGCCACGGCCAAAATTCATAACGCGGCTAAAGAAGTTTTCATTTCAAAAACTACTAAATTAAATATATTAAATCCAATAAATTGAATTCAACAACAAAATAATTTAAGAAACACAAAAATTAAAACAAGTAAAATTAAACAAATTAGTAAACAAATATAAAATAATAAGACAAATAAATTATATCATAATTATGTATATATGAATTAGAATTAAGTTATACATGTATTACGATTGTCTCCTGTTTATAAAAAAAAATTAAAAATGTCGGACAAGTGCGAATATAACTCGCTCGCCGATGATTCCGTGTGTATATTATTCTACGAGAATACGAGATTCGTTAAATCTTTACAACATTTCCTATAACCTTGAATTTTTTCAAATGTTCGAAGATAAGGTGGTTGTGTTACAGAGCATTTAAAAGTATAACAACCAAAGAAGAAAGAGCATATGAAAGTATAACAAACAAAAAAATTTCATTTTTTTATGTAAAATTCCTACAATCGTGAATTTTTAAAATCGTCCCTGCTATTGACATACGAGATAACGTGAGATATCACATGACTACTGGCACTGGCTAATTCTATTTTCTCTATCCTATCATGCAATATTGACCTATGCCAAATTATATATACGATAGGATTTAAAAAACATATAAAAAACAAAAAAAAACTAGTGGGATAGGGGTGTGGCCCAAGGGTCGCGCCAAGAACTTCCCGTAAAGTTAAAAACTAACAAGTTGCTAAGACTGCTCGATAAGGTATACTCAATAATGACACATCAAACTAACTTTACTGCCTATTTGGAGACTGTAAAGTTAAACAATATGATTTAATTGCATCATCCAAAAATATGCTTAAGAACATAAATATCAAAGTAAAAAGAAAAATTACAAAAAAAAAAATTAAATTAAAATTAAAAAATTAAAAAATTAAAAAAAACAATTAATATTAGCTCAATTAGGGATTTGCCACAAATATACTATTTATTTGTTATACTATAAATCAATTGCAATAATTGAAATTTAAATAAGATTTCACTCATATACACAATACATACACACCTATAGACCAAATTAGCAGGAACAGCAGCTAGCGGTATATTCCTTGATCATGTGACACACGACCTTCTTCAGTGATTCACCAATGATCAAAACCGTTAGGTTTATGGGCGGTTTTCCAGATCACGATTTTCATAAGTTTGGTCTAAAGTTTTAAATGTTGTTCAGACCGAAGACATTGTTGTTGTTTAACACCTTTAAAATTTTTCGAAAATTTTGGGTTTGTAAAGAAGCTTCTTTCATATTCAGAATATTTTTTAAGAGTTTAAAAAAAGCGAATTCAAAGCCATGCTTTAAGATACTAGGAACGAGTGTTTTTTGTTATGAATCTAGATTCTATATTCGAGTATTCCGAATTCGAGTTTTCTCGAAGAGTGCAATCTAGATTTTGAATAAATTCAAACTTTAAGCGAACTAAAATAAGTTGTCAAGACAGTTTCAGGCGGTTTTAAAACGTGAATATATCATTAAAATATCGATATAAAAAAATATCATACACAACAACCTAAAATATCAGGTCAGTTAAAAAATCATCATTTGTTTAATAGACACCAGCCACTTGTTATACAAGACAGCCCGAAAGCTAATTAATTCTTTCTCATGTTAACTGAAACGTTTAATCAAAGATTCGTCAAAAATACTTCAGAACTTTAGGATATAATGTTGTGATATTCTTAAAAGAATAAAAAAGCTATTTAACCGGATGTGACAAACAAGTTGCAAAACTAATATAAACATTACAAAAAACTTATGCATTAAGTTTCAATAAAATTTATTACCAGAACTGAGTGTTTATAGTTGAAGAAGTTTACAATAAAGTTTTTTCAGGCAATCCCACTCACTACCATCTGACCCCCTTGTCAAATTTTGAAAATAACTTAGATCTTCGATATTCACCGATATTCTCCGAATGCGTTTGCAGCTAATTTTCATACAAAAGTTTCCTCAAGATCTCATGAGATGAGTTTTCGTAACGAAAATAACACGTAGTTTTATCACATTTTCTTTAACAACTCAAAAACTAAGATTGAATAAGGAATAATCTAAAAATTGTTTAATTATACCAATGCCATTATAAATAGCTTACATGTTAACTAACAATATGGTAGGTCAATGACCTTGATATCATTAATATTTATTCTCATTATATTTGCAAGAGATGATTTTCAGTTTTTCGGAAACCACTAAAAAACAAATGATTTAATTTCGCTTGAAAAGGACTGGGCTCCAAGTTACGTCAAGATACATCGATTCCGACCATTTACGTTAAAATCGAGCCAACCGTTGTTGAGAAAGCGTTGGACGAAATTTGGTCCACATACAGCGATACATACACACACACATATAGAGACTGCCAGCTAAAAATAGTTTTAACTGCTTCAGGAGGTCACGAAACGCAAAGATATCATAAAAATTTCGATTTCGAAAATCGACCCAAAAACAATAACTAAGAAGATAATAAGGGTTGCGTCCATCAACACGTTAGAGAGCATGTTGTTGTAAAAACCTTGGTCTTAAAAGGTTTTTATGTGTTGTTGCGATACATGTTGTAATTCTTACTACACAACATATTTTATAAAAAAAACAAATCAGGTTTCTGGTTTAGAGACGACTCCAAGGCGTAAGGCATACGCACAATTTGTAACGGCGAAAAGGTAACCCCTTATTTCTTTTTCGTTACACGTTTAGAACTTCGAATTGTCCTAATGATATAAATGATGCTTAGCTTAATGATGAACTTTTTATTTCACCTTAATTTTCAATTGTGTGAATAAATGAAATCTATCGAAAAAAAAATCATGTATACCCAAAATTTTATTTTATCTTTTGTTTTGGACTATTCTGTATTCAAATAGCAAAAAAAGTGTGTCTGTGGGTGATTTGACAAAAACACATGGGATCTTGATGAAACTTTGGTATATGACCCAGGTTCACTAGAAAATGGAAGATTCATTTCAAAATTGGACAAAATGGCGAGGGGTCTCTCGAACACCTTTAAGTTTGAATCTTCAATAACTTCTAATCCTGGGTTTCAATCGTATTGAAACTTGGACTGTGTTCCAATCCATGCTATTTAGTACTAAAATTCTAAATTGAAATAGTCAAAAATTTAGTTGACTATTTCCGCCATTTAATTCTAAATTTGTATGCCTTATATAATCATATAATATAGCAACTCAATATTTTATATTGAAATCTCCTCGTCGGACAGACAGTATATAATTCTATTTTTAACATTAGATGAAAAAACAATCAAAACAATGTTTAACTGTCAATTTAGAATATATTTGAATTGGAACGATGAAGTTGCCAATTTGACAGTTTTAGTACAATTTAGAATTTTGGTACTGAATAGCATGGATTGGAACACAGTCTAAGTATATAAGATTTTAGTACTGTTTACAATATTTCTGTGTACCAACTTCCGGTTAAAAAGCTTTTTTTTAGGTGTTTATCACTACTAAAGTCTTCAGTTACAAATCGATTTTCATGAAACGTTGGTTAAAGGTTTCAATCAATATGATAAAGATTTCATTAGCTTTTGGGGTACATTAGACAAAGGATTAGCGGGTCCACCATACAATACAACAGGCGATTTTTATCACCATGTTTTTTATATTTGTTGGGAGCATACGTCGTGAATGAATTTTGATGCCAATATAAAAAAAAGATGCAAATATGTATGACAAGGAGTTGATTAGTTTTTGAGCGATATTGCACCAAGTGGTGAGGGAGCCCCTAGCACCTGTTTTTTAGAAACCTCAATAACATATATACCTGGTAATCGAATTGGATGAAACTTGGTACATAACCACTTAGTACGGTTCACAACAGTTCTGCATCCCAAATTCCGGATTTTCACTCCCGGTAAAAAATTTTGTTTGCAATTTTTTGCACTTTTTCAGTGTCTTTATTCACACTGCAACCTACAATAATAAAGTGATTTTGATAAAACTTATCTAAAAGGCTTCAATTAGTTGGACAAGATAATTAACAATTTTTCAGACACATTGATCAAAGTGGTGGGGGTCCAACATACCACTGCTGACTTTTCACACTTTGTTTTTAAAGTTTGTTACGAGTATACAGATTCGTTCATTCATCAATTTTGATGACAGTTTGAAAAAAAATGGGGAATTGATTGACAAAGAACTGGTTAGTTTTTGATAGGGATATTTTATGAGGGATATTAAAGGGATATATATGGGTGCCACCTGAGGACCTGTTTATTTAAAACTTCAATAACATCAGTTCCTGAATTTTAATTTTAATTAAACTTGATACATATCCTTAGAGTATGATTTGTAGCAGTTCTGCATTCCAACTGCCGGTTTGTCACTTCCAGTAATTTTTTTTTCGTTTTCTACACGTACAAGAGAATTTATGTCTCTTGGGACACTACAACTTTCTTTAAAGTGTTTAACACGCAAGCCTGTTGTTAGTTTCAAAGCGCTTGAACTACGAAAATTGCGAAATTATGAATAACAAAATAAAATTTTAATTGAAAATACTAATCGTTAATTTTTATTCCAATTTATGTTATAATCTCATTCCTAATGTTTTGTTCATAAAATAATTGAGGAAGTGAGTATATGAAAAACAAATATAAAAGTATCTATAAAATTATTTTCTTTAGTAAGCATTGGAGGTTTGAAACAAATTCAAATATGTAATTCAAAACAACAAAAAAAGTTGTTCATCGTTTGATGACTAATTTTACTTATTAAAGAATAGAATTATGTAAACAATTGGGATAAGGCTGTATTCTAAACGACGACTTATTTGAAACTTATTTATGTAGACTTACTTATTTACCGCCATTTTAAATAAGTATTTAAAAGCTATTCTAAATGATTTAGATTTCTTATTTTGACAGCAACAAAAAGCAAATTCGAAAATAAATTTAATTAGAACGATTTATTTAATTTGATCAATTAAAGAGTTTACAAAACTTCTTTTTTTTCATTTTAAATTACTACATTATTTTATAAGGGATCGAAAAAAAAATTTAATGGTTTAAAACCATTTTGTAAACAAACATAAAAATATTTGACTCTGGTTTAGAATACAGCCTAAAGCATAAAATATAAATTAACAAATTAACTTACCAAATTTTTTAAAAAGATGATTAGATAACGAAAACAGTTTTGAGAAAGAAATTATCGAAAAACGAAAGAAAACATTTTATTAGAAGAGATTACACAAGCACTTTTGCCCTTATTTTAGCATAATCTTTGTGTTAAGATAAGATGGGATTAATTTAAAATTTGGCGGTTATCAAGTTGGTGGTTTTGTTAATGAAACTATCATAAAATTAACTTACCACCATTATAGCAATTCGACCACCTACATCACCAACAACATTTATTGGTGGTTTTTCTTTGGCTGGATGTGCCGGCACTCCCACAGATACATCCATCGTTCGAGATTTTGGGAGAGCTGGTGGTGAATACCGACCATCAATTTCATCAGCTTCACTTTCCTTTTGTTCACCGTGTATAACCGCTATTCCAAGACGAAGTCTTTCAGCATAAGATGTAGCCTTTTTTGCAGATCCCGGATTTCTTGCCACAATTACTGAATTACTGTAATCCGGTATCTAAAAGTATATGATCTGCATAAAATATAAAAAACAGAAAAAACTGAAGTTAATGTATTACGCTTTCTTGAATATACTGTAACAAAAACGGCGATGCTCTCAAATTATCAACTGGACAATCGAAAAAACCTTGAATTTCTTTTTGATGTAAATCCATTGTAATTATATGCGACAACCCTGATTTGCACATCATCTAATTGAAACAAAATGTTATTCTTAAATAAACGAATTATTTATTTAATTTCTATAATACCTGTGCAAGTAATTTTGTAACTATACAACCACGTTTACGCATTTTACATTGCTTTGAATATGGTAAATATGGAATTACACCAACAATACTTTTCGCCGATGATGTTTTACATGCATATGCCATAATTAACATTTCCATTATATTATTATTGACGTCTCTGAAATTTGTTTATAGAATATAATTTCTAAAAATAAAGTTAAAATGAATAACTTACTTTGTTCCTGTTTGAATTATATAGATATCTTTTCCACGTACAGAATCGCCTATTTCAACCATAGTTTCACGATTTGTTTTATGATAAACTGTACAACCTCCAGTTTTTACACCCAGTCGACTGTAATTATATTAAAAAGATTAACAACATTTTAAATTTTTTTTATCCGATATCAATGGATCTAACCATTATTATGTAGCAATTATGAGTTACTAGAATTGGAAGTATTTGTTTGGATTGAATGAAAAATGGTGTGAAATAGGAAAAAAATCGTAACAAACTCTTAAACTTAACTTCAGTTCGAAGATTGAACCCTCGTGCCGCAGAATACTGTATCGTGTGCATTACATCGTGTAACCGTATAAACGTTTAGTTTTATTGCATAGAACTTGCGTGTATTGTATTTTACAATTTTGTTCAATAAATTTTAGGGTGCTAGTAGGGCAGAGGCGTCTTGACACAATTGAAAAGATCTTCGACGCATAATCGCAAATTGATTTGGGCAACATGCCGAAGGCAAGTGAAACTTTCTGACCGGCAGTTTGGATTTAGAAAGAAACCATCTCCTATTGAAACCAGTATTACTATGATGACTATAGGGTAAAAACAATGCTGAGTTGTGGTTATTCTAGAATCTAAATGTTAATAATGTTTTAAAAACTGTGAACTGGAATAAAATTCTACATGCTCTAACACATACATGAGTACTTTCTAAGTATGATAGCTTGCTACTTCACAGCAAGACCTTCAACCTATCACAACACCGAAACAGGTCCAAAGAAATGATATTCGAATTCGGTTGTGGCTAAAAATTTGACTGACGTTGCTACAAGTTTTAACCACATCTTAACGGACGCTAGATCAGGGCTGAACAATACAGGACTAAAGTATCGACATCAGGTTGGTTGAGACTATCATCGTTAAACATATGCTGTGTTTTTCGTACGGTGTCTGGTTAGGCCATAACTGTTATTGCGAGCACAGTAACCGTTTTATATTGCAGCAGAAGATGTAGTAGCTCTGAGTACTACAAAAGATCAGACGGGAAACGCCAGATAAGATGGCAAAAAGATAGAAAGCTTGAACTAACGGACGGTGCGCGCCTTTATAATGATAGATAATATAAAATCAAGAACAACCAAATGACCCATTGACCTTAATTCGCACTTACCTCTGTTTTCAGCAGACTATGATTAAAGCTGGTAACCAAGTATCAACATGTAACGGATTCGCACTTCCTCTACAGTGGGGGACAAATTGAGATTATGAGGGTTGCAAATGTTCGACTTATAGAGGATACTGGAGTACAAATCGCTCTGTATAGCCTCATACAGTTTATGCTTATTCTTTTCTTGATTTCTGCCGATTGTGACTGATTATAAAGGACTACGTCCCTCTCATAGAAATTTATCGTATCCGCTACAGTTTACTTGTGTAAGGTGTACTTTATTTCATTATTTAGCGCTTCAATTGCTATCAGGGTGTGTATGTCTGGGCTTGATGGTCTCTTTATCTTGTCCCCGGATATTAACAAAAGGAGTTTTTAACACAATATTACGAGTCTGGAGCTTACTGCATATCTTTCTTGGGTGGATGGGCCAGGTTAGCATGTTGTCATAACCGACACTTAGGATTTTTGGCTCGTATTTTGATTCGTATTTTGTTGCCAGCGATCACAATATCGAGCGTTTCATAAATTGATTTGAGTTTGATTTTGCTATTGACATTTCGAGCCTTTCTGCCAGTTGTATATCGTATTTGTGCATTTTCTCACTCTCCACTTGAACAGGTTGATACAGCCGTATATGAGCCTGTTTTCACTTCGACTGCTGGATGAAATAAACTTGTTATGTACCTCTTTGCAGTACTCGTTGCTTAACCTGCCGATATTTTGAACTTTTATTGTTGAACTCCACATGTGTTTGACGTCTTCCAATATAGCGCGAGGTTCATCTTTTAGTCTATGAAACCGTTGAACTGAGAAGATCCTGAGGCATTTTAGAGATCCAGGGCGATCAATACTACACGGTTTGAATTTTTTGACTTAGTCCCCTCTGTTTTGACGGTCTGAAGCCATATTAGTGGAACGCTGGAATTAGATATTCTTGTAGAGTTGGTAGGATAAGCGGCTTCATCAATTTAGCAATGGGTGACAGAAAAGAGATCGGTCTGTATTAGTCTTATGCCATCTTTTGTAGTGTGGAGTGAATTCTCTATTAAATTTAAAGGCGCAGCTCTTGTTACTGGCCGTTGAAATCACTACTGAAAGAAATCACTTCGTTTCGTGTTTTTCGATGCGGGGCAATTGATGTTATAGAATATCGACCTAAACTATATGTTGATCGAACTTGGCTTTCTATTCCAACAATTTTGAGATGAATACGAAGTAACCTTAATTGATCTAGGTTGCTGACTTAGTAACAAGGAACGACTGGACAGTAGAACGTGTGGAGTAGGTTGACGATCGTTGGCCGGATGCGTCAGGGTAGTTTCGCCAGAGAAACCAATCGTGGATAAAAACCCATCGTTGCTGTTGTAGTGATTGTTTGAGTGCTGTCCAACAGATGAATAATTAATTGAACAAGATTACATCTAGTCCTGTGAAGGAGCATATCTTATTCAGCAGCGAATTGTGTTGGCTTTCTGATGCTATCTTTTCACTGCACTATTCTTGTTTATTAGTTAGACTAGTAGTGGATGAAACATAACCTCCCGCAGTTGGGACTGATTCTAGCGTTTTTCCTCGTATTCCGAGAGTATTTAGATATGTGTTAAATATTTCTGTGCGGTTGTTGGTGTAGCGACGAGCGCGGTGCTAATCTTCCGACTCCCTCTCCAGATTCAAGAGCTCTGCTAATGCTCTTGGGCGGTACAGCAAATCTTCCTTCGTCAGGTAGGTTGGGTTTTCTGGACAGTTGAATGCATCAAGTCGCATGCTCCCACATGAGGGACACTGGTCAACAATTTCCAAGTCAATTCTACGCGCGTAGTTGTTTAAGATCCGTGACCAACCGGACCTTAATTGCGCAAGAATGGATCTGGTGCTGCGTGGTAATTTGACCACGGCGGCCTTTGGCAGCGATTTGTGGTGTCTTGACTCTTGCTATTGATTGGGGCGCAGTTCCTTATTGTGTCTTGAAAAACTTTGATATGTTGTGTTTTTAAGCCCGTTTTATACGTAAATTCGTTGTTGTTGTTGTAGCGACGTTTCTCAAGATGGACGGGGCCCAGAAGCACTCGAAACGCAATTCTGACCAAGGACCATCACAACAGTTTCGACGAGGTTTCGACGTAAGCTCGTTGATGTTACCGGAGACTTGGTTATTTCTAACATCATGTATGTCTTATGTTTCTAGGTGATGCAGTCGTGAATAAGATATCATTGCAGGGATGTTCCTGTTTGTGACAGGTCCATAGATATTGTTTGGTAGGCATTTCATTATGTTCCCGAACTGGACATATGTTACATTCCTCGTGCAAGTGATATCGGTGAGCCTGTGACGAATAGGAACAGACGGTTGCATGGCTATTAAAATCTTCATTTTTTTTCAGACAAACTGCTCCTTTTGTCATTAGAAATTTATTAGAGATTCCCCTTCTAGTGCGATCTGATTTATGGGCCCAGGTGTTTATAGGGGGGGTTTTACAAGCGGCTGGAATCTCACTAGCTCGATCGCAATAAATAAATGGTCAACCCGGAATGGTAAACGCAGTCTTCTCTTTTGATTCTCGATCCAGCGGGATTTGCCAGAAGGCGTCTTATAAATCCAACATCGATATGTATGCCGTTCTGTCCAGGCAACTTAGCAGATCGCCAACTAAAGGAAGCAGGAACGTATCCTTTTTAGTAACGTTATTGAGCTACCGAGCATTTAAACAGAGCCGTAAATTCCCATTTCCCTTTTTTAATAAAGTCATAGGCGAGCTCCAAGCACTTGAACTTTCTTCGATAACCCCCAATGCAAGCAGCCGGTCAAGCACAGTGTACATTTCTTTCTGAACTCGTGGTTTAGATCCATCTACCGTACGACAAAAGCCATATGTCGTCCGTATTTTTAGATTCAGTTTATTTATAAAATCAGGAGCAACCATACCCCAAATGGGGTTGCGTAAGTAATTACCTTCCCAACCATCGAAGACAACGAGTATCCAAAAAAAGTTTTTATAAAAACTAAAACAATTACAAAACAAAAAAAAAATATATTGTTACTGTGAGTGATGGAAGGGTAATAAAACAATTACTTGGTGCAAAGGTGTTTGAAAAAGAAAAACAGAAAAAAAATATTTCATATAAAAAAACCATGAAGTGATCAGCGTTATTGTGAGGTAAAGTTTAATTTAGTGATTAAATTTGCACTCCATAATCTTAAATTTCATCATCAGTTTTAAGATTAGTTTTTGAACGCCCCTAAAATATTGGGTCAGGTATGATTTTTATGAAATAATTTTTTCAGTTCTCCATAATAAAATTTATTTTTCTTGTTATAAATTCTCTAAATTTAATTCCTCATTAAAACTTGATCAAATATGTAAATCATTTTTATATTATTCGATTCTTCCTGCTCCTTTTAATTTATAAATAAATTTTTTTAAAAATAGTATATTAGTTTTTTGTACTTCTTTTTACGGTTTGCTACAGTTGTTTAATAACTGTTGTCATTGTTTCGTAACAGAGGCACTCCAATTTTCATGAGTTGTATAGTGTGAAAATTTAGGTCTGGCCAAATTTCACTCACTGGACTAACAATGTCAAAGGGAAAATCTCTGTCGCAACGCGAAGGAAGTAGTAATAAGCAACATATCAGAATCGATTTCACAACATAAGAGGCCTTAATTCCAATTTGAATGAGGTTCATCAATACCTTGAAAGCAAGAAACCTGAGATATTGTATCTTACCGAAACAATTGTCAGCGGCAAAGCATCGAAGCTGGATAAATCCGATATCCGATATCGATAATTATCGATAAATACCGACTGCTTGATTATGAAATAGAGCATTCCTTTTATAACAAACATGGTGTTTGTGTATTTGTGCGAGATTCACTTCCTTGTATGATAATTAAGGCTTACGGGTTGAACTCTAAGTACCATAACTCTCTTGCATTGAAGATCTCAGGTGTTGATGAAACCATGTTCATAATAGGTATATACAGATCCCGGAACTCCCCCTTAGGTTATCATCCAATCTTGAACTACCCCAAAGCAAGACTGGTTATTCTTGGCGATTTCAATGTACATAATATAGACTGGTTGAAATACTCATCCCGCACCAACGACGTGGGAAGACAAGCGGAACTATTACTGGCAGACTTTCACGGTTTAACCCAAATGCTAGAGCATCCAACGAGAATTTCAGATAATATTAATCATAACAAAAATTTGTTGGACTTGTTTTTGACAAACGAGCCAGAAACAACGCATACAAATGTTGATCAGCCCCTCGGATCATCGGACCATCTGTTAATATCAGTAACAGTAAAATTCACATCACCAAATCCAATTAAAGCCAACCCTCGTCGCGTTTGGAATTATAAACACGCTGATTGGGAGGGACTAAGAAACTATTACGACGAAATACCATGGAAACATGTTTGTTGTGTTGAGCAGGATCCTAGCACAGCAATAAGACTCACTGAATTTATAAAAGATGGAATGCGACGGTTTATTCCAAATCGATTAATTACTCTCAAAACTGAGCCCTGGTTCACGCGGGATGTCGATGAGGCGGTGAGAAATAAACGGAAAGCATTTCAGGTCTATAACTCAAATAAAACTCCAGAATCCTTTAGTGCCTATAAAAAAGCAAGAAATTTGTGTAAATTCAAAATAGATTCAGACAAAAATGCATTTATCAAAGGCAGAGCAAACAAATTCGCCGAATATCCATCTGGCTCTCGTAATTTTTTTCAGGCAGTTAAATCAGTGCAGCGCAATTTCACTATCATCTATTCCAATCTTAGTATTAAATGACATTCTAGTGAGTGACTCAAAGGAAAAGGCGGACATTTTGGGTCGCATTTTCGCAATAAACTCTAACATAACTGAACCTCTTCATTCTCCTATACTCATTCCCCCAGCTGACACTAAAATGAAACCAATTATTTTTCGGAGTGATATCATACGTAAAATGCTTGTGTCCCTCAATATCAACAAATCTGTTGACCCTGATGGTATTCCACCCATTATTCTAAAAAACTTTGCTATTTGAAGATGTCACGAATTATTAAGCAGTATGGTTTTCGTAAAAGTCATGCAACAGGTGATCTGTTAGCCTACGTAACACATATGTCGAACAAATCTCTGGAGAACCATGGTGAAACCATCAGTGTTTCTCTGGACATTTCAAAGGCTTTTGATAAAGTGTGGCATAGAAATCTTATAGCTAAATTAAAATCTGATGGCATAGATGATCTTACTGTATCATGAATTCATAGTTTTCTCACAGGTCGTCAATTTCATGTCAATTTAGATGACATTACATCCAATGTTTTCACAACGAATGCTGGTGTTCCCCAGCTCTCCCCAGCTCCAAGGCTCTGCACTTTCACCAATCTTGTTTCTTTTATATACAAATGATTTACTTAGCTCTACAGTGCATCCAATTCACAGTTTTGCTGACGACAGCACATTGCATGCCCCTCATGCATCTCTAAAAAGTCGATCTCGTGTAGCAGCTACTAACGATGGAGAATTGTTAATTAATTCTATCAAATTAGACCTAGAGTGTATAATGCAATGGGGAGAGACTAATCTTGTTGAATTTAACTCTGCCAAAACCAAGTTATGTCGCCCTTCAAGGATGGAACGACATAGAGACTTCCCCATTATGAGACTTCCCCGTTGTAGAACATTTTCGTTTCAGAACGATTATTTCAATAGAGTAACCAAAATGTGGAGCCCTCTCAGTTTTCCCTGACGAATTCGCTCCTCAGACATTTAAAGAAAATGTCCATCGTCATTTAAAACAACTTATCTCGCTATTTCCCTACCCTCATTCCTTCCTTTCCCCATTCTTTCCTAGTTGACATGATATCTTCGGATATTCAAAGAGTCTAAATCATGAATATTTCATATTTAGTGTGCTAAACATGTCCAACTGATTAATAAAAAAAAACAAAAAAGAATCATTAAGCTCGTTTGGTGCTTGGTCATTGAAAGTTGATGCCGCTTTTTCCTTGCGTAATTGCCGAAAGTAAAGAAAAAATCATGCGACCGTTTACGTTGATAAGACGACGGGGAAGCAGGTATAACACTTGTTAAGAGATGCTTAGTAGCTTCTGAATTCGTTTGATTTGTTGTTAATTGGGTAATAGGTTTTGCTCTGCAGTAGGTGGATTGGTTATCAAGCTGGTAACTATCTTTGCAGGTTTCTGAGGTTGATGGTGAAACTGCCCTGGTTTCTCCATTACGGCCCGTTTCTCGATTTCTGACAGAATTTACAGCGTGGTTTTAAAACCCTTGGTACACCACGACCATAACAACATATTTTGGACAACAAATCAATTGATAAAGATATGCCCATGCTTTTACAGTTCCAACAAATAATCTGCTTTGGTATTAAATGCGGTAGATTTTGCTTGCTGAACAAATGATCCTTGGACTGGATCAATTTCTGGCAGATGAGGGTCATACAAGTCATGCGCACTCCTTCGGTCGTTACATAGCGTGACTGGATTATAAATATCCAACACGATTCCAAGAGTCGTCTATAGTGCCAAACATATTTGTATTAAAGTTTTTACCTGTCGAAACGTCTCTCCAGCCAACACAACTTGTAATCCGGGTTTCATATTTCTAACTAGGATTTGAGTAAGCAGAGGGGTCTTAAGTGCAACAGAAATTGTCATTAGTTCGTTATAAAATTCAAGCAATCCTTCTCTTGATTTCTGTTGCCTGACCTCCAAGACATATCGAATATCAGCGTCCGTGCTTCTATCTTGAAAACGGTCTTTTAAAGCTTCTTTAAGCTGAGGCTTACTTTGACATTGCGTTCGTTCTAAGAATGTAAAGGAAAAATCTTTGGCAACCACATTTAATAAAAACCCAATATCATGGACAAGGAGGCTTGAAGGGATATTGTTAGCTCAGGCAAGAAGATCAATCGAGGGAAATGTTCCACGTGTGAACTGGGATAAGAATAGGGTTAGAACGATAACGGTTTGATGGATACTCTGGAATGTTCGGTGGGTTTGAAGTACAACTGCCGTCAGTAGAAGTTGAACCCTGGTCGATGAGCTGTTACGGGTTGCACAGGCGAGCTACTTTGAAGGTTGATATAACGTGGTGGTATAGGTGAAGGGCTTGGTTCTGTATTCCAGTTCGTTGCAACCGTCATTAATTTTTTCTAGAACGTCTTGAAATTGTTGAATTGTCAAGTTCATTTCTGTGGAAGGATTTTGGAGCTGTTTTTCTTGCTTAAATAACTTGGTTTCCAGAACCTTAAATTTATCCCTGAAGGAAAGATAAGAAATTGCCGTTAGAAGTGTCACGCAACAAAGCAATTAACTGGAATAATGTTAAAATATTATTGACTCACTTGTGGCACACATAAATGCTTTTATGTTTGTGTTAGTTTAATGACCGGAATCGAAATAAATTAGCAAGTTGTTAGCGATTTTCTTTAAATATAAGTACATATTCTTATTTTAGAGTAAAATTCGAAATAGTCCGTCGTAACAAGCCATCAATTGACATCCGGTTGCGGTTCGCGAGCCTGCATTTTGTGTTGTTTGAATCTTATTCCAGTGAGTGTGATGCGTATCTTATTCCAATGAGTTGAGTGTCCATATGGGTACAGCGTATTTTAAAATTGGTTTCTTTATTGCTTTGTATGTTGTAATAATTTATTTATTCTGGCCGTTTGCCAGATATTTGGTATCTGGCGAGTATTTAGAGAGCCGTATTTAGAATCCGGGTTCGATTCCCATTTAGGTCAAAGTGTTTTTAAGCAAAATATTAACAACCATCAACATGCATCAACAATTAACCGATAGTCAACTAATATAGTTGATAAATTGGAAAAAACTATGGGCTGATCACCCATATAAAACTAATCGATTACATTTTAAGTCTTCAAGTGGAACTCGACCATATAATTGGAGTGAATTATTATAATTGGAGTGAATTTAATACAGGTGAAGGACATTTGTTGAAAGTCTACGTTCCTATATGGAACATCTACGAAGGAAAAAAGATGTCTTGAAACTGAACTAGTTTCGTTTCTCATGTTTACGTTACTTTTCTGTAAACTCTGTGTTAAAATTTTTTGCGCATTTCCTGTGGTTTTGGTTGGATTGGAATATAATCGAAGGATAGCATGCAGTTGTTGCCCGGTTGTCGAGGATGAGTTAAGCACTTAATGACCTTGCATAGACTTTTACTAGTTCCAAGATTTGACCCTCTCACTAGTTCTAAGGATTGACTCTTCATTTGTTTTGTAGCTAACTTGTCTATTTGCTTATTCAGGTTCGGAATTTCAGGGATCTGCTGGATCTATCTTGCGAAGGTCATCTCTTCATATGGCAAGTTATTTTAATTTTTTGCATTCTAACGGCTGGAATGTAGCGAGAACTAGCTTTGTTGAAAACTTTTCTGTTTCTTTTATTTTATTTAGTTTATGGAGCGGCTTAATTTCAATTTGTATGTGATCTGCTATTTTGGTTCTCCATTCGGCAATTGGGGTTAGTGACACGCTGACAAGAGTGACATCTGGAGAAAAGTAAGAGTTATTTGTTACTCTCGTTGGTTGTGTTCGTGGAGATCCAAAATTGGAGCCATTAATTTGGTCGCAATGCTTTTGCACGTGAATCGGTGTTCAGGTATGAGTGCCATATATCATCAGTGCAATCACATTTCTGAGAATTAGACAAACTTTGTATCACAGCTGCTTACTGGTGGAATATTAATTGTACTAGAGTACTCCATATTTCGGATTTTATTATAATACCCAGTTCTAGGTGTTTGTCAGTTATCGGTTGTACAATACATAAAGGTTTTGTGAATGAAAAAGGTAAGGCCACCCCCTTTGTCTCTCCTCTATCCTGCTTTATAATTTTATAATCACTTGCCATAATTTTATAATCATTGCCAATCTTAGAACTAACATTTAATTTGGTTTCTTGAAGAGCGGTGACTAGAATATTGTTACTGCACCTATAGTTTATTATATTGTTGATCTTGTTTATAAGACCGTTGTAATTTAGTGGCATTTTTTTTAACATCAATTGGGGTTTCCGGACACGTGGTCCTTCGCATTTTGTTCTGCTCGTGTTGACATGTTGAATTGATGTTTGGCAACATGGCGCTCTATAGTGTTAGGTCCATTGCTGATGTGTGATAGGGCCGGATCACTTCTTTAGATGACATCGTTCCTTGGAGGTGTTACACTGGTGACTGGATGAATGTTGGGTTTGCCCTTAGAATGTTTTTACATGTTGTAAAATACCATTTTTTGGCCATAATTTCTTTCAATACCAGCCATGACAAGGGTAGTTTAAAGAAATGAGGCCAGTGACCGCTGTTTCTGTACCAAAAACTAAAGCGACGGATATACAACTTTCGTGGAAATTGTTGGTGATCCTTGGTCGACAATACGTTCAGAGTGCTTCTAGGACATAGACCCGTCCATCATGAGAAGGATTGATTAGTTAATTCACTACTTTTGGACCAATAGGTAATAAGTTTGACTATAACAGCTGAGATGGCATCGTGTCCAAAACTTTAAATGCCATGATTTTTGTGATTGAATTTTCAACCTTTTTTTCGAGAAAATGACATCCAAACGTGTAGTCGTCGATTAATTTGAAACAGTGGCTTAAACCTAATCTAGATTCTTTTCCCTGTTTAGTTAACTTTTTTGTCATATTAAACTTCATGGCACGTTTTCTAATTCTGTTCTGGGGCCCCCAGTCTTTCAAAATCTCCAATTGATCTTGGCAAATCTGTTTTACTCTCCACATTAAAACAAACAAATTTTAAGAAAACACTTTTGAAATCGAACCAGCAGTTTTAGAGTTTTTAGACTCCATTTGACCCAAAAATTTGATAAATAAAGGTAAGTAAAGGTAAGATTTTGAAAATTTTCTAATGGATATAATACATAGGTACTGAAGACCGAAATAATATACGAGAACTCAAACTTTAAACTGCCAGAATAACTGACCTCCCGCCTTTTGCAAATCAGACTCACCAAAATATGTAAATAAATTAATTCTATTCATCAAGCCATAGGTCATTTCCAAACAAATATTTAAAAACTAAGAATAAACAAATTTTGAAAAATAAATTAGATAATTAAAGTGTAAACAGTTAATAAAAGAAAATTAAGATTTCTAACCACATGATCAATGACAATAAGTTATGTATATCAAAATCAATCAAAATAATGAATTCAATTACCGTTTAGTCGAATTTAGAAAAACTTATATCTTACCTTGCAACTAAGTTGGCCAGTTCAGGATGAGAATTGCCATTTATAATGACAATATCCGATGACATTGGTGCATCCATTCTATAATCAATTTTGAGTTTTTTTGGTGGTTTAACACTTCCAAATCTAATAATTTTACAAAGAAAAATATACTTTGAAGTTTCTAGAAAACTAATTCACTACAAGGCATATGGAACAAACATTTATTGTTTATTACCAAATTAAATAAAAATCCATTCCGAAAAGCAAGTTATTATTTCTTTTAATTATTCTAACGTAATTAAAATGCCTTCAATTTCATTTCTAACTATTGTGAATTAATTATTATAAAAAAAATCAAACATTCCAAAATTTGCTTGCACAATTCATTAACAAAAAAAAATTTTTTTTCAATATGAATATCTTTCTTGAAACTCAAATAGCACAATAAAAAGTTAACCTAAAATATTAAAATTGAATTGAATTAGTATAACGAACACTAGAATTAAAGATAACATGATTTTGATTGAGTTAACAACAATATTAATTTATATTAACACAAGAATAAAGGCTAATCAGGAAAACGTACTCCAAAATCAATAACAAATAATTTACTTGTTTCGGTTGAGCATCATTTTATTTCTTATTATTATTAAAAATGTAATAAAAACAGAAATAACTTAATTATAAAATATTTACAAATTAAATTTTTTGTTACAAAATATTATTGATTTACCAGAATAATAATTCTCAATAAAAATATTAAAAAATTACTGATATTTACTACTAGACAGTAGACACTTGTAAATGACGGGGAAATTATTAAACTGCATTACCAGTGTTTAAAACACATGTTGCTCAATTTGTGTTGTCATAGATGCAAAGACATCTAGAAGAATATTTTAATACTAATTTAATTCTGATTCGAACGTTTTTGGTTTTTGCCTATATGCCAAATATTTAGTTGAAGCAGAGTTATTGAATTGTTTTGGATATTGGAAATATAGGAAAATACGGCGATTTTTCTGTTCCGGTGTTCACTGCAATGGCGCTGCAAAAAGGGGATAAGAGAATAAATTCAAAAAAATTTATATGGGATTTCATACAAAACACAACTTGAATAATTTTAAAAATTATCTATGAAATTTCTCATTTTACTACAATTAAATAATTTAAATTTGTTTATGAACTATTATTGACTATATATTAAGCAAAATATATATAATATTTTATTTTTTCTGTCCGTGAAACAAATACGAAAATAGGTTAAATTTTTCATACAACTTTGTATTGGGAATTTTGGCAATTTTTATGTTTCGTTTTTGAGGGACTTAAAATTAATATTTTATGTATGACGCTTAATATATAGTCAATAATACTTAATAATCAAATTAAAATTGTTCAATTGTAGTAAAATGAGAAATTTCATAGATAACTTTTCAATTTATTCAAGTTGTGTTTTGTATGGAATCCCATATAAAATTTTTGTGATTTTTTCTCTTATCCCCTTTTTGCAGCGCCATTGCGGTGAACACCGGAATAGAAAAATCGCCCTATAGTTTAAATTTTTCGGTTATTTCAGAATTGCATTCGACAAAATAAATTCAAAAAGGAAGGCTTTTTTTCAAAATTGTACAGGCATTGTGATCGTAAATGGTAATCTAAATCTATGTTTTGATAGAACTATATAAGTAATTGTTTGTCGTAATTCTTCTCTAAATTGATAAATTTTATTTTATTTAATTTTTTCATTTTTAGTTTTATCTAAATAAAGAAATTTAACAAATTTTGATATACTGTGATATACTGCGTTTATACTGTGAATTTTGTAATCACTGGTTGACGGAAATATGGCGAAACTTATTCACCTACATTTGAGCCGTTCACTACACAAAACGATTAACTCCATAAAACAAAATGTTGAGAAACTGAATTTTTTTCAAAGATCAAATAAATTTCGATGTTAAGTAGTGTTAATCTTTATCATTCAGGAATGTTATTATAAACATAATTTATTTAATTTTGGTAACTAAGTATATCAATTAGCTATTATAGTAGTAATTTAATTAGTTTAGTATAATAGATATTATTAGTTTTTAATGTCAAGTTTTTAATATTCATTTTTTTATGGTCAGACAAATTTTGACTTTTAATGGTGTTTATCTTAATTATTCAGGAAAGTTGTTTTTAACATAGAAAGTTATGACTATAGCAAGTACTTTGACATTTAATTTAAAATTTTCCAAAAAGTGGAGTTAGTCGCTTTGTGCAGTGAACGGCACATTTATCAAATACAATTTATATTATCCAGGAACACAATCTTTATCTAATTTAACCAAATTAAATTTATAAAGTTATATTATTGATTGACATTTTACTATAAAATAGATTCTTTATTGACAGTTCGATTTACCCAAAAAATTGTTTTATTCCTATGATTAGTACCCAACAAACTGTTGAGGTTGGAAACTTGTCTAATACCTTTCATCCGGGATTGTTTTCGTTGTAAATTGGAATTAAATTTGTATAATAGAGCTGGAGTTATCGTCACAACCTCCCCCTAGCATTATCAAAGATGAGACGGTATAAAAAATTATTGTGTTATAGCACAAAGGCAGCAAGTAGAGGTACGAGTGGTTTTGCCTGCTCGTGTAATTGTAGATCCAGGATGGAATATATGTTACTGAGGAATGGGATTAATTCTAACCATTTTAGCTGATACAGTTGCCTTAGCGTCGCGTTGCAGAGATATAGATAGAGTTTCTGCAGAGATAGAGAGAGAAGACTGGAATGTGTCCAAAGGAGTAGAATGGACAATATCTGTAGAAGACGAAGTTTCGTCTGCGCGACTGACATTAGTACTCGAAGTAGGTGAGTAATATCCTCTTCAGATTGTTCCCTAAAGCAAGGTTTTAATCTGTCAGGAAGCTGGAATGTGTTGACCTTTACGGCCAATATCAAATTTTTTTATCAACGCGGCTGATGACTTGGAAGGGACCTTCGTATGGATGGAGATTGTAGTGCTTTACGTACTAAGTCAGTACGTAAAAAGTCATGCGAACAAGACTCGAGTTCTTGGAGGTGAAAACTTTAGGAGAAGTGTGTCTTGACGCAATGACGGGACAAAGGTGATCAAAATGTTGTTTCAATTGTGAAACGAAATCAGATTGAGGAGTGGAGTTAGAATTTTGGCTGAAGAATTCTTCGGGGAGACGTATGTTAGTACCGTAAACGAGCTCAGCCAATGAAGATTTTAAGTCTTCACGGAACGTGATTCGTAAACCAAGTAGTATTGACGGTAATATTTGTGTCCAGTCCGTCCTGTCGTAGGCCATTATCGTGGATTAGTTCGTTACATTTCGGATAGTAGCTTATAGTGGGTTTACGTTCAAAATCGATAAGTTTTGACAATTCGTTGAAGTAATTGGATTCGAATTGGGAACCCTGATCTGTGAGGATTACTGAAGGTACTCCAAAACGAGCAATCGAATTGGAGTAAAGAGCAGATGCTTCAGTTTCAGCTGGGATATCGGAGATAGGAAGCTTCAGGTCATCGAGTATAGCGGTCAATAATCGTGAGACAATAGCGTTTGTCCTCAGAGGTACGAAGTGGACCAATAAAGTCCATATGAATCTCGGAAAACCTCTGAGAAGTTTGAGGGGAATTACTTAAAGGAGATTGAATGCAAGCCTCTTAGCAAGCCGGGCAGTTCTTAATGGAGGGCCAAATGAATTCATCAGTAAAAAGTTTGATAGAGCTGTGGACTCCTGGGTTAGATAAATTGTGGAGACTTTTGAACACCGTTTGACGAAATTGCTTTTGAATAAAAGGTCGAACATCACCAGAAGAGGTATCACATTAAATAGTTTTGGCACTAGAATCGCCGAATGAGCCTAGGACTAGCATCCACTAATTCCTTGAGTTCATTATCATTGAACTGAGCATCAGCAGTTTCGCCATATAGTTAATGTTTCCTGGAATTGATATATGCTCGACACGAGAAAGTGTGTCAGAAACTATATTATCAATTTCAGAAATGTGCCGAATTCACTGATAAAATCTAAGTGACGAAACTGAGGAGGACTTGCTTTGGCAGGTAACAGCAAAAAATCATAGATAAGAGGCTTATGATCTGTGAAGATACTGAAGGTTCTACATTCAAGGAGAACGGAAATGAAGGGTTGATAGCAGAATAATCTGTTAGGAGTTCGTGATCATAAGCGTTGTATTTCTGTTGCGTCTGGTTAAGTCGCACAGAGAAGAAACTAAGTGTTGTCCAACAATCGTTTATTTTTTGTTCAGCTCGCCCCACAGAGTTGCCGCTTGCATAACTAGAAGGCTTAAATGGCATCTTCAGAACACTGAACGACACACGATTGGCACCAGTGTGAGCAGTGATTCAATAGAAATTAGTCATGCCTAGAAAACGGCGGAGTTGTTGAATGGCATTGAGCAATAAACGGACCTGATTAGTCAATGGCATTATCTTACTTGAAGTGGAAGAAGAAGAAGATGTGAAAGGAATGAAACCGTATGAATTTGAGATTGCTCTAGGGAAATAAAAACTTTATCTGCTATATCGGCCGTTATCTGCAAATCAGAATTGACCATCGCGATAGAAGTGCAGACATCAGTTAAAGATTTTCATCTCAAAGAATTTTCATAGTTGCCTCTTGAAATGAATTGAGCAGTCATATCCCGTAAATGTGTGAAGGCTTTTTATCCCTAAGATTCATACCACACAGTAGATTGCGTACGCAGTCTGAAGTGCTGGTGAATAGGCGGGATAGAGGAGCTTCTTTAATCCTATCATAGGGGCGATCTTTGTCGGGCTTAATCAATATGTCATTGACTAAAGTCGACAGTGTGGAAGTGATTATGCTAAGTATATAGCCGTACTTGGTTAGCTGGGACCTAATATTTGTTAACTTCAATTGCCTTTCTTAAGTAATGAGCCATAAATAAATGATTCAATGAATTTATTGAAAGAAGAAACGATGCAATTAACACTCAAATTTCTTAAAACTTTAAAAAAGTAAATTATGAAGCAATTAACCGCGAAATATATTCTTTTATATTAAATTTGAACTGTGTAAATGTTGTGCTGCATCTTTGTTTAATGATTTTTTATGTGAAACTATCGATAAGCTATGGCGTTATCTCCACTTCCGATAATTTAAGTTCAATAATAAATAATAGTTACAGTAATTACATAATAATAATTCCACAATATAATTCCAACATATAATAATGACAAAAAAATTTTTCTTGCACACTGCATTGTGTTAACATAAAAAATAATCCCTGCTAAAGAAGATAAAATATGTTGGCAAATTCACCATAACAATATGTTCGGTATTAAATGTTAATAACTTCAGGGTTAAAAAAAATGAATGTCAATTTTCTTTTGATACTTAATTATATTGAAACGCCATAAATTAAGCCAAATATTCTTAATGTTGATTTATTTTTCATACGCAATGGAAGTAATTATGGCAATTGTTATCGTAATTATAACCATATGGTCGTGATCTCTGCGTTAGTTAACGCGAACCAACACGCAATAGAATTGTTATGTGCCGCAACACTTATATACCTATATATTCCGCCTCAGGATCAAGCTGCTAATACTTTCACGGTATCTTGAGATTTTGGACGTCCATCTACACTCTCCAACTAAAAACTGCCACTTGCAAGTTCGTTTGGCACACCTCCTCCAGCATCCACCCCCCAAATAAACGCCACCCCTAAAGTCCCTCTTAGTCTGATAAACCAGAACTTTGGTTTATCATGCTCGAGGACCAATTCTCCCTGGGCAACATTAAGTTCCAGTAAACCAAGTACTGTTATGTACTTGGTGCCATAACGCCGTCCTTTGCGTATACTGGCTCTGGTATTCAAATTATGGTTCGATTTTTACTGTCTAATAGAACCTCTACGTCAACCGTAGATAACATAGTGTTAAACAAATTCAAATGATTTTGAAATATCGTAACAGTATTTATAAAATAATGCACCCTTATGTCTGCATTACTACAAACATATAAATTTATGAGAATAATTATTGTATGAACACATTGATTTCCGGGTTTATTATAAACCTTTTATTTATTAATTCATATTATATATTATATTCCATTCTATAATTTATTTTTATGAAGTAAAAGTAAACAAATACAAAACCGATAAAGTTTTATTTATTATTTTTACAATAATAATAATACGATGTAAAAAATTATAAAAAATCAATATTTAAATAAATAATTCTGTTTACTCATTTCATTGTTGAAATTTAAAATTACGCTAAGTTTACACCAGTATCTAATAAGTACATACTATAATTATTAGGTCGACTATGGTCGATGTAAACAGTTATCAAAAAAGTACGTACCAAATATTTGGTAGGATGATTTGCTACGTATCAAATTAGGTACGTAGCAAATAGGTATTATTTTTACGGTGTGAACACTAAAATTAGGTATGACATTTAAAATAAAAATAAATCAACTTATTTTATAAATATATATTTATGTTTGATGTGATTTTTTCGCTGAAATTAAAAGTAAAATAAATTTTAGCATTAATATAATAAATGTTTTCAATTTTTTATAAAAAATATATATGGAAATTATTCTTTCCTAAACCAAAAAATTAACAATGAAAAGGACGCGCTAAAAATTAATGTGTCATACCTAATTAATAAGAGTTTACATCACCGTATCAAATTTAAAAAGTATGATGGTGAAAATGGCTAGCAAATTTAATACGTAGCAAATTAGATACTGGTGTAAACTTAGTTTTTATATTTCAAATATTTTATCCTTTCGACAACTATAAATTTAGGATTATTTCTGTTTTTACAACCATAATTGTGTGCGTTATTAGTCTTAATAGAATCAAATAAACAGCTGTTAATTTTATTTTGTTCGGCAAATGAATGACATAGTTTAATTTCAACTAAACATTTAAAATTTGAGCCAGGCATAAGCGAAAATTTTAAATTTGCGGGAGAATAAAATTTATTAAGCACGAATCGATTGCAATCCTCTCGCAAAGGTGGGTGTAAAATATAAACTAGAAACCTGTTATTCTCAATACAAACAATAAAATATGGAGGGGCCGAAATCTTACAGCTTTGAAATATCAAGACTTCATTCTGGGCTAAGGATTTTGATATAGTTTTTGGCAAAAAACTTTTATGAGGACATGGTTTACATGGTTTTGGGCGGCGATGTATATCAAACATAACTCTTTGTTAAAGTACAAGTATTTTTTTATCTCTGTTTAGAAATTTATTACAAAACTAACACGAAACATTAATACGTTGTCGGAAAATTATAACAGTTCGTAAATTAACATAATTTAGGGAAAAGATGATACACTCAGCAAACTACTCAAAAGCCTCTCCATTTAGCGTTTCAAGAAAATATTACAAAATCACAAATTCATATTTCTTTCAAAAGTCCAAAAATATTGTAAAAATTAAATAAAATCAAACTTTTTTCATAACTCTAAAAATATTCCAAAAATTATTACAAAATCAAAGATTAAAATTTTTTTCAAAACTTCTAAAAATATTGTAAAAATTACAACAAAATCAAAAATTGAAACTTTTTTCATTATTCAAAAAATATTCCAAAAATTCTTACAAAATCAAATATTTAAACTTTTTCTAAATTCCAATAATATTCCAAAAATTCTTAAGAATACAAACTTTTTCCAACATTATAAAAATATTCCAAAGTTCTTACAAAATCAAAAATTGAAACTTTTTTCAAAATTCTAAAACTATATATAAAATACAAAAATTCTATTTTTTTCAAAGTTCTAAAAATATTGCAAAAATTATAACAAAATCAAAAATTGAAACTTTTCCAAAACTCTAAAAATATTGCAAAAATTATTACAAAATCAATAATACAAATTTTTTTCAAAATGCCAAAAATATTTCAAAAACTATAACAAATTCAAAAATGTCCATGTCCAATTTCAAGTTCAATTACATTTGCGTCAAAAAAACAAATAAATTTTTTTTCCCAAAAATTGGCTAAAAAATAAATGAAATCATTTTTTGACACACTTGACATTATTTTTTTGACAAACTTATAATACCGTAATTCTCAATAAAAATAATAAAATTTCATGTCATACAAATAATTAATTTTATTTTTTTCCAAAAAATGGGTAAAAAAATAAATAAAAATCTTTCTTTTGACACACTTGACAACATTTTTTGCCAAACTTATAATACTATAATTCTCTATAATAATAATAAAATTTAATGTCATACAAATATATTTCATGTCATACAAAAAAGTAATTTTATTTTTTTTCAAAAAATGGTAAAAAAATAAATAAAAATCTTTCTTTTGACACACTCGACAACATTCTTTTGACAAACTTCTAATGCAATAATCTAGTTTTTGGTCTCACATACCAATCCCGACCATCAAGATTTCTTCAAATTCAATGTTTCTATTCGTGATCACTTAAAATGAACGTTCTTGACGGACCGTAACGACGGACTATTTTCAATTTTTACTATTTTAATAATAGTATTAATATTCAGATAAATTCGATAATAATTTTATTAATTTTATTCAATTGTAATAAACGTATACATTTATTTGTACCACTGTACAATTAAACATTTTTTTTTGATCATTTAAATAAACTCAATTTCAATTAAAAATACAAGTTTTGCATAAATGATTGGTTGTATTAGTGGAAAGTTACATGATGGAAAATGAAACAGAAGATCGATAGTATGATTTATAAAAACGGTCAAATTGTTTGGATCGAGGTCAATTAGTATATAATTTTTAAGACGATTAGTATATAATTTTTAAGTCAATTAGTATATAAAATTAAATCAAACTGATAATGATCAAACGATTAAAAAGATGAGAAGAGAGCAAGCAAGAGATGGAGAATCTTACTTCATATATTATATACTCGTTCATTTTATCCGATCGAGGAGATTATGTAAATTTAAATCAGAGAGATAAGCTTGTGATCAGTAGTGCCACATTATTTTATGTATATTGTTAAAATAATTCATTGGTCTAATTAAATTCTTAATAATTAATTTCATTTTTTTTTAAATAAGTGAAATTTTCGTGGCTTTTTTAATTAAGTTTTTGTATTAACTTTTTTTTACTGGTAACAAATTTTTGAAAGCAAACGAATGAAAATAAAATGTAACATTTTGAAATATTATAAATAACATGTTTTTTTTCTCAAACATGAACGTGTTTGTCGTTTTACTATACCAGTTGTTGCAAAGGGAGGTTAAATGGATAATAGCTGAAACAATCTGCAGTTTCTGGATGATTATTATGAATTGAATGTAGGAAACTGAGTTCGAAACAAGTGAAATACATTTATTTCAACGAGGAACAAATATGTTCGATGCAATATTTATGGAATTTTTAACATTACAATGTGCGACAGTAAACCTTTTTTATTGACATCGCAATATTTTATTGGGCCATCAAGTGATGATTTAGAAGAGCAGGTGCTATAAATGATTTAAATACAAATGATTCTTATATGTATGACGGTCAGATGCTGCTTCATCTCTAGATTTTGTTCATCTTTGGGTGTGATTAACTTAGTGTATTACGTTTAACAAAACGTCTATAGATGACACTCCAGATTTTTGGATAAGTGATTTTTGAAATGCAAGTTGTTCAGCTTTCAATTAACATTTGTTCCCCAGGACTGGTTTTGAAAGAAAGCAACTCATTAATGTAAGCTTTTTTGGAGTGATTAATATAAGTTTTGGTTAATTTATATAATTTTATTATTCTGTTTTTTTTTGTTAAATTAGCTTCTTTTTATGCATACATACTTAACCATTAGTTCTTTTTGGTAAAAAAATTTAATAAAAAAAGAAATTTCCCAAGTCAGAATTTCGTTTGTTTGTATAATTTTCCAATTATTTACATGTTTTATGATTGTTTTTTTGGTTTCATTAGCATAAAATTTGATGTCTTCATTGTAGGTAATTTTGGTTTCAAAATACCAAACAATTAAATAGGTGTCGGAATTAAATCAAATTTGTTTAATTGTTTGAATTTAATTATACAAAAATACAATAAAATTCGTTGTTTTTCAAGTCAATTTAAATTAATACATGTTACTCCGTTGGAACGATAAAACGTTGTATTAGGTTCGTGTTTAATGAATTTTATTCTCTCGCAAATTTGCAATGCTAATTTGTGCCTTGCTCGCATTGTAGTATTTTGCTTGAAAAATGAAATATTGCATTCAACACTTATACAATAAATTACTTTTAATGTTGTTAAAAATAAAAAAAACATTGTGTGAGCCTTATAAATTGATTGTTGGAAATGTGTAGAGGTCAGAATCACGAATCACGAGCAGAAATTCGTTTTTTGAACACACATTTTTTTAAATGCTTCAAATATTTGGTGGGGAAAATTAAAAAAACAACGTTTTGTAGAAGAAAACTTTGTGGCTGATTCTCGTTTTAAGGCTACAAAAGGATATTTTTGAAAATTTCATAAATATATGTTCAATTTAATGTATCTCAACAACTACTTGACGGCTCTTTATGTTGTTTTTTGAAGGGTAAAGTTGGTCCAGAATGGTAAAAAAAATTAAAGTTATAAGTTTTGATAATTTATTATAAAAAATAAAAAATAATAAGGGATGAAGGGCTGATATTCTCGTTGCTAGGGTTTCTAAATATCCGACCTATTTGATTATCCGGATATCGAATACATAAACAATAAATTATCCGGATAATCCGGATATCCGGATAAATAAAACATGTTTTTTACTTTGCGGTATTTAAATCATTTATATAAATTTTTCGTGTATCTATTTAATTTGTGTATTATTTAATTTTTATATATAGTCAGAAAATAACAAGAATAGTAACAAATCGTAAATAATAATAATAAAAAAATAAAATTATTCATAAATTTAATTAGGGTTTAAATTAGACCTCGACTCAATTTCGAGACATTGTAATAATTAATTTACGAATGCAATAATTTTTCTAAAATATGTATTTTTATAAATGCATCAATAACTTCATCTATGTATTTAAGTTATTGATGCATTTATAAAAATGCATATTTTAGAAAAATTATTGCATTAATTAATTAATGTCTCGAAATTGAGTCGAGTTCTAATTTTTATCCTGGTAAAACCAGCAATTGAAAATGCCCGCACCGTTGCAGTCGATGTCGGTTTTATTGGTAATAATACGCGATTTAGAATATTTAAATTGGCCGTCCGATTTTTATAATTATTTAAATAAATGAAATCTTTTTTCAGCAATATGAAGCTTCCTCCATTCTGCTTCTCAACATAAGTAATTAAAGCAATAGCATTCTCAAGTACTTTCTGCAGTCACGATTTCTTATACAAACTTCACTACTTAGACTTTCTTCATTTTCACTTTCAATAGTAATTTCATTAGTGATTTCCTCAGAGTCATAATTTAGAAGTACAGCTCTCATAAACTTTAAAAAAATAGCCAACACTTCAGATTTTATTGACAGGGCCACAAGTTAATAAAACATTATTTTTTTTAAAATTAATATAGCATTAAATAAATGTTAGTAATAGGATTTTATTAGGAGGAGAAGTATGACTTTCCATGGCGCGCCTGCGTTTACCCGCCGAACGCGGTGAGGCGGGTAACAGAAGGCAAGCTATGGAAAGTTACTTCTCATCCAAATAAAATATGTTATTTTTTCTTCAAACGCTTTAAGATGTGCCATGTTTTTGTGGTTTTGATACTCAGTTCTTGTTTTAATTTATGCAAACAATAAATATCTAAGAAGACGTAATTTATAAATATGAGTAGTTTCGATTGTTTACAAAAAAACGTTTTGATATATATAAATTGTTTATCGTTGCTGTTAGTTGTGATTGGCCAGTTTTTTAAATGCAATCGGGTTTCTCAGCAGAAATTGAGGCTGCGGCCAATGATGCCGTCTCCTCTCTTGGACCCACATGCATGATTTTAATTTCCAAAATGCACATTAAAAATTGCACGTTTAATATTAGTTTAATAAATAAAAATGACGTTTAAAATTATATTTTGTATGTTATTATTTTAGCGGTATCATAGCAACACTTTCCCTGACTAGGCGGGGAAAGGTAACACTTTTCCTGACTAGGCATGGAAGTTGCATTTCTCCGTAGCCAGCTCAGTATAATTATGACCTAACTATTTGGCGTTTGAAGAAAAAATATCTTTCTGCATCTGAATCTGCATCACGAAGTGTTTCGTAAAATATTCAATGATTATTACAGTTTTCAAAACATTAAAGTTGTAAATAAATTTTTAAAACTTATAGTCACTTCACTGCACTAACAAACTTTGGAACGCAACTTAATTTTTATTTGAACTTTGCAACACAATTTGATTATTTTTTTTTACAAAATAAAGGGTTTTTTAATATTCGGATAATTGCAAAAAAGTATCCGGATAATCGAATAGTCAAAATATGGTCGAATAATCCGGATAATTCGATATCCGGATATCCGGATTAGAAACCCTACTCGTTGCTTTTAGCAAATGATTAAAAATTTTAATTTTAAATATTTTTATTGAAAAGGACTCATTTTCCCCTTTAAAACAAGATACATTTGCTTTAAATCCGTCATTTGGTTTTTGAGCTAGGGGCATTGACGACGACACGATTTTTTTCCATGGGGAGGAGGAGGGCGGTTAAGATCAGAATTATTGATATATCTTTTAGTCATACATAAGCTTTCTCCTCACGACAAGGTAAGTGCATTTCGAGAAAGATTTTTTGATTTTGGTTGATTTTTTGTGGTTTTAGAAGTTTCTAAATCTTTTAAAGTTGCTTTTATAACTTTTTTTTCTGTTATTTATTTTAATTCGATTCATAGTTTTATTTCCTATACATTTGTATGGAATATCAATTTTGCCAGTTTTAGAAGTTTTTATTTCTATTATTATGTATTTATTTTTATATTTTTACTTCACCACAATTTTAAATTGTGTGAAGTAATGCAATCTATCGTAAAAAAAAAATCTTACATTCCCCAAATTTTGCTTTTTCTTTTGTTTTGGACCATCCTCTATCTAAATAGCCAATAAAAATTTTGGTGTACGTCTGTGTGTGGGTGACCTTTCTGCATAGGATCTTGATGAAAATTTGGCAAATGATACAAGTTAACTTGAAAATGGAAGATCTGGATTCATTTAAAATTTGGACAAAATGGTGGGGGGGGGGGTCTCCCGAACACCTCTAAGTTTCAATCTTGAATAACTTCCAATCCCGGCTTATGATCTTATTGAAAGTTAGTATATAAGGTGTTAGTACAGTTTTCAATATTTCTGCATACCAACTTCCGGTTTGCCACTTCCGGTTAAAAAGTTTTTTTTTCATGTGTTTATCCCTACTGTAGCCTACAATTATCGATCGATTTTCATGAAACGTTGATAAAAGCTTTCAAGTATCATGAGAAAGATTTTATCAGCTTTTGGAGTACATTGGATAAAGGGTTGGGGGTCCACCATACAACAGGTGGTTTTAACCCAATGTTTTTTATGTTTGTTGGGAGCATAAAACATTCGTTCGTGAATTAATTTTGATGACACTTTGGAAAAAGACGCAAATATGTATGACAAGGAACTGATTAGTTTTTGAGCGATAGTGAAAAAAGTGGTGCGGGGTCCCCGGAGCACCTGTTTTTTCGAAAGCTCAATAACATCTGTACTTGATAATCGAATTGAATGAAACTTGGTACATCAGTATTTAGTACGGTTCACAATAGTTCTGCATCCCAACTTCCGGTTTCTCACTTCCGGTAAAAATTTTTTTTTGTAATTTTTCAATTTTTTTCAGTGTCTTTATGCACACTACAGCCTACAATAATGAAGTGATTATGATGAAACTTATGGAAAAGGTTTCAATTAGTGTGAGAAGATAATCATCATCTTTTGGGACACATTGATCAAAGTGGCGGGGGGGTCTACCATACAAATGCTGACTTTTCACACTTTGTTTTTAAAGTTTGTTGGGAACATACAGATTTCATTCATTAATTTATTTTAATGGCAATTAGAGAAAAGATGGAAACTTAAATAACAAAGAACTGATTAGTTTTTGGACAATATTGAAGTACGTCCCGCCACGTCCCGGCCTCCCGAACACCTGTTTACTGTGTCACAATTTTTTCAATGTTTGTTGGGAGCACACAGCATTCGTTCATGAATAAATTTTGATGACACTTTGGAAAAAGATGTAACTATGTATGGCAAAGAACTGATTAGTTTTTGAGCGATTGTGAATAAAGAGGTAGGGCTGTCCCATATACCTGTTTTTTTGAAAGCTCAATAACATCTGTACCTGATAATCGAATTAGATGAAACTTGATACATAACCATTTTAGTACGGTTCATAACAGTTCTGCATCCCAACTTCCTGTTTGCCACTTCCTGTTAAATTTTTTTTTTACTTTTTCTCGTGCAACAGAATTTATGTTTGTTGGGATACTACTGCTTTCTTTAATATTTACTTCGGTCTGAAAGACCTAAGTATTACATTCATGAGCCAAAAGTGAAATTCTTACCCCCACTTTTTTTGGCATTTCTCGACGTTTTAGGACCTTCTGATTCCAAAAAAGCAAAAAAAATGTATGTCTGTCTGCCTTCATTACCTACGCTTCAGGGAAAACCGCTGGAGGGATTTCAAAATTTTTTTCTCAAAATAGATACACTAAAGGAACAGGTCTGAAAGGACGCCATGTTCGATAACTGTACCGGAAGTGTGTCAAAAAAATCATTATGTGTGTCAAAAATAGCAAATTTTCATATTTTTGGCTTAAAAAACGTTCATTTTAAGTGATTACTAGTAGGAACATTAAATTTGGAGAAATCTTGATGGTAGGGATCGGTATGTGAGACCAAAAACTAGATTATTGCATTATAAGTTTGTCAAAAAAATGTTGTCAAGTGTGTCAAAAGAAAGATTTTTATTTATTTTTTACCCAATTTTTTGGAAAAAATAAAATAAATTATTTGTTTGATATGAAATTTTATTATTATTATTGAGAATTATAGTATTATAAGTTTGTCAAAAAAATGTTGTCAAGTGTGTCAAAAGAAAGATTTTTATTTATTTTTTTACCCAATTTTTTGGAAAAAAATAAAACTAATTATTTGTTTTAAATGAAATTTTATTATTATTACTGAGAAGTATGGCATTATAAGTTTGTTAAAAAAATGTTGTCAAGTGTGTCAAAAGAAAGATTTTTATTTACTTTTTTGCCCAATCTTTTGGAAAAAATAAAATTAATAATTTGTATGACATGAAATTTTATTATTATTATAGAGAAATATGGCATTATGAGTTTGTCAAAAAATAATGTCAACTGTGTCAAAAAATGTTTTCATTTATTTTTTTGGCCAATTTTTTGGAAAAAAATGTAGTTTTTATGACGTAAATGTAATTGAAAATGAAATTGGACATGGAAATTTTTGAATTTGTTATAGTTTTTGAAATATTTTTGGAATTTTGAAAAAAGTTTCAATTTTTGATTTTGTAATGATTTTTGCAATATTTTTAGAATTTTGGAAAAGGTTGAATTTTTAAGAATTTTTGGAATATTATTGGAATTTAGGAAAAGTTTAAATAATTGATTTTATTATAGTTTTTTGGAATTTTGAAAAAAGTTTGATTTTATTTAATTTTTACAATATTTTTGGAATTTTGAAAGAAATATGAATTTGTGATTTTGTAGTATTTTCTCGAAACGCTAAATGGAGAGGTTTTTGAGTAGTTTGCTGAGTGTATCATCTTTTCACTAAATTATGTTAATTTATGATCTGTTATAATTTTCCGGCAACGTTTTTCTGTTTCGTATTAGTTTTGTAATAAATTTCTAAACAGAGATAAAAAAATACTTGTACTTTAACAAAGAGTTATGTTTGATATACATCGCTGCCCAAAATTAAAAACCATGTCCTCATAAAAGTTTTTTGCCGAAAACTATATCAAAATCCTTAACCCAGACCGAAGTTTTGATATCTCAAAGCTTTGAGATTTCAGCCCCTCCATATTTTTTTAATTCAATTCAATTTAATATTTTTAATACGAGAAAGTCATACTAATATTATAATACTTAAACAATTTAATAAATAAAATTCTAATACACATTTCAATTATTTTGTTTAAAAGAAAAATTATTTTTTTGCTTTCTCTACAAACTTATCTATAACTTTATTTATAAATATAGGGCCCCTAGAAGTTGTTAAAAATTTATAACAAGTTTTTGCCCATATTTTTGTCAAAACAACCATTTTTAGGGTTTTGGAGCCTATTTAACAATTTTTCGATGCTTTTTGTACACTGTCGAACAACAATTGCGTTTCAAAATTTTATCCAATTTACTATTAGTTTTGCTTACGTTTCAGATGCAATTTTATTTTTAAGCAGGTTCATGCACCTAAAATACTGGTATCTGAAACTTTGGTACCTGTAACACCAAGCATAATGGAATGTATTTAGTTCTATTAAAAAAAATTTACTTTTATTAAAAAAAATCACATTCGAGGGCAGAGTCACAAGATTGATATCATTTGTTTCATCTGCATAAATCTGCTTACTGCAGAAAATTGTCACCTCACGAACTTCATATAAAATAACGAACGAAATCATACGAAATATTGCACCGATAGTAGTCAGTCAATGTTTTCGTTCATTATTCTTTTAAACGAGCATTCAAAACTAGTCTTAGTTCGATTCTCACAAAGCGATCATGGCTAGTAAAGATAATCCCATTACTCGTGCAAAGAAATTAATTGGTACAAGCAGATATTTGAAGTTCAGTATAAAAACGACGATCATGTTCATTTGAGCACACCTTATCGGTCATAATTGCTTTCGACAAAACACAAAAAAAGTGAAAAAATGTGTTGCAACCATCGTTTTCAAGTGCAATGGTAAGCACAAGTGCAAAAGCTACTAAAGTTGCTGATACATTATCAATGAAATTAGCAACGACATTCCTTGAGACTGAAGTTCGCTTAGGAAAACTACGATATCAAAGGATCAAAATTGTTTTTTTGTAAGACTGCAAAGAAGCGTTGCCAAATGTACACACATTTTACAGTAAAGTTGATATGATGTATGAAATCACGTTGCAAATAATCAAAGACTACATCAGTGAACATCTAATTGATGTCAATTAAACCATGCATGCAAAAAAAGTATAGTTTTTGCTATCATATCAAGCGCCTGCCATATTTGTTGAAAACGGATAAAGGATTGAAGGAATTGTTTCCAAAATTATAGCACATCTCTTGCTTAATGCATGGATTGAACCGAGTATGCGAGTTTATCAAGGGCAGATATGAAGACGTTAATAGAGTCATTGCCAGCATGAAAGCATTACTTGTAAAATCAAATAATCGTTACCAAACATTCCGTGACATCTGTGAATTATCATTGAATTCAGATGTATTTGAAATGTCTTGAAATAGCTGGTTGGTTGGTGCATTCTATTAATCAGAACATTGGTATGCCATCAAAGAATTTGCACTCGCTTTAGATGCGAGAATTCAAAAGCAGTTCCCAAATTGAAGAAGACAAAAACAATAAATCGCTCTATGAAATTCTTCAATATATATTTTTGTACAATACCTTGCTCGCTTGGAAAAGATGTAATGACAGTACTCTGTATTGGAACCATTGATAATTTTGACATCCGTTAACAATAAACTAAGTGGTTCTGAATTGGAGAAGCTGAAACGAGTTTTGGAAAAAAATCCCGATGCAAATTTCGTTGAAAAGATGCCAATGGTAGCAGTTGAAGTAGAGCGTTCGTTCTTTAAAAATATACACCCAGAGAAATTTCTCATTATAATTTATACATAAGGATTGTATAATTACATTTCTGTAATTACCATTCTATATTATGAATAATCCGCATAAATCATGCATAATTTCGGGTGAATTATACATAGATGGAATGATATATGATATTTTAACGATTAATATTTTACTCATAGTAAGTGTGATTCTTGATTTTTTTCAAACTAGTAATTCTACTCAATGCCTTACGATTTGTGCACAAATAACAATATATCATACGGTCGCCGATTAATTCATTTTTATTTGCTCTTACTTACTCTCCTTATGCTTCTCATCACCATGAATACTTATACAACGAACAAAATTTATTTGATTCTGTATAAATTTTTTCATTTTATAAGATTGACGCGATTTAAAACGAAAGAAAATAAAAATTTGCAATTTTAAAATTAGCAAATTCTTTTAAAGTAATTTAACTATTGTTACTATTTATGATATGGTATAAATTGTAATAATATTACTAGACAAATTTATAATGTGTAACAAACAACAAATAATAATAGTTCTTGTGATAAAAATGTTTAGATTTTTAAATTTTGAGATCCTTCAAAGAAATGTTTTTAAAAATTACTATATGTATAAGGTGAGTGAATGATTTTGTTCCATTGTAATGGGCAAATCGCACTAATAGTGCTATCGGCTACTTATTTTATCTTATGTTTCTTTTTTATGCAGAAAAATTGATCAAAATCAAAAAAAAGTTTTGCAAAAACCTGGAAACTTAAATTTTGAACTGACATTGATTGTTGTGCTTAAAAGGTAATATTTTATACTTTTCTTTGTATTTCATTTTTCTTGGGTACCAATATCACATTTATTTAAATAAGTGCTTTTGTTTTTGCAAAACAGCTAGATTTTCAAGCGATAACTAGTCAAGGTTTCAAGCGAACACATGCAAGGGATTATAATATGGAAAAATTAAGGGTATCTAGAACGGCATACTAATCTACGAAGACTCTTCGACAGGTCCACTTGCAGAAAAAGATTGGTAGCTTTAAATCAATTATTTGACTTTAGGTATTTCGTTTTTTACTTTTTATTAGATATCATATCTGATGCTTCGATGAAAGGATAATTATTTATAAATCAATTTATTATTTGTGCATCTGAAATCCTCCAGCTCTTTATTATTAATATGAAATAGTCTTTGAAGATTGGGAACGGTAATATTAAATAAACATAAACGCAAATACTTTTTAAACTTATTATTTTTGTTCTCTATTTTTTCCAGAATTGCAGGCACGCTGGTTCTTCAGTTATTCAAATAAATGGAAATATGTGCAAAAAGTTAGTATAATTTACAATTATGGGAAACACGTATGTTCGACTTCAAGCTAAATTTTCTGGAAGCAAAACCAACAAAATCATAATCGTTTGATTTTGTGTAAAATTTTGTCCAATAATGATTTTGTCTTTTTTATATTTGAAAATTTTAATCTTGTTTCTTAAATAAATAAATCTAGCTAATTATGTTTATAGTTGATAGAAAGAATTATCAATTTTAAAAAGCTTTTTAAATTATTTTTTTATGTAAACCTAAGCTTTTAAATTAATCATCAAGAGCCAGAATTAAAAATAAGTTCTTAAAATACAACCATGTAGAAAATTTAAAAAATAAAGTTTGGTTTAGTAAAAATAAATTTATGTATTTTTTATTTAATTACAAAATATTTAAAAACAAATTTATTATAAATAGCGAAAAATAACAAAATCAACATATGTAAGTATGCTGCATGCGTATATTCCGGTTGAATTATACAGAACGACTATTAAATCATAGAAATTAATGGATAATCTATTGTTAAAGACTATGTTCATAATGTGTAATTTGTACATTTGTCCGTATAATTGCTTAAATTTATTTCATAAATTCATCACAGAATAGTTTATGATTCATGCGGAAGAAGCATAAATATTATTTGTCATGTTTATAAAAACTTATTAAACGAAAATGCATGATTTATGAAATTTGCCTCTTAGTTCTTTTTTACGCGGTCTTATGCATAATTTTTACGGTCATATGCATAATATAAGCAAGCATTTCTCTGGGTGTAGATAAGCTAAATACTATTCAATTCAACAATTTCGTGAATGATATCGAAAATAAATAATAATGCTTATTTTGTGCTGTTTTATATTAATTTTAATTCACTAGATTTTGAATAATGAAAATTTTGAATCATATGTTAGAGATTTTTTGAGCACTTAAAGTCAAGCAATTAAATAATTTTGAATTTTTCATTTTGAAAGTACATTTTGGATTTTTCTCAGAGAAAAACTTTATTTTTCTCTTATACATGTTTCGTTTTGGGATTCGAACTATCCTCATCAGTGCTATGGTTCGAATCCGTTTTGGCAGACACGCTATCCAACTAACCTACCGAGGCGATGGTATTTCAAAGTTGAAAATTCATCGTTATTTAAATACTTTAAGTTGAATTTTTCTCATTAGGTATTCCTATTTTTTGTAATTCAATTAGCTAATTCTAGTGAATTTAGTCTAGTTAACTCTACGAACATATGTTTATCATACTCTAACTAAGTTAGCATTGAATGAATAACTTGTGATCTACGAGTTTGGAAGACAATTTCCAACTATTTGTTGTGACTAACACTGATTAAATTCTAGATATTATTTGAATGTATATTTACTTTATACGAAAGATAATGTTTATGTACATTAAACTTAATAATTTTAATTCATTCATTACACCCAGAGAAATGCTTGCTTTTATTATGCATATGACCGTACAAATTATGCATAAGACCGCGTAAAAAAGAACTAAGAGGCAAATTTCATAAATCATGCATTTTCGTTTAACAACTTTTTATAAATTTGACAAACAATATTTATGCTTCTTCCACATAAATCATAACCTATTCTGTGATGAATTCATGAAATTAATTTAAGCAATTATACGGACAAATGTACAAATTATACATTATAAACATAATTTTTAACAATAAATTATCCTTTAATTTGTTTGATTTAATAACCGGCATATACATGAACCATACTTACATAGCTTGATTATGTTACTATATTATTTTCTATTCATAATAAATTTATTTTTAAATATTTCGTAATTAAATAAAAAATACATAAATTTATTTTTACAAAACTGAGCTTTATTTATTTAATAAAAATTTTACAGAGTTTTATCTGAAGAATTTATTTCTAATTTTAACTTCTGATATAGTATAAAGTTTAGGTTTAAAGTTTAGGTTTAAATTAAAAATAATTTAAAAAGCTATATTTATATATTTAAGGAAAAATTTAAACATTTACAAAATAAAAATCACAAAATCATTATTGCGAAAAATTTTTCAAACTGGAATCTTTAATTTTGTTGGTTTTGCTTCCAGAGTAAATGCTTGAAATCATATAAGTGTTTTCTTAAAATTTTTTATCCTTTTTGGGCATGTTTTCATTGAGTTGAATAACTAAAGAGCCAGCATATCTGCAATCTGAAATATAGAGAAATAAACCAAGAATTTTAAAAGTATTTGCGTTGCTGTTTATTTAAAACTACATTTTCCATTATTTAACGATGGACGGTCTTGCAGATTAATGAGAAAGAAGTTTTTCTCCATTTTTCTCCAGATGCACAAATAATAAAATAATCATTAAATATATGTCCTTTCCCGCAAAGCACCCGATTACTAATCTAACAAGAAAGAAATACTAAAAGTAAAATAATTCATTTATAGTTACCAATCATTTTCTGCGAGTGGAACTGTCCATTAGGATGCCCTTCTAAATTTTCTAAAAATTTTCCACATTATAATCTCTCGTATGTTCTTCTTATTGTTTCGCTTAAACAAAGGCACTTATTAAAATTTTGATACTGGTGCCTGTGAAATACAAAATAAAGCCTAAAACATTACCTTTCAAGCGCAAAAACTCCAGTTCACAACTTGGATGTTTTTCAAAATATCGTTTTGATTTTTTTATCAACTTTTCTGCATAAAAAATAGATTAAATAAAAAAAGTTTATTATTTACATTATATAGATCTGCGATTCTCCCATTACATTGGAACAAAATCGTTCACTCACCTTATAGTTAATTTTAGAAACTTCAAAACATTTATTTTAGTGGAATCTCAAAAATCTTAAAAAATTTAATCACTTGAACTAATTACATAGTACATATAATAAATAATATTATTTGTAACACACTATAACATATTAAAAAAGTAACATTATAATTTAAACACTTTTAAGTATAATTGTCATTTTTAAGGGGGCTTTTGTTTTGAGTCGCGTCACTAATACTATATTATGGAAAGAAAAATATAGATACAGCATCAAATAAATTCTTTTCGTTGCATATTCTGTTGATAAGAAGCATAAAAAGAGTAAATAAGAGTAAATAAACTTGAATTATTCGGCGACCGTATGATTTATTGTTATTTTTCTACAAAACGTAAGGCATTACTAGTAAATCAATCGTTTAAAAAAATCGGGAATCATATTGTGGTGATTTCTCACCAAATTTCGCTAAATCTTATGTAATTTATTTTGGCAGTAATTTTTGTAAACTTTAGGATACTCGCGGTTTACAAATCAAGTATGTTGTTTAAAAGTTATTTTTTCATTTATAACTTAGTACGTTTGAAAAAACAGAATTTTTAAATGAAAAAATAATTTTTGTTAATTAAGTTTCTTTCTTGAACTGAAAAGGTACTAAATTATTGGATTATTTTGCCTATATTGAAATTTAGTTGACCAGTTAAAAAAGTTTTTTTTATCTTTTGAGTGAAAATTTCTCAAGTGGATCGGAAAAAACATGATGTGCGAATTTTTTAGCGAAAATTGGTAAGTCGGTTAATTTAATATATCTAAAATTAATACAAAGTTTTAAATTTCAAAAAAAAATTTTATTCATAAGTTATACGCCTTCAAAGTTTTTGATGGCTTCGTGTTTACATTTCGATATCTCCTGATGGAAAAAATGAAATTTAGGTTTAGTACAGTGAAAATTCTAAGATTGGTTTATATTTTATAGAAAAAATTATATAATTAAAAAAATTAAATTTTGGGTCATAAAAATCGCCATTAGCAATAAACAAATAGGAAATTCAAGGACTTCTCAACGCTGCAGATGATTTTAAATTATTGTGTATTCAACAAAATATAATCAAGATGATAATTATGAAAACAAAAAAAAATATTCTTTAATGGTTATGTTATGATAATAGTTTTTAGGTGTGCAAGTGCCCCATTTTTACAAAGAAAATATGATATTTACATTCTCCAAATATTTATTTTTTTTTTAATAAATTTTTACAATTTTTTTTCTTAAGATGAAAATATTTGAGGCCGCTTTTGAAGTTGCAGCCGTAAGTAAATTCATTCGTTCAGTGTTTATTTTTAAATTCCAATCATATTTCTTAGACATAAATGAAGAAAAGAACTAATCACTTTTAAGGAATATGATTGGTTTAACAAATAAACTGAACGAATGAATGCACTAACTGCCGTCGTTAGTGCGTTCTGAAAAACTGAAAAAACGGTTTTATTTGTTTTATATATTTAATGACATTTATTAACTTTTTACTAGCAAATACTATTTTCCTTTTATTATCTCCTGGCCGAATCATCGAATATTACCATTTTCTAATTTTATGAAAACCATTAAAATAATAATTAGGTAGGCTTTGTTATTTCACTTAATTTGAAAAATTTTGAAAATATGTTAACCATGGCAACAAACAAACTTCAACAAAAAACAAAAATTGCTTTGGTTTTTTAAATTTTTTTGTTCTATCAATTTCTTTCATCATCGGTTGAGGAGTTTCATCTTTATACGCGTTATGAAAACCCATACGCACCAGTAGGACTATTCACTATTGTAAAAAGATAAGATATAAGATGTGCACTTCAGCTTAAAGAAGAAACGGTTGAACTGTTTCTGCAAGAATTAGGAAAAGATTTCGTCAATGCTCTAAAACATGATTTCGTCGCAAAAATCCAGGCTCGAATTTTTATTAAACGAAGCAAAAGACTCTCTGCAAGATAGTTAATACGACCGTCTGTTTGGATTTCGCTAAAAATTTTGCATGTCGCGTTTAAAATTCTGTTAATTTAAATTTAAAAAATTAAAGATTAAGTTAAGAATAATTAAAATAAAATATTTTTTCCGATAGTGCTGGTTCCCATTACAAAAATAAGTATAGTTTCATAAATTTGTTATATCCTGATCATAGCGGAACGATTTTTTTTCCACAACAGCTCACGCGAAAAGTGCATGTGATAGAATTGGTGGAGCTGTAAAGAGACATGTTAATCGTTCCAGTTTACAAAATACAACAACCGATAAGCAGACACCAAAATCTTTGTTTGAGTGCGCTCAAACATTTTCCAAGTCTAAAGAATTTGACTTTTGTCCACAAGAAAAACATGACATTCATTAAAAACTTGCAGTCATAGCAAAAAGAATCCCCAAATGAAGAAAACAACTTATCCTGTAAAGTTTTTTCATCTGATGAAAAAAGAACAATTGTAAAATTTTACTAAGAAGAGAAAATAAATACTAGGAGAATGTAAATATCATATTTTCTTTGTAAAAATGGGGCGCTTGCACACCTAAAAACTATTATCATAACATAACCATTAAAGAATATTTTTTTTTGTTTTCATAATTATCATCTTGATTATATTTTGTTGAATACACAATAATTTAAAATCATCTGCAGCGTTGAGAAGTCCTTGAATTTCCTATTTGTTTATTGCTAATTGCGATTTTTATGACCCAAAATTTAATTTTTTTAATTATATAATTTTTTCTATAAAATATAAACCAATCGTAGAATTTTCACTGTACTAAAACTAAATTTCATTTGTTCCATCAGGAGATATCGAAATATAAACACGAAGCCATCAAAAACTTTGAAGGCGTATAACTTATGAATAAAATTTTTTTTTGAAATTTAAAACTTTGTATTAATTTTAGATATATTAAATTAACCGACTTACCAATTTTCGCTAAAAAATTCGCACATCATGTTTTTTCCGATCCACTTGAGAAATTTTCACTCTTTGTATATATAATAATCAATGAAAATTGTGTTCAAAGAATTTTTAATAAAATACGTTTAGTTAGTATTTAAACTTGAAATTAAAATTAGTTTAACATATGTTAAACTCAAAACAGTTTGTTAATGAATTTATTATTTCAATAAACTAACAATTAAGAAATTAATAAATGTTGGAGTAACTTCAGAATTATTGGTGTTTATATGGAAGCTGAATTATATTATCAAAAGATAATTAAGTAGAATTTCAACAAGTTTAAAAGTTGAATTTATAAAAGAAACGGCTGAAGATATGAATCAACAAGCTTTTGGAGGATTTTCAAACTAAGTAATAGCAAGATACAAACTGCAAGAAACATACCCATACATAAAGCGAGAAACTACAAGCTTTTAATTGGAGGATTCTCATCATACAAGATCCGTAAGAAAAATACAACTTATCTATGGATACAAGTAAATCATATAGCAAGAAATATATACAAGCTATATAATTGGTGACCCCGACGTGATCCGGATGAAGATTCTCCATTTTTTACAAACCGTGAGTATCTTAAAGTTTTCCTATTTTAAAAATTTATTGCCAAAAGAAAATTTTTTTGTTTTATTTTAATTATTAAATATTTTGTTTTATTAAACAAATTCCAAATTCAAAGCGTATTACTATTGTAATTTTTTGTTTTCGGTCGGTCGAAACAATTTTTAACGGTCGTTTAACTTAACTTTTTTTTTTTGTTTGTTTGTTTGTGGAAATGGATCCACCAGCATCTTCCCCACCAGTGATTACAGATGGTAGTTCACTTGATCCAAACGAAATTCTCACTTTCACTCGTAATGAATTGAGTGAACTTATTGAATTAAATATGAGACGTTTACAAAATTTGCAATCTCAATCAGTACCATCATCTTCACGAAATATTAGACAACCTGAGCCACCATTAGGAAATTTTTCAAATCCAATGGGCAATGAAGGTATCGTCTCACATGTGGCATTTAAACCACCACAGATTCTCTATAATCAGAATCCTACAGTATGGTTTAGGATTTTAGAAATCCAATTTGAAAATTCAAACGTAAGGTCTGAATCGAGCAAATATTCGCATGCAGTAGGTGCTATTGATTCGAGATTGCACGATAAATTAGCAGCTTTAATTTTTCAAGATTTAGGAGACAGTCCTTATACTGTCTTTAAAGCAGAGGTAATCCGAATCTTGGGCGACAGTGAGAAATCAAAATTAAATAATATTCTGCATAAACTAACTTTGGGTGACAAAAAACCATCTCAATTGCTTGCTGAGTTTAGGTTAAATGCTGGTAATGATGTTAATGAAAATCTAATTAAACAACTGTGGATGTCACGCCTTCCACAGTCTGTCCAATTAGTATTAACTTCTTTTGAAAACGATGTGACACTTTCAGTGTTGGCAGAGCGCGCTGATAAATTGCTGGAAACTATGTCACAGCATCAAATTTATTCAATGGATGTACCTTCTACATCCACTGCTCATCAAACATTAAGTTGGAATAACTCAAATCAGGATGAGTTGAGTTTAATTGATCTCAAAATCCAAAATCAAATCAGGATGTTTTATTCAACTCACAATTAATGGACGAAAAATTAAATAATTTTAAATCGCAAATGCTTAAGGAAATTTCTTCAATTGTACAAACTGGTAGTAGGTCGCGTTCTAAATCGCGTTTGCCCAGAAGCCCATCTAGATCAAATTCTAGAAATAGAAGTGCTACTACTTCAGATCAATGTTTTTATCATCATCGTTTTGGTGATAAAGCATTGAAATGCGTAACGGGTTGTAAATTTTTTATACAATTTACATCTCTTTCAAATAATGGTGCTACAAAAAACGCGTAAATGATCAGCAATATGCATTCAGGAGTATTGCTGATCTGAGCAATCATCGTTTACAAATTTTCGAATCTAGATTAAAAACTAAATTCTTAATTGATACAGGAGCAGACGTTTCAGTAATTCCATTTCGAATTGCTAATATCAAACCAGTAACTACTTCTTTTAAATTATTTGCGGCAAACGGCACTCCCATTTGTGCCTATGGCACCAAAGTTCTTGATTTAAATATTGGTCTTCGAAGAAATTTTTCATGGGAATTCATAGTTGCCGATGTTTCGATCCCTATTATTGGATCAGATTTTCTAAATCATACTGGACTACTTGTTGATATACAGAGACAGAGGCTTATAGACCCGTCAACCTCTCTGTTCTCAATTGGTAGTTTATCAATATATAATGAGCCTTCACTTTTTCTTGTTGATAAATCAATAGTATCAACACCAGTAATTAAAGTCTTGGAAAAGTTTCCAGAGATTCAAAATCGAAATCTCATGCCAAGCACTGTGAAACATAATGTTACTCACAAATTGGAAACCATTGGCTTACCAATATCTTGTAAAACTCGACGCTTGGCACCTGATAAGTTAACAATTGCTAAAGCCGAGTTTGAAAAGATGGTACAACTGGGTATTTGTAGACCCAGCAGTAGTCCTTGGTCCAGTCCACTACATCTGGCCAAGAAGAAAAATGGAGAATGGCGTCCTTGTGGAGACTATCGAGCTCTCAATAGAATTACTGTTCCAGATCGATATTCTATTCCCCACCTCCAAGATTTTTCGCATCAGTTGGAGGGATGCACAATTTTTTCGACCATTGATCTTGTTCAGGCATATCACCAGATTCCAATACATCCGGAAGACATTCCTAAAACCGCAATTTCTACACCTTTCGGTCTTTTTGAATTCTGCAAAATGACCTTTGGTCTTAGGAATGCTGCACAATCATTTCAAAGATTGATGCATTCTGTTTTAACCGGATTTCAATTTTGCTTCGTTTATCTAGATGATGTTTTAGTTGCATCTGAAAATCTAGAGGAGCATCTAATTCATCTACAAATGATTTTTCAGAGATTCTCTGAAAATAGTTTAATCATAAATTCAGATAAATGTGTATTTGCCAAATCTGAAATTAAATTTTTAGGTCATTTAGTGTCTGAACATGGTATTTTACCAGATCATGAACGTGTTCAAGTCATTAAAGACTTTGAACGTCCCTCAAATGTTAAACAGCTTAAACGATTCTTAGGTATGATTAACTTTTATCGAAGATTTTTACCAGCTGCTGCAGCTGATCAAATATTACTCAACAACTTCTTAAAGGGATATAAGAAGAATAGTAAAATTCCAATAACTTGGACAGCTGAGTCCATTCAAGCCTTCGACAATTGTAAAGATAAATTGTGTAATGCCACTCTTTTAGCCCATCCGTCATCTTCAGCTCGACTAGCAATTATGGTCGATGCATCAGATACAGCGATAGGAGCCGTAGTGCAGCAATTTGTTGAAGAAACCTGGCAACCGCTCAGTTTCTTCTCGGTTCGTCTTAATGATGCACAAATTAAATATAGCGCTTATGATAGAGAACTTCTCGCAGCGTATTCAGGCATCAAGCATTTCAGGTATCTCCTGGAAGGTCGTGAATTTACTCTATTCACTGACCACAAACCTTTAATTTTTGCTTTTAAACAAAATTTAGAAAAAACATCTCCTCGTCAATTTCGCCATTTGGATTTCATTGGGCGATTCACCACTGATATCCGGCATATTTCAGGTATCGACAATGTCGTAGCTGACGCACTATCTCGCGTAGATCAAATCCTCATACCAGAGAAAATTGATTATGCTGCAATCGCGGATGCGCAAGCCAATGACGAGGACTTTCAAAATATACTTCAAAGTAATACAACTTTGAAGTTTGAACATTTTCCAATTAATTTCAATGAAAGTAAATTAATATATTGTGACACATCAACTGCTATACGTAGGCCATATATTCCTGCACAATTTCGCCAAAGTGTTTTCGATGCATTTCATAGACTTTCGCATCCTGGTGTCAAAGCTTCAACCAAATTATTAACCAAACACGTTATTTGGCCGTCTATTAAAAAAGATGTTAAACTTATGGCGCAACAATGTATAGCGTGTCAAAAGTCAAAGGTATTTAGACATATTAAATCACCTCTTGGCACTATTAAAACTAATTCACAGCGATTCTCGCAAATTCACCTCGATATCATTGGTCCTCTACCAATATCGGAAAACCAACGATATTGCGTAACGCTAATCGACCGTTATACGCGGTGGCCCGAAGCGATACCAGTTCCAGACATCACTGCTGCAACTGTCGCATTCGCTGTATACAATTCTTGGATTTCGAGATTTGGTGTTCCAGAATCAATTATAACTGATCAAGGAACCCAATTCGAATCCCAACTTTTCTCTGAACTTTCCAACCTACTAGGTTTCAACAGATTCAGAACCACTTCTTATAATCCAAAATGCAACGGTATGGTAGAAAGATGGCATCGCACAATTAAATCAGCAATTATGTGTCATGACCGTCCAGACTGGACAAAAGTTCTACCTTCAGTCCTTCTAGGTTTAAGAACCTCATTCAGCGAAGAACTACAATCTACTTCAGCGGAACTCACTTTTGGAAGCTCGATTAGAATTCCAGGACAATTCTTAGATTCTACTGCAAAATCTTTTTGTCCCCAATCAGAGTTCGTTAAGGAATTGAAAAAACATTTTGATGAAATTAGACCAACACCAGCATCACATCATGTATCATCTTCTTCTTTTGTGAGCAAAGATTTACATACTTGCTCACATGTATTTTTGCGTACACATGCCTTAAGGAGATCATTGCAAGCTCCTTACACAGGTCCTTTCAAAGTTTTAAGTCGAAACAAGAAAACTTTCAATATAGAAATTAATGGCAAAGAAGTCAAAATTTCAATTGATCGACTTAAACCATGTTATCATGCAAATTCAGACGATGAACACCACAGTTCTCTCGTAAATGCAAAATCCATGAATCTATCAGATTCAACTTCAAATATTAATTCTAAAAATTTTTCTGAATTTTCTAAGCAGATACAATTTTCAAACAATTTAAATCCAGCTGATCATTCTAATTCTTTAAATTCTCCTTCTAATCTATATCAATCAGATTCATCTGGTTCAAATAAACCGGATTCTATTTTACTAAATAAAAGTAAAAAGAAAGTAACATTCAATGATCAGCCATCAGTAATTATTATTCCCAATCAAAGAATTTCTAAATCTGGAAGAATAATTAAAACACCTCAAAAATTATTAAATTTTATTGATAATTGTTTTAATGATTTTAAAAAATCTTTGCTTTCCAGTCAAGTTAGTTAAATGTTGTAAACGTTTGATTTTTTCACTGTCGTTAGCAACTGTCTAATGCGATTTTATTAAATTCTTTATTATTCGACATAATTTCTAAAATTATTTATTCGTTTGATTCAATAAGCTCACTCATTTCAATATCATCTTAAAAATTTCATTTTTTTTGGGAGTGTTTGTGGTGATTTCTCACCAAATTTCGCTAAATCTTATGTAATTTATTTTGGCAGTAATTTTTGTAAACTTTAGGATACTCGCGGTTTACAAATCAAGTATGTTGTTTAAAAGTTATTTTTTCATTTATAACTTAGTACGTTTGAAAAAACAGAATTTTTAAATGAAAAAATAATTTTTGTTAATTAAGTTTCTTTCTTGAACTGAAAAGGTACTAAATTATTGGATTATTTTGCCTATATTGAAATTTAGTTGACCAGTTAAAAAAGTTTTTTTTATCTTTTGTATATATAATAATCAATGAAAATTGTGTTCAAAGAATTTTTAATAAAATACGTTTAGTTAGTATTTAAACTTGAAATTAAAATTAGTTTAACATATGTTAAACTCAAAACAGTTTGTTAATGAATTTATTATTTCAATAAACTAACAATTAAGAAATTAATAAATGTTGGAGTAACTTCAGAATTATTGGTGTTTATATGGAAGCTGAATTATATTATCAAAAGATAATTAAGTAGAATTTCAACAAGTTTAAAAGTTGAATTTATAAAAGAAACGGCTGAAGATATGAATCAACAAGCTTTTGGAGGATTTTCAAACTAAGCAAGATAATAGCAAGATACAAACTGCAAGAAACATACCCATACATAAAGCGAGAAACTACAAGCTTTTAATTGGAGGATTCTCATCATACAAGATCCGTAAGAAAAATACAACTTATCTATGGATACAAGTAAATCATATAGCAAGAAATATATACAAGCTATAATATTTACTGTGATTAAAATATTACTCGATAAAAAATCATAAATCATTCAATCTATGTAAAATTCAACCGAAATTATGCATGATTTATGTGCATTATTAATAATACAGAATGGTAATTACAAGAATGTAATTATACAATCCTTTTGCATAAATTATGATGAGAAATTTCTCTGGGTGTAGAAATACAGTTCGAATCCCAATCCAAAACACGTATAAGAGAAAAATGGAGTTTTTCTCTGAGAAAAATCCAAAATATACTTTCGAATTGAAAAATTCAAAATAATTTAAATGCTTGACTTTAAGTGCTCAAAAAATCTATAATATATAATTCAAAATTTTCAATATTCAAAATCTAGGGAATTAAAATTATTAACCAGTTTAATGTACATAAATATTATCTGTTTTATATTCTTGAATAAATTTTTTTGTTGTCGCTGTAACAATTTTAACTTATTTTTTCTTAACAATATCAAATGATTTGTCTAGCAATTTTTGACGATTTCATAAAAAAATTCCTAGAGACCCTGTTGATAAAATGCTCTTTATTATTTTAAATCATCTTTCTATGTACACTTAACATGCATAAACGGTCACTCTCTCGTTCCGGTTGTAACGCGGGGTATACAAGTGAAATAAACAATTTTCGTCTGATTGATGGAACGAATTCTGCTGCTATAAGCATGTCTTCCGTAGACAATATTATATTTGGGTATCTTTTGTAATTTTATGTAAAGCAAACTACTTGGGAGAATTTTTATTAATTTTTTATTTAAAATAAACTACAAATGCTTATACTATTATTCATAGTGTGAAAAAAATAAGCACAAAACTAGCTCAAATATATAAAAGATGTTTGCCTCTTAACCAATAGTTTCTTGACCACTGCGATGTTGGAAGTGCTGCTTTGAAGTTCTATAATATTATAAAAATTTACAAACGAAATAATACTTCCGAAACAATACAATAATCTAATAATAAATTTTAAGCACAGATAGTAAAACCAGGCGAAAGAGACAAGTACTCCTTACCTTTTTTAAACTACGAATTTCATCTATGTTCAAAAGAACGTATCTCAAGAACCACTTGACGAATTTAAAAAAATTTAAATAGTGAATAATTTTTTTTCGTTCATATATTGCATGTAACGACCTATTTACAAAAGACATGAAATACATAAATATAATCTGATAATACATTAAATAAACTAATTTCGCCTTGTCGATAGCGGCGTAGTTCCAATACTTGCAGCTGTCTCAGAGTTACTTGCCGTAATTTTTCCACCAAGCTTTTTCTTTAACTTAACAAATATTTTTTTTTTACATACAAATATTAGAAATATAAAAAATCCATCTAAACTTATTATCACATCGCAAATTTCATTCAAAAGTGTCAACTTAACATTACCAAATTGTACAAGTAGCTCCAACAGCCATGGTAGTCCCATTGCAATATAAAGTTTTATAATTAAACACAAATTTCTTCCAGTTTTATTTTTAACATTGCGGTTTAAAGTTCGGTTATTTCTTATTTTTAAAAAATAAATCACACATAGTATAAAAAAAATTAAGTTTATAATCAATTGAATGCTTATTGGTATTGTAAACAGAACTCTTCGTGAAATACTGTTTTTCTCTAAAATTTAAAGATATGTTATATCGATATTTTTCTGGATTTATTTGTACATTAATGAGATTTTATACCTTCAAAAAAACAAGTTTGTATTGCAAAATTTGGCTTCCATTCTGGGCTTACTGCTTCCAAGTTATTTATTAAACCCAATATTAGAGTCATCACTATTGGAATTAGAAGAGCGAAACCAGTATAGTATAAAAACCGTGTTTTTTGCTCATCTTTTGACAATTGATTTGTAAATTGAGTATATCTAGAAAAAACTACAAACTGCAGATAACTAATATTTAAAACTACAAACTGCAGATAACTAATATTTATATTAACAAATTCCTCACCTAATTGAACAGTAAAGGTCAAAGCATAGCACATTATTCCATGAAAAAATTAAAAGGGTTATGAAATAAATAGAATAAGCTGAAAAAAACTATAAATATAATTTAAGTTTTTCGTTTTATATAAATAAACTTTACCTAAAACTGAACACCAAAGCCCAGCAGAAACTGTATAAAATATTCCATTCCCAATAGCCAAAATGATGTAGCCCATAAATAGCGCAATGATGCATGAGATAATTATTTTACCATTTAAATTTCGAAACTGAAATTAAGATTAAAGATATTATTAATGCAGAAATAAGCAAGTCTGTAACAATTGGAAATAAATCTGTTGTATATTTTTTCTGCTCTAAGCTAATGCATTTTGAACGATTCCGAACGAAAAGGATCAAAAATATTTATATAAGAAAATCATTAATAAATTGTTTTGCGAACAAAACAATACTTACCTCAGATAATAGCGAATACACTACAATTGTCAAAAACAATCCAATCCATGATAAAATATATCCAGCTTGCTTAATTTTTTTATCAATAATTTCATCACGAAAACAAATATATGCGCCAAGTGCGTAATCCTTAAAAGAGCTCTGCTTAAAATATAGTATAGACAAGATTTTCAAATTAAATGATTTAAAATAAAAACCACTTACTGAAAAGTCATCATCAGCTATCGTTGGGTGCAACTCTAAACAGTAGTTTTTTTTGTCAAAAATTTGATTTTTTGATGTGTGAAGGTTTCCTGTTGTATAGTCTATGTAAAAAGACTCGTTTAATCCATAATTTTCACAATGATTAAATTTTATACCGTACACTGAAAGGATTAAGAAAATTAAAAATTAGTGATATATTCTTAATTAATTCCTTTACACAAGTAATGAAAATCGTTAAATGATGAAAAACGTGATCAACGCAGGTGAAAAAGTCGAGATTTGAACTTGACCATTTTTGATTTTCCTGAAACTTGGCATATAAGTAGTAAAATAAATAAAAAATACTACTTATTTTAAAGTGTATAGTTTGAGCATAGGGGGCACCCCAACATGCATGAAAAATGAAAATTCTGCCAATCCGATGTAACTTTGAAATTAAATTGCTCGAGAACGGCTATACCGATTTCATCAAAAAATTTTTTGTTTGATAGATGATTAATTAGTCGTTTGAAAAAAAATTAATTTATTGTTTTTATAATTAATTTTTAAATAAAAATATTAAAAAACCCTTTTTAAAGATGGCGCTAGGGTCAAAGATCAATTGGAATTTAATTAATTTTTTTTCTGAAAATAGTTCTATTTTTACTTTAAAATATATCAAATTTACAAAGAGGCTAAATTCTTGTTCTTGAGATATTTAATTTTAAAGATTTTTAGTACGGCTGAAATTCGAATTTTTCTTCATTTTTTCAAACAACTTCCATTAACAAAAAATTTTAAAATCAATTAAATTTTAACTTTTTTTATTTTTAAATATAGTTCTAACCTTCCTTTAAAATATTTCAAATTTACAAAGAGGCATTAATTCGTGTTCTTGAGATTTTTTATTTTTAAAGATTTTTAGTCATTCTAAAACTCTAACTGTTCATTATTTTTTCGAACAATTTTTATCATCAAAAAATTTTAACCACTGAAGTTCAAGAAAATAATGAACAATTAGAATTTTAATCGGACTAAAAATCTTTAAAATTAAATATCTGAAGAACACGAATTAACACTAATTTAATTTCAAAGTTACATCGGATTGGCAGAATTTTCATTTTTCATGCATGTTGGGGTACCCCGTATGCTCAAACTATGCACTTAAAAAAATGCATTATGTATTTTTATTTTGTCCATACTACTTATATGCCAAGTTTCAGGAAAATCAAAAATGGTCAAGTTTTCACAACTCTGTCTAGAACACGTTTTTCAACAAATAAACATCATCATAAAAAATTTTGCAGTGTGCGCTATCTTGGCATTTTGCAGACATTTTGATGTTAAGGCCATATTATTGCAGTTATTACAAATATTCAAAAAATGATTGACGGTTTTCGCAAAAATTGATTTCTAATTGATTGGAAACAATCAATAATAATAACTACACAAGTAACTTAAGTATGGTACTTATATAACTCATATAATAATATAACTCATATAATATAACTCATAAATGTCCCGTAAAAGATTATTTATGTACAAAATACAATTGTCTAACGACGTAAAAATATAACTAGAAATATATACATATATATATATATATATATATATATATATATATATATATATATATATATATATATATATATATATATATATATATATATATATATATATATATATATATATATATATATATATATATATATATATATATATATATATATATATATATATATATATATATATATATATATATATATATATATATATACTAGCAGGACCCGGCGTGCTTTGCTACGCTTATAAATAAAGTTTGTGCACAGACATTTTGTTGACGTAGTAGCAATGATTTCAAAAAGTAGTAATGAGAAATGATAGCGTAGTTTTTAATTTTTGTTTTTCAAAATATGAATGAAAAATAATCAGTACTTTAGCTCATCAGTTCGGATATATGAAAAATTGGCGATCAAATAAGTTTTCGAGTAAGCAATAAAAAAATTTGTTTGACTTGTTGAATTAGTAGAGGTGTGTCAACACTCATCTCTATATAGAACATTAAACAGAACAAAAACACATTCACAAATGTTCACAGTGCTCATGCATTGTATTTGTACCCGACACGAAACACACGAAAACTTTTCTAAAGAAGTTTCCTGAGAAATGAAAATAAAAAATGCTGTCAAATTGCAAAATTCAAGTGAATTACAATAATTACTTTGATCTTAATCACTCACAAAATCTCTCAAAATTTTATTTTTTACACTAAATAGCGTAATAGTTTTGTCTATTCAACATCGGTCGCATATTGCCGCTATCTCATAAGAAAGAAAACTCGAGAAAACTCGTAAAGATAACATTAAATTTACACTGTGTCATTTTTATTGCAACTAATTTATTTTAATATGGAACGAATTTCAAAATGTCGTTTTAATTCTATTTGTTTATTCGAGTATTGTGTACCCACACAATATTTTTTGTGCCAGCCACATACAGTTGTCCATGTTTGAAGAACGGATTCTCCAAATCTAGTCCACGTACTTGCAGTAACTGTCCGTGTGCTTTGTTGATGGTAATTGCAAAAGCGAGTTCCACTGGAAATTAAACGTTTGAATCTGTTGGGATCATTGAAATATGTGGCCTGTCTGTCGTGGCAACACTACAACTTCCTCTTCGAATTTTCCACTCAAAATTGTAGCTTCAACGACATTGTTCATCATCTTTTTCACCGAAGTTCAAAAGAGTTTGTGCAATTTCAAAATATGTGACATATTTGGAATTACAATATGTGTCACAACAACACATAAAAACATTTTGAGACCAAGCTTCTACAACATAATGCTTTTTAAGACGTTGATGTACGCAAATTTTTTTTTTTATATTCTTCTTAAAGAACGAAAAACTTAATAATAAATCCTTTCACATAATAATGTACGACATAGGGCAATATTTTATGATAGGATGGAGGAAATAAAAACAATATACTTTTTTTTTCAAATTTGCAGGAACAAAGCTAAAATTAGGTTCCTAATTATCCTAATGCTAGAAACATATACAAAGATCATGTAACGCATTATTTACCTCAAGCCAGCATATATAATAGTTATATGGAAGCTCATTTGTTCGAGCAAGCAAAAAGTTCATTTTTTTAAAAAATAAAAAGATTACGTCCGTCAACACCTTAGAAAGAATGTTGTTATGGGACCTTTTTCTTTAAAGGTTCTTAAGTGTTGTTGTAACACACATTGTAATTCCTACTACCCAGCACATTTTATTTAAAAATAGGTAGATTTTTATATGAAATCTACCTAAAAATAGAGCGTTATCGTCAAAGAATATTCCATAACTAAGACTAAGAGTACTATCGTTGATTGAAAAAAGTACATCAGCAACCATAAAATATCACTTATCCCCTTAATATAAGTGATATCTTACTGCCTTTGTCAGTAGTATACGATCTTACGTTGTCACATCCATAGATCTAAAATTTTAAATTTTACATATGTTCCTGCGGGCGGGCAGATATTATAAATTCATTGGTATTAATGCATTGTAACTGTTTGCAAATCACTATTGCAAACGTGTTGCCAGCTAAGGGCCACATGTTTAATTAGTTTGTTTATCATACTTGCTATCCATGTTTGATTATACATAAGCTATGCTTTTTGTATAGTATTTGTGCGAATTCCGTTTCGTAATTTTGAGCTTTTAATCGTTGTTATCAACTATCTTTCTAAGTTGAAGAAACATGTACAACAATTGCTTGCATGCATGTACCAATGTACATACAATTGCAAACCTTTAACATATTTAGTGTAGATGATAAAATATGTAACATTATTATGTGTTTAATTCAAATACATATAGTTTGGATACACAAATGTCATTGTTTCAGATTATACTTTCATTTTTCAATTTCATTAAAGTATGTTCAACAAAAAAAATTGATCAAAGGAATCTAACCGTATAAAACGATATTTACAGAAAAAACAAATTAAATTATTATCAACATTTAGGCAGAACCCCTTAAGATAATTATAATGGCCCTGGGGTTCCATTCAAAAAAAAAATGTTACCTATGCGCAAGTGTACACAACAACTTCCCAAAGTTTCATGATGATCGGATGAAAGGTTTATTAATGCATAAACGACAAACATACATACTTTCAATTTTATATATATAGAAGAAGAAGATAACTTAATTAACTCAACGTGAGAACCATCTTCAGCAATTATTAATAAAATGGGAATAAATAATTTTAGCACTGCAAATTGAGACGCCTGAGAGTTGATGGGTATTACAGTACTAACATCGCAATTAAAAAATGTTCGTGGTAGAAAGAAAAAAATTAAGGGTTATATGTATTTTTTAATGTCAAATCACAAAAAAATTTTGTCTGAAAAATAAAAAAAAATTGGGGGGGGGGGGAGGGCCCCCCTTATCACTCAAGGGAATAAAAAATAGCTTACGACCGATTCTCAGACCTACCGTATATACACATAAAATTTCATGGAAATCAGTCAGGCCGTTTCGGAGGAGTAATTGAAGAGTATTCCAGTACTAATATCGCAATTAAAAAATGGGAGTTGGTGGTAGAAGGGGGAAAATTAAGGATTATATGTATTTTTTAATGTCAAATCATAAAAAAATAAAAATAAAAAATTTCGTCTGAAAAATACAAAAAAATTTTTGGGGGGAGGGCGCCCCTTATCACTTAAGGGTATAAAAAATAGTTTACGACCGATTCTCAGACCTACCGTATATACACATAAAATTTCATGGAAATAAGTCAGGCCGTTTCGGAGGAGTAATTGAAGAGTATTCTAGTACTAATAAAGCAATAAAAAAATGGGGATTGGTGGTAGAAGGGAGAAAATTTAGGGTTATATGTATTTTTTAATGTCAAATCATAAAAAAATAAAAATAAAAAATTTTGTCTGAAAAATACAAAAAATTTTGGGGGGGGAGGGCCCCCCTTATCACTTAAGGGTATAAAAAATAGTTTACGACCGATTCTCAGACCTACCGTATATACACATAAAATTTCATGGAAATCAGTCAAGCCGTTTCGGAGGAGTTTAGTTACAAACACTGTGACACGAGAATTTTATATATATAGATATATATATATATATATATATATATATATATATATATATATATATATATATATATATATATATATATATATATATATATATATATATATATATATATATATATATATATATATATATATATATATATATATATATATATATATATATATATATATATATATATATATATATATATATATATATATATATATATAACCCGGCGTGCTTTGCTACGCTTATAAATAAAGCTTGTGCACAGACATTTTGTTGACGTAGTAGCAATGATTTCAAAAAGTGGTAATGAGAATGATCGCATAATTTTTAATTTATCTTTTTAAAAATATGGATGAAAAATAATCAGCACTCTTACTGATCAGTTCGGATATATGAAAAATTAGCGATCAAATAAGTTTTCAAGTAAGCAAAAAAAAATTTAAGCAACTTGTTGAATTAGTAGAGGTGTGTCATCTCTATATATAACATAATACAGAACATAAATAGATTTACAAATGTTCGCAGTACCCATATGTTCAATGTGCTGATTGCTCACTAAGAAAAGAGAACCTACAGGTTTCTAATGTTCAATTTCCCGATGCTTCTGCAGGTTATACATTATTTGTTGTGCCTCCATTGTTGGTTCAGATATAGAGGTTATCTAGTTTTATGCCTCTATTCTATCTACGCAACATAATTGTCCATACGAAAATCAATCCGTTCTACATCTAAAGCGCGCACTTTTAATGATTGAGTGTGATCTTTTTTTATGGTGATTGCAAACATCAATTTAATTGACAATTGTGATCTTTTGAATTGAAACGCTAATCACCCGTATTGTACTTATATTAAACCTAATCATCAGTATTGTATTTATATTAACGACGTAATTTCACATTGACCGACGGAGCAGATCGATTCGACGGTAGCATTAATAATTGATTGAGAACTAAGTTCGCAAATACTACGCACAGATCTTCAATCATTTTGCTATATAGGACAGGAAATATCATCAACCATGTGCGATTTATATTTTTTCCCATAACGTTCTTGTAGATGAAGAACAGTAAGCGGTCAGCATGATTTTAAACATAGCTCGAACTCAGTTTGGAGGTGAAGTGCTGCACGTGTCATTGATGAATGATACATACATCCCAGTGCTGCTTCATTGTAGCACGCTAAAACTGAAATGTTGCCTTTATTAAAGTACTTTCTAACTTACGTATTTGACTGATTTGACGTATATACCGTATTCCAAGTTTATGTGCGATCTGTATGTTCTTTGTAGCAAAGGATTAATATGGAACAACCATCCATGTTTATGGAACTATTTCCATGTTCCCGTTTCGCATATCTATATATTGTTACCTTACCGCCATCTGCTGCGGCTCTTCTTTTATATAAAGGATCATCGTTTCATGTAACTGAATTTCGTGTAACTGACTGAATCCTTGGTGATATCACTTTGCGTACTTTGGATTCAGTGGATTCAGTGTTCTGGAAAGCTCATGTTACATATTTTTTGTCACAACTTCCTACAAATCTTTATCGAAGCTGGCATCGGATATTTGCCGTGTGCATTTGAGATGATTTTGTGTGTGTGCGTTAGTTGTGAATAACCGTCATATTAAATTGGCTCTCGCAAATATACTGGTACTTCAGAGAAAAGCTTGGTTTGATTTAATCGAATGAATATTAAACGTTCTGTTTCGAATGTTTTTGTATACATATCTACCATGTATTGGTGAAACAATTGAGGGCATTTCCAAATGTGGAAATCTTCGCCTCGAATCATTAATCCCTCTTTTATTGACAAAAATTATATCCCGGTTGAAATTTATTGCCGACTTTATTAATTGTCACTTCGTTTATTGTCCGAGCATTGAATCTTCTCATATGTTCTCAAGCAGGCGTTTTGTCAACCTGACCTATTGAAACTTATATATGTATCACATACATCATGTCAACTGCTGTTTTGAACAAATGCACAAAATCGTTTTTTGAAATCTCGTTTTCAAAAAACTTATCAAAATGCCATTCCGTGTAGAAGTATTTGGTAAAATATACAATAGAGCCAATTTCCATGCAATGAGCAAAAATGAAATAGAACATTTTTATGACCGTATGTATATAAATGTATGTACACATGTGTTGAATGGTCTAGTGGTTAGCACTACTTCCATTTAGGTCAAAGTGTTGTTATACAAAGTCATTAACAAACATAAACACACTGGTTACACAATAACACTGGACACTGGAGTGGTTATACAATTAACCGGTAATCAGCAAATATGGTTGATAAATTGGACAAAACTATATATGGGTGATCAGATCACCCATACATAACTAATCGATTAAATTAAGTCTTTAAGTGAAACTCGACCATAAAAAGATTGAATTGAGATTAATGCAGGTGAGGGGCGCTTGTCGACAGCTTACATTCCTATATGAAACGCATATCGCTAAAAAAAACTATATAATAACCTTTCTGAATGCAACATTGTGTCCAAATTTCAAGAGAATCGATCCATTACATTCCTAGATTGCCTATTTTGAACCAACGAACATTTGCATTTGTATTTATCATATATAGATATGTAGATAGAAAATAGATAGATAGATTAATAGATTGATCAGTTGTTGACTACTGAGAATTGAAGAGTATTCCAGTACTAATATCCTAATTAAAAAATGGAGGTTGGTGGTAGAAGGGAGAAAATAAGGGATTATATGTATTTTGTAAAGACAAATCATAAAAAAATAAAAATAAAAAAATTTTTTCTGAAAAATACAAAACATTTTGGGGGGGAGGGCCCCCCTTATCACTTATGTGTATAAAAAATAGTTTACGACCGATTCTCAGACCTACCGTATATACACATAAAATTTCATGGAAATCGATCAGGCCGTTTCGAAGGAGTAATTGAAGAGTATTCCAGTACCTACTAATATCGCAATTAAAAAATGGAGGTTGTTGGTAGAAGAGGGAAAATTAGGGATTATATGTATTTTTTAACGTCAAATCATAAAAAAATAAAAATAAAAAATTTTGTCTGAAAAATACAAAAAATGTTTGGGGGGAGGGCCCCCCTTATCACTTAAGGCTATAAAACATAGTTTATAACCGATTCTCAGACCTACCGAATATACACATAAAATTTCATGGAAATCAGTCAGGCCGTTTCGGAGGAGTAATTGAAGAGTATTTCAGTACTAATATCGCAATTAAAAAATGGGCGTTGGTGGTAGAAGGGAGAAAATGAAGGATTATATGTATTTTTTAATGTCAAATCATAAAAAAATAAAAATAAAAAATTTTGTCTCAAAAATACAAAAAACTTTTGGGGGGAGGGCCAAGGGGGGCTCACTTAAGGGTATAAAAAATAGTTTACAACTGACTCTCAGACCTACCGTATATACACATAAAATTTCATGGAAATCAGTCAAGCCGTTTCGGATTAGTAATTGAAGAGTATTTCAGTACTAATATCGCAATTAAAAAATGGGGGTTGGTGGTAGAAGGGGGAAAATTAGGGATTATATGTATTTTTTAATGTCAAATCATAAAAAAATAAAAATAAAAAATTTTGTCTGAAAAATACAAAAAAATTTTGGGGGGAGGGCCCCCCTTATCACTTAAGGGTATAAAAAATAGTTTACGACCGATTCTCAGACCTACCGTATATACACATAAAATTTCATGGAAATCAGTCAAGCCGTTTCGGAGGAGTTTAATTACAAACACTGTGACACGAGAATTTTATATATATAGATAGATATATATATATATATATCTGTACAAGCTGCTCCATTTTTTGATAATTTTTGTGCAGAAGGCACAAGCTGCGTTCCAATTTCTTGACGATTGACTTATCTACCATATAATATTCTCCGGAGTAGGTTCTTGTTGAAGAACCAACGTCATATATTGTTTTTCTTCCTTAAAACGGGAACAGTTAAACCACACATGTTCTCCCTAGAGCAATTTGGACAGTACGGCGTGTCATTAATTTTAAATCTATATAGATAGGCTCTAAAAGTTCCATGTCCTGTCAGAAACTGGCTCATGTAGTAGTTCCCCGAGCAACACACTTCCCCTCAAATTTTTCTGATAAAAGTGTATATACTTTTATTGAGCTTATATCAAACTTTTATCAGTTTTAATAAAAGATATATATTTTATCAGACTTTTAACAGGCTTTTATGTCCCCCGCTTAAAAGTTAACTTTTGTGAGCATTTTAAGGAGCATTTATAAGGTCATAATAAAAGCGTTAAAATTCAATGATTCTATATTTTTTGACGTCTTTTATAAAACTTTTATTGTACATTTATGAAAACGTGTTAAAACTAGTCCGTCTTAAAAGTACCATAAAAGTCAAATAAAAGCAACTGTCGTAAGGTAGAAGAACGCTTAGTTTTGTATTCTCCTTCATTTTTATAATACGTAAAAATCACACCTGCTTGATTTACAAAATGTTAAAATCGAAGAATGGAGGTAATTTATTGGACTTCTTCAAATAGAAGAAGCGTCAGGGCCATTACAGAAAAACCCAGAAAAAGTTTGTTGAGTCTATCATGTATCGTCCAAATCAAAGTGCAAAAAAAATCAAAGTTGATTCTCTAAATTCAAATTCCAATGGAGCGCAAATTGGAATTAAAGCACAACAAAGTGCACCAGTTGTTGCAGACGAAACCATTGAAATTTGTTTGTCGCACGATTGGATTGCAAATGAAGAGAGCGGCAGCGAAGAGGAATCAACTTTTATTTCTTTCATTTTTTTATGTGTAAATAAATAAATAAATGTGTGACGAAAGAAACAGAAAGAAAATTTACAAATAAAAATCTTGAAATTTAAATTGTGAAATTGTTTTTCCATTCTCAAATAAAAATGAAAATAAACATTTGACAAATCCTGTCGATTGATTGAAAATGAAGAGAATACGATTGAATTTATTTTCACCTCATTTCTATTGTTTATTCAGATAAAAAGTCACCCATTACTGAGGTTGGTAAGTAAAATGCATGTAACGAAAAAAAGAGCACCAGATTCATTTGTATTTTTCATACTTTCGAAATAGATTTATTATTTTTCAAATGAGTTTCTTTTCAATTGAATACATTGAGTCAAATATGTATTTTATGGAGATTTTATATTATTCTCTTAAAATTAAAATAAATCGTGAACTTCTTCTACGAATTTGTCACTGTTTGTGGCACTGGTTGCAAGCTACCATCATAAGTAACCGTGCGATTCAATGGTGATTCATGTGGATTTGTATTGTTCACAAATACATCAATATTACTGTGATCATTTTGATCGTTTACAGTGTGATCAGTTTCATGGATTCCAAAACCATCGTTTTGATCTTGTTGCTTTTTCTTGTAGTGGCCAATTGGTGGTCGTCTTTTGCCGTGAGATCTTATTCTCTTAATTTTTGGCTCTTCACTCTCGGCCTCGGCAATAATTCGTGCTTTTTTGTTCATTTTTCGTTGGCAACATCGTCTGCAACAAAAGTTTTGTGCGCATTGCTTACGACTTGCCAAAACAATTCGTACACGTTTTCGAAATTACAAAATAGCACAAGATCAGCATGTCCTTTTATAGATGAGCCAGACCATGAACAAAAAGTGAAGAATGTCAATCAATTTCCTCTGAAGATCATGAGCAACACGTGTGTTATCAACTGGTCCAACATCAGTCCCGAATTCGATCGTCAACTCTTTTTTCACTTGCTTTGCATATTCCGTATCTTTCAATGCATCTTCGAACCGATTCATATCATCAACAGTTTTGATACGCTTCAATTTCGAAACCACTGCAGCAATATTCGCTGTATTTGCAGTAGCTGGGCTACTATTTGATGACGGTGCCACCACTGGGGTGTTTTTCAGCAAAATATCAATTTCGGCATTCATATCGGTCAAAAGAAGCAGTGCCTGTCTGGTCGCATTTCCATTCGCTGTCAATCTGGAGTCAATGGTCGCAAGGAATTCACCCAATTCGACGGTTTTGGGAACAATTTCTTCTTTATCTGATTCCTTTTAAAATAAATATACAATTAAAATAATTATATGGTATAAATAACATCATGATGGCAATTGAAATAAATATGGCAACTTACTTCATGTGTTTCATCCATTTGTACAAACTCCACATTGTGTCGCAATCGATCGGCCATTTCTTGTTGATGAGCGATTTGCTGCGATTGCACTGGCGGCGACATTGAATGTTGTTGTTGTTGCTGTTGAAATTCCGTTTGCTGTTGAAGAACGATTCGGTGCTATTGCAGTGGCGGCATTAAATGTTGTTGTTGTTGTTGCTGTGTAATGACCGTTGATGGTGGACGATTTGTTGAGATAATGGCTGCCTTGAATGCGGCTGATTCTGGTAGATTAATTTTTGTTGTTGTCCAGTCTCTTCAATCACGTAGTTTACCTGTGTTTGTTGGATACAAGCGATTTAAAATAATATAAAGATTTTGTTCGGATCACATCGGCTAAATAGAAACAAAACAAATTGTTACACTTCCATTTTGGAAATTCAGGAATTCACCAGATGTTATTGTGGCATTTGTGTTTACAGCAGAATTAGCTGAAATTGGGATTTTTATTCACACTAGCCAGCGATTTGTTTCCTTTTTTCATCAATACTTTGGTTGTACGTGAAGTGTCACGATCGCTGGCATCTGTATTGGTCTCACTTGTCATCAAAGTGGCCATTACGTTTGCCGATTTCAACGTCACAAGGTTATCACGTTTGAGTTGGCTT
>OY856187.1:336739142-336910843 GCA_963693315.1 Diogma glabrata
GAGAGAGAGAGAGAGAGAGAGAGAGAGAGAGAGAGAGAGAGAGAGAGAGAGAGAGAGAGAGAGAGAGAAATAATAAAAACTCAATAAAACGTTCATAAAAGTTCAAACGCTTCTTAAATGTTCCAAAAAAGCTACAATAAGTGTTATAGAAGCATCTTAAAAGATGCTTGATAAAAGTATCTTAAAAGTTTCAAGAAAGGGTGATAAAAACGTTTTAAAAGTATGATAAAAGTTAATAAAAGCATGTTAAAAGCTAGGCCCACACTTTCGAGGGGAGGTAATACTTTTAAGAGTCTTTTAAGAAGTCTGTTAAAAGCAATTTTTTGATATTTTTGCGCCCTATTTGGTTTTTTGGCTCTTAAAATGACTTTTAAGAGCGACGATATTTTTAAGATGCTTTTAAGAAGTGTCTTAAAAGCGAAAAAAGGGGAATTGTGTTGCTCGGGGATCACTTCTCCATGTTTTCTGCTCTGCCAGTTCTCAATACATGGTATAAGGCGAAACGTCCATCGCCCTCTTTCCGACAGCTCCCATTTTCTTTGCCAGACTGCCATAGCGGCTGGTTGAGCTTCTTATTTGGCTTGACTTTTAAAATTGTACTTTTTCTGTCGCTCCTTTGGCAAGAAATCGATTGCAACCATACCTGCCACTACTAACACAGCATCTTTCGATACTGTGCGAAAGGCACAGACTACTCTCACCGCACTCAGTCGGTAGACTGATGATACCTTTCGTTTGTATGACTCAAATTCTATGGAGTCATCCTAGACAGGAGCTCCATACAATATGATAGAAGCAACTACACTGGCTAGCAGAACTCTTCGGCTTTGTTTTGCTCTTCCTAAGTTTGGCATGATACGTGAAAGTGCTGTATTAACTTTAGCTGCCTTGGCCACCACTGTCTCGAAATGCTCCTTGAATGACAATCTGGCGTCGATCATAAAACCCGGATATTTAATTGTTGGCTAGGATATGATCTCTTGTTCGTCGATGTTTAGCGTAATCGTTTCACGCTTTTTCCTGCTGGTGACAAGAATTGCTTCAGTTTTATGGTCAGCTACTTGTAAAAGAAAGCCATCTTCTGGTGAGGCCAACGACTGTGCCACACTTCCACTCCGCCTCCTCAACGTATTTTCGTACCACAACAATTGCTATGTCGTCTGCAAATCCGACTATATTTTTATCTTCCTGTATTTTTAGTCTGAAGACCCCATCATATATAAGCTTTCACAGTACCGGTCCTAGAACTGACGCTTGCGGTACGGCTCCTGTAACTCTATATTCTTTTGAGCCATCATCCGTATCGTATTTTAAAACTCGATTACAGAAGTAGTTGGCTAAAATCCTTGTTAAATGCTTCAGGTGCTCCAATTTCGTGAAGTTCTTCCATTATAAGAGTCCATCGAGTTAATGTGACAATGGCGCAGTACTTCTAAGATTCCACTATTTTCCTGCGTTTGCTTTCCTCGCTATTTCGATTACAAAATTCGTTGCCTCAATCGTTGAACGGTTTTTACGGAATCCGTATTGATATTTCGGCAGATCTGCGTGTGCTTCTATGGCTTACTCTAGTCTTTTGCATATTATTCGATCCAAAAATTTTCTGCCGTATCTAGCATACAAATTGGGCGGTATGAAGATGGTTTTGTTGGCAATCCTTTTCCCTTAGGCAATAAAACAAGATGCTGCTCTTTCCATTTTGCAGGAAAAACCCCTTCTTTCAAGCAGGCGTTGTAGACCTCAGTAAAGTTTTAGATTTGCGTTAGGACAGCTGTTTTTAAAGCCACGTTTTGAATACCATCTGGACCAGGTGCCTTCTTGTTTCCCATTTTACGTACTGCAGCGAGTACTTATTGCTGCGTTACCGGTGGCACATCCTTTTCACTGACTCCTCCCAAAAAATGCTTTCAATTGCGTTTGGGTAAATTCGAAAGAGTGCTTTGCCAATGCGCGGAATCTGACAAAAGATTTCCACCCAAGATCTACAGCCAAATGGAAATAATGAACTTACAACAAGTGAACGTGATGTGCTGGCAGTGTGGTGATCCTACTTTCAAGACCTACTGAATAAGACGAATGAAGTTCATCCTATTCGAGCAATTGCTCCGTCAAGTGAGGAGATTTTAGTCCTTTACCCAACAAAAGAAGAAGTGGAAGCTGCCATTAAAAAACTAAAAAATGGCAAATCACCAGGGGCCATATTATGAAACCGATCGCATTTCGTATTTTTTGCGATTCTCCGAATGCGATCCGCCTCTATTGTTGATATTATAAAATACGATTATCACATTTCGCATTGCCTTTTGGGGAATTTGAAAATGGCAATTTTTTATCCGTCAAACATAAACATTGTCAATTTTTATAACAAATACGAAATAATAATTTTTTTGGTTATTTTAAACATTTTGATATTTATAAAAATATTTCAATAGAATTATAAAATTAATATAAAAAAATAGTTAATATAAAATGGATTTTGTCGCTGTATATTTAAACGACGAGGACGATGAAGAATATTATCCTACATCAAATTTAAAAAGAAATTTTTTACCAAACACTTCAAATCCATTTGATTTATGTGAGAAAACGTATTTTTTTTAGATACATGTTTTTTTTAGATAATATATCTATAGCAGTTTAACTTGTACTTTTTCAATTTTTTAGGTTTAGAAGCCTGTTTAGACTGTCTAAAGAGTCGTTCAAAGTTTTATTGGACCAAATCATACCAAAACTTAGAGTCGGAAGAAATAGCAGAAGTATTCCACCTATTTTAAAATTTGCTGCTCCCACAAGATTTCTGGCTCACGGTTCATATCAGCAATCAGTTGGACAAGATTATTTGATAGCAATGGCTCAACCGACAGTGTTTGTTATAATATCCGAAGTACTAACTGTTTTGGAATCATTATGCACCTCATATATAAATTTTGATCCAACAGAGGAAGAGATAAGAGAATGCAAGACTTTTTTACGCTAAAACAGCATTTCCAGGCATTATTGGCTGCATAGACGGCACACATGTCAATATTATTCGTCCTGCACACAATGAGCATTATTTTTATAACAGAAAAGGCAATAATAGCGGTGAGATTTGTGTTTATATGTAAAATTTTCGTCAAGCTTAATGTATGGTCTTTATATGTTTCTCAGCTCAATACCGAATTATTTGGAAGATAAAAACAGAGCTGGAGCTAGAACATCATGGATATTAGGTATACATAATGACCACATAGTGTTTGTATTTGATTATACATATTTATTCCTTTCTTTATGTAACTTAGGTGATGCGGGGTACCCTTTAGAACTGTGGCCTAATGTCCCCAAAATGCTAGGAGCAGCTGCAGCGAAATTCAATGAAATTCATTCTAAATGTAGAGTAACAATTGAACGCTGTTTTGGCATTCTCAAAAGTCGGTTTAGGTGCTTGTTGAATGCCAGAGAACTTCATTATAAACCTAGAAAGGCATCCCATCAACGTAGCTAGCATGCAGCACAATATTTGTATAAATCACAATGTGGAGTTTGATGAATCAGTATACGTCCAAGAAGATAATTTTGAAACTATCGTTCCCGATTTACACAAATCATCGAACAATCTTCTACGAGAAGCGAAAATAGTAAGGGACAGAAATCATAATAAAAGATGCCTTATTTATATAGTTTAATGTTTATTAATTCTCAACAAAATATCACATATGTGCTATATCAATTTTATATAATTTAAATAAAAAAATGATTGATTTGATTTTATATTATTTTCATTTATGATTACATGTGCCATAAAAAAATTTTCCATTAAATTTTACATTGTGTTTATATGCCGAAACTTTGGCGTTCTAGTTCTAATTGCAAAATTTGTTTTTTAATTTCTAATTTATCTTTAATTAGTGCCTTTTTATCCAGGCGGTCTTGCCTTTCTTCTTCAATCTTTTAACCAAGCAATTTAAATTTTTTTCATTGATACGCCGGATGTCCTTAATACATCTTAAATTTTCTTTTTGATTTTTTAAGAACTCATCAAAAAAATTTTTTTGTGTTTATATGATACTCTGTCTGGGATGTAACTTGCTGCTCTATTATATCACTTTTTTTTATTGTTTTAGTTGTTTCAATTTTCGGCTCACATAAGTTGACGGCCATATTGTCACAATCGTTATCGTTGGATACGTGGTTTAAAGTTGTTGGCATAATTTGGGAATTAAGCCCAAAGGTGGGTGCTCCAAATCCATCTATCTCCTCATTTAAACTTAACAGCTCTACCACTTTTTCTTCAAACGCGGAAAACCTATAGGTCTTATTTGGACCACCGCCAGTACCAGCTAGTAACTTTTTGTTGCTTTTCAGTTTATTTTTAATGCATTTTAGTAGTCCTTCTAAACCTAAAATGGTAAAGTTAAGAATGGAAAATTTTTCTAAATAAAAATAAATACTTTTTTCCAACCGTCGACCGATTTAGTTGGAGGACCTTCAGTGTTCAGCTCCTGTGCTAGGTTAGAACACAAACTCATTAGGTCTATTTTGTACTTTGTTGAACTAATCAAGTCTTTCGCCATAGCGTCATGTCCCAGCATAAATTCAACAAGGACATTAAACTGTTGCTGGTTAGTAGTCCTGTATTGGAATTTAAGAAATTTTATTAGTTATTAAGATATAATTTATTAAAAACTACAATATACTTACATTTTTCCACTAATTAATTATATTATCAACTTTATTTTAACTTTGTTTATTTTTGTAACTTGCGAATGATACGATATCCGTCTGCTATTGATGTATCGCATTTGCCAAATTTATTTTCTCAAAAATCCGCTGCGCATTTTATAATATGGCGTCGGTTGTAAATATATCGCATTTGTCAAATTTGTTTTTGAAAAAACCGCCTTCGCATTTTATAATGTGGCGTTATATTCGCATTGTTTGCGATAATAAGGCTCCATAGTACCAAAATGCGATAATTGTTAAGAAAAACGATATCGCATTTTTTCATAATAGGGTCCCTGGGTAGTTCTGAATCGTGCCAATTCTTACCCGTTGCATCTAACGTCAACACATTAGTCAGATAATTAAAAATTGGATTCCATGGGATGATCAGTATGATCAGCTTGCGATGGCGGCTTGTGACTCTGTGGAATGGTATTGAATTTGTGTGATTCAATGGAGGATTTCGGAATTTGAGTCCGGTTGACTTAAGTATCCCAGTTGAGTGAAAGAACTATATTGTTTGTCATCCAAATTATACTGATAACAGAGTTTGTCGATTGAAATTTTGGTTTTGCTATTATTTTCCAAATCGGAGTTTATGTCACTGCGACTCAAAACTTTGAAGAGACCGGTATAAGGTGGTTGCGCAGTGTTTTCCTTCGGATGTTCTTGTTCATAATTGTTCGGAGGCTTTTTGTTTACAAATATTGTAGAAGATGTCACATGCGCAGATGCTTGCTTAGGGCTTCAGTGAATTTATTCCCATACTGTTTTTTCGAACTCAGATTGTGGAACAAAGGAACTTGCAAGAGAATCGAGGAATTGATCTGAAATTCTTATCGGATTTCTTTATGTAAGTTCCGCAGAAGTGATTTGGAACTCGTCGCTGTTGGCGGTTCTTAAGCCTGAGAAGACAGAAGGTAATATCATTGTCCAGTCGCGGCACTTGTGGCACATAAAGGCTGTAATCGTATGGCTGATCATACCATTACATTTGGAGTTATTTGAGGTAGTCCTACATCGTTTAAAACCAAGTAGTTCAGAGAGTTTCTTGAATAATTCGATTTTGAATTGGGTTTCTTGATCAAATATAAATAATTCTAAAACACCTAATCTAGAAATTTACGTATTGTAAACAGCGAAAGCAACTGTTTTAGCAGTGTTGTTGGAACAGAAATTACTTCGAACAACCGAGAGCAACGAGCGATAAGAGCCTCGCAGTATCGTTGGTCTTATGATACTCGTAAAAGACCAACGATGTCGAGGTAGACTTTAAAAAATCGTTGATTGATTGTATTAATAGTGCTAAGCGTTACAATGCAAAACAGATGACATGCATCGAAAGTACATAGGTGGAACTGAACAGGAGTGTATGGCCTGCGGGTAGTAGTAGACGTGCGATAAATTTGTTTGCTTTCATTGAAAGTGAGCTTGAAATCTGTGTTGCTTTGAAATTTTGTTTGTAGTTCCAATTGTAGTTTTGACTGTAGCATTATAAATGTTTTCTGGGGTTAGTATTTTATTTATGTGGGATAACAAGTCGACTACAATATTATCGGCCCGAAATGTGATGGATTTCGTTAGTAAATTGCCTGCTGCAATTCAAATAGAAAATCTGCGACAAATCTGCATAGGATCTTAATGAAACTTTGTAGTATGATCCAGGTTAACTCAAAAATGGAAGATCTGGATTAATTTAATTTAAAATTAGACAAAATGGCAGGGTCTCCCGAGCACCTTTAAGTTTGAATCTTCAATCACATCTAATCCTGGCTTTCAATTTTAATTAAATTCGTCATATAATGTTTTGATACTGTTTCCAATATTTCTGCATTCCAACTTCCGGTTGTTTTGCCTTTTCTATTCGTACAATAAAATTTATGTGTGTTGGGATTAGCGCACTATATATCCAGTACATGGTGTTTCCAGAGCTGTGATGAAGCTTACCTTTGGATAAACGTCGCAATATTTTGTTTTGAGAAACTGAAACTTATTTAGTAAAATTTATCAGCTGCTTCAAACTGGTAAAAAACGCCGATAAAAATTATGCATAACCAAAAATCACTTAAATTGCTTAGTGATAGTGGGACGTTTAAAGTCTTTGATGACCTGAACAGGATTACGGTCGAACAAAATGCCGTGTTCATTAACTAAGTATCCTATAGAAATTTAATCTCAGATTTGGCAAAAACGCACTTATCTGGATTAATAATTAGTGTGTTTTGGAGAATCTCTGAAAAATTTATTTGAGGTAAAGAAGATACTCCTCTAGATTTTATGATGCTATTAAAACGTCGTCTAGAATCTAGATGAATGAACAAAAAGATTAATCTGGCTAGTACGGAGTACTAGCATTAACATTTGAAAAAATTGAGCGGCATTCCTAGGACCAAAGAATAAAGACCATTTAGATGAGATAGCAGTCTTAAAAATGTTTCAGTATGTATAGAATTTTGATGGTAAGCATAAATTAAGTCAATGAACAAAAAACTATGCATCCCATTTATGTGAAAAATCATGCCGGTGGAACAGAGAATAACGGTCGGGAACTGTTATTCTGTTGACAGCCTGATAACCACCATTCTCTATTTTTTTCTTGACCAAGAGTAATGGACTTGACCAAGAGCTACTGCTGGGCCTGCAAATACCCATGTGAATCTATCCTGCCAAACTTGGTGTTGCGATATTTTAGCAATGGAAAATCTCCCATCAAGATCTCATTGGTTCGAAACTAGATCGCTCTAAAATTGTATGGATTGCAAAAAGTTTCATAATTTGCACCATAATTTTTTAGATTCAGTTCTTATATTATTCTTGATGGGAGATTTTCCATCGGGGTGATGTTATATCACAAATAATTTACTGAATTAATTGTTGATCATGTGTCAATAGACACAAGTGAAGACTAGTCATCTTCTTCTCACCGATACAAGTTTGTTATTCAATACTAGAATGTCTAGAGTATAACAAAACAGTGATCACTAGAGAAATTAATTGACTAAACCTGAATTTATTAAATGTATGTTTATGTAAATTTTTTGTTTTTACACTTCGCTAGAGTTGTAACCTAATTTTTGGTTTATATTCATTAGCGTTGACATTTTTTGGTAGAGTTTATCTAGTCGGCTAGCCCTGATGAGAATGATAAAAATTTTTAAAGTTTAAAATTTTCTCATTGGTTCGAAACTAGATCGCTCTAAAATTGTATGGATTGCAAAAAGTTTCATAATTTGCACCATAATTTTTTAGATTCAGTTCTTATATAGCTAAATTTGCTCTGGATTGAAAAACTTCTTACATCGACACAGGAAATCTGCACTGCAGATTTAATAAGATATGTATTCAATCTTGTTTTTTCTACCTAATGTTATTTAAGATAACAACTCCTAGATGTTCAACTGTGTCGAGTTCGTTTAATTCCACATTATTTATTTTATGAGGGAAGTACTTATGTCGTTTCATTACCGAAAGACGAAAAAATTTGGTTTTTACTTTTATTTTATTTTTCGAATTTGATTCAAATTCTTATGGTAAAATGTCACATTAAAATCGAACGCTAATGTAAAATGTTAAGTAAAGGTCATTTTGGCATATGGTTGGGACTGTTGTTCGAGAAGAAAGGTCGGTTTGGTCCAGGACCCATACTCAAACATTAAAATTTATAACTACAATCACGTAATAGTTTTTATTCAAAACTTTTACCAAGTCATAGACCATAAATTTCTTTCTTTATTAGGTTTTTAATTCAAATATTTCGGAGTTGTATGACTCCCTCATCAGTGAAACTATAAAAAATTTAATATGAGTAACATCTAAAAACAATTCCTATGTTAAATCTGAAATTATAATACATACATTGGAAACAGTTTAGAATCTTAGAACATATTTTTGAACACTACACATTCGTAATATTTGTATAAAATAAACAATCACATTTTAAAACTATTGCAAATATTATAAATTAAGAAGAAAATGTTAAATGTTAACAAATATTATAAATTAAGAACAATCCTAACATTATCATAACAGAAGCTGACAAAGGAAATGTCACCATTGCTATGGATCGATGTGAATATAATAAAATTATCCACGACCATCTCAACAATCCGATAAAGTTTAGGAAACTAACATTGGATCCCACAATAAAATTGGAGACAAAAAATAATAAAATAGTACGGAAGTTGTTTAAACATGGATATATTAACAAAGTAATGAAAAAAAAAGATTACTAACATTCACAGCTCAACCACCACGACCTCGTGCTACTCCGAAGATTCACAAACCTGGGGCACGTATCATAATCAATTCAAGTAACTCTCCCACGTACAAGATGGCCAAATACTTGATCTCCATTTTAACAAATGCAATAACTAACAATATGTACAACATTAAAAATTCTTTTCATCTTAAACAGTTATTAAACAACACAACAATATCTGATGATGAGCTCATGGTATCATTTGATGTTGTTTCCATGTTTGAACAGATTCCCATTGAATTAGTACATCAATCTATACAAAAAAGATGGCCATTAATACAACAACTAACAAGCATACCAGAACAAACTTTTAAGGAAATGATAACACTTTGTGTAGTCGACTCCAATTATTTAATCTTTGATAACCAATGCTATAAGCAAAAAGATGGTCTTACAATAGGTGGAACAGTTTCGAGCACATTAGCCGATTTTGTTATCACTGACTTGTTAGATTCTGTCATTAATAAAGCAGGTCTCAATCCAACTCTTTTAGTAAAATATGTGGATGATATATTGGCATTCATCCCCAAAGATGAAATGGAAAATTGCTACCAAATTTTAAACCATGAACATCCTTCCATCAAATTCACATATGAAACTGAAGATAATTCTACCATCCCGTACTTAGACATATTAATTCATAAGAAAGATGGAAACCAAATACTAACTAGTCACTATCAAAAACCAACTGCAAAGAATAGATTATTGCATTATTATTCAGAACATCCACAACACCAAAAAAATAGTATGGCCTATGGTCTAATATCAAGAATGCTAGGAGTTACATCAAACGAGTACAAAGCTAATACACTCACTAAAATTTATAGTATTTTACACATGAATGGATACCCCCGTAAACTCATTAATCAATTGATTAAACGGTATAACAATCAGAATATAAACCCCAATCAATCGTTAACTTCCACACATACTAGTTTTAAATATGATGGGTTAGTATACACAAAAAATCTATCTGAAAGCCTTAATAAGCTTTTTGTTACTAATGATAAAAACATCAAGCTTGGATTCAAACCATTCACAACGGTTCGTAAAACTACTGGCATGCCCTACACTAAATTAAAGTCTACAGATCTACATGGGGTAATATACTCTTTTCAATGCAATGATTGTGACGGTCTCTACATTGGCCAAACTGGCCAGAAGCTTGGTTCCAGGTTAAAACAACACATCAATGATATTAAGACAAATGTAACTAAAACAAATAATACTGCTGCGTTTGAACACACCAAACAAACTGGACATTCCTTCAATTATAAAGATACAAATGTCATCACAAAAGAAGATTCATGGACTAAAAGACTCACACTAGAATCAATTTCCATATACAAAAATAGACGTAAATCAATTAACCTTAGATCAGACATTGATAAATTAAATCCAGCATATACACAAATCCTCAAACTTCAACATTAATTTCACCATCATCGTCAAGTTGTTAATGGTTTGCATCTTAGCTCATACCAATAATTTTAATAGTTAGCAGATTAGAAAAATCAAATACCACACATAATTGGGAATACTTAAATACAGATGTCAGTAACATAATGACAATTGTATTTATTTTAACATTACCTTGTACATTATAGTCTAGTCATCATCGTTTTTTCAAAATTTTTAATTAATTTATTTTTCATTTTATATTTTTAATATGTATTACTGTTTTTTGTTAATTTATAATATTTGCAATAGTTTTAAAATGTGATTGTTTATTTTATACAAATATTACGAATGTGTAGTGTTCAAAAATATGTTCTAAGATTCTAAACTGTTTCCAATGTATGTATTATAATTTCAGATTTAACATAGGAATTGTTTTTAGATGTTACTCATATTAAATTTTTTATAGTTTCACTGATGAGGGAGTCATACAACTCCGAAATATTTGAATTAAAAACCTAATAAAGAAAGAAATTTATGGTCTATGACTTGGTAAAAGTTTTGAATAAAAACTATTACGTGATTGTAGTTATACATTCTAAAGACCAGATTTATGATATAATTTTAAAAAATTATATCATAAACGATAATATAAACATTAAAATTTATCTTTTATTGAAATCTTAGAAAGCAATATAAATGAAATTACCTGCAAATTCTTTTATTTTTGTTTTAGATTCACTAAATGTATTAAATCTTAGCGCAATATTTTTTTCAATATCACGTTGACAGTCTTTGTTTTTATGGTATGCTTCTTCAAAATCACAACATTTATTAACACATGGAAACCGTTTTTCATCACATACGCTCTTTGGTTGGCAAATTTTTATAATAATTTTATTAGCTTCCTTATCATTAGAATCTAGTAAATCATCAACACAAAACGTGGTCTTGTTATTCAGAATAAATGTATAATTTTTATCGGAGTAAAATTTTGTGTAATTAATTCTATGTTCAATAATAACTTCATCTTTATTACAATGTCCCATACACTGAGAGGACCAATCTCCAATTATGCTATAACCTGTTTGGTTATCATACAATAGCTTTGTTACAATTCTGTTAGTGGTGTGTTGTGGAATACATATACCATTTTCACTATACATATTATTGTCAAAACAACACTTATGAAATTTTACAACTTTTAATTTGTTTGAGTTTATTTGTTTGCCACTGTTTGGATTGTTACAAAACACAGAATAAAATACACCATTGTTATTAATACACATAACACTATCATTTAAATTATGAATACCTTCTTTTAATGTTTCAGCTGTCATTGTGCTATTTTCACCTTCGCATTTTAGTTCCTTACTTTCACCGTATTTCTCGCACTTTATTTGATCAATTACGTTGTGTTTTGTTGTATTAAATTTTATTGTGAAACTTTGATCAGGCTCACAACAAGGCTCTAATACTTTGCATTTCACAAATATTAATAAATTAGTGAAAAACACAAAATTTTTTTTTAACTTCATGTCACAATTTTACATGTAATGAATTGAATTTGATTTGATTTCATTAATTTTTAAAACTAATGAACTAAACTAAACTAAACGGCTTACTAAACTGTGAGTTCCATTCAAATCTAATCAGTTTCCAAACAATGGTTATTTTTAACATTGATTGATAAATAATCTATTTAAATTAATGTTTTCGCAATAATAACACATTAATGGATCAGATTGTATACACTTATTGCAGTTCAATAAAATATAAAATGGAATATGTTATTGCTCATATATTTTATTAACACAAAGGATTCTGATGTTGAAACATTTTACTTTAAGCTTTTGATAATTATTTGAGTTTTTGAGAAATTAACGCCACGGTGAATACGATCAGCCAGGAGGAGAGCCCAGTGGAATAACACCGTTACTTATAGTGCAAATGAGTATCTGCCCTCTTCCGGATTAACTTGGTTTGGTCTGTATAATACTGATTTTTGTAAAGAAGCGTAACGTGAATAATCAACATCATAGCAAAAATTAAAAAATAAATAAATAACGTATATAGGGATTTCAAAATAACAACTAGAGTAAATTAATAGTATTAGTCACACTCACATGGATGATTCGAAAAGACGGGCAATACGTGCCTATAAAAAAATAATTTAAATATAGTTTTTTCGTGAGAAACTCAGGACAGTAATCATTATAATTGTGGTGGAGGTTTTGTAGAGTATTGAGGGATTATCCCCTACTACCAAGAAATATGCTTTAGATCGTAATGGAAAAAGTTTGCTCTGCTTACGTTGATAGTGACTACAAACCCATCTTGTTGAAAACGAAGTTGTCTTGTTAAAAGAGAAAATTCTGCTCGTGTGCTTCCTTCAGAACAAAATAAAAGAGTTATTTTATATGGTTAGGTGTAACAATAACACGTAACAGCAATAATTGTAAGCCATGTGTTTTAGTGTAGGACTTTTGGTAAAAACAAAAAAATTTACTAATAACGGTTCTTGTGCCAGAAGGATCCGGATTCAAAACCTTTTATATTAATAAAAAAAAGTCGGTCAAGTGTGAATAAAATTCGCTCGCCGAGGGTTCCGTGAACGAAGAAGAACAAACTGACAGAAATAATTTACATTAAGTTGTGTTGTAGAGTTTTTATATTGTCAGACCATAGGCACATACAAATGATTTTTCCCTTGTAAATGTCAGAAGCAATGTCAATTGGAATTTACTTAAAATTATACACAAAATGTCACATACTGCTAAATATTAACAATAGCAGTTTAGGGTAATTCTAAAGAGAAATTCAATTACACCAACTTGTAAATGGTTTAAATTGGAATATATACATTAATAATTCAAATAACAATTCAATGATAATTCACAATTATTCAAAAACTGTGCACCGCAAAATTTGGGTCAAAAGGCTTTTTTGACCCTTCGCCACTCTTACCCCCTCTGTCAATCAACGTCGAAACGTAAGGGGGGGGAGGACCAAATTTTAGCTGCGCTTTTTTGGCAAGGAGGTTGCGAGTAGAAATTTCGAATTTTCATTTTTTTTTTGGAATTTTTCGACTCGTTTTCGACTTATTTTCGAAAATGTGAATTTTTCAAAATATTTCAAAAATAAAATCAAGGTCACATTCGGTTCTTTGAACTTGGGTCAACATGAAATAAAATATATGAAAAAGCTTAGTTTTTCCTAGAATATGAGAGAAATTATGTAGAATTGTATATGGGTAGTTCTACACACGAAGGAAGAAAATTGAACTAATTACGGCACAACATGTTTTTTGCGTATAAGTTCTGGCAAGTAGTTTTAGTTAAAGTTGATAACGTTCTTTCAACTCTCTGAATGTGGCCAGTAAAAAAAAAAGAAAATACATGAGTCAAAATTAAAAAATATCCTTCTTACTCCTAAATTAACTCAAAATTATCTCAATATTATCTCAAAATACAAAATAAGGATTCATCTAAGTCAAATCCCGCTTTAAAAACTTCCAGGGGACTGAGACCAGGGGACTGATAATATATCAGTATTTCTCCTAAAAATGACAAAATTACTTCTAATAAAAAAAAATAAACGAATTTATACCAAGGGGCTACATATTCACGTCGTATAAAACTATAAAATTACCTGTAATTAAAATACTTTTTACGAAAATACTTACCAGAGGACTGATAATGTGACTGGACAAAATACGATCTTGCTAGCAATGATGACTGATTTTTGATTGATAAAACCTCGGACCAAGTAAGACACTTGCAATATTATGTTTATTGTACTTTAATCAATACCTGTGACGAGTGATAACTTGATCAAAATATAAATCCCCGATATTTTCAATGTGTTTTGATTGAGCAGGAGAATGATAAAAAATTCGGGGGATAAACTTTAATAGGATATATCTTATATGAAATATAGAGTAATTTTATGATTATTTGCACATTGCTAGTTGCTTAGTTTTCATTCAATCGTTACAACATTTCCCATGGCCGTGAATTTAAAAAAAAAATTTTTTGTAATGTTCGAAGTTAAGAAGACAGGAAAAAATTTTGACAGTTGTAAAAATAAGTCGAAAACTGTGTTCTCTAAAATTAAAAAAAAAATTGTTTTGGACTAGAAAAACCTTTCACATGAGTGAATTTTTTAGAAACCGAATTTCGTTGTTTTTCTTTTCTAGTTAAGCTTTTCTTTGCATTTTTTTTTGTAAATCTATACTCTAACCAACAGTTGTGAAGCGATCAAATTATAGTAAATGATAGCGAATGGTTTCTCTAAATACGTGGAAAGGCACATTTTAGGCAATTAAGGGCAATTTTGGTAGAAAACAAACATAAACAGACTATGGAGCGTACAATATTGGAAACTTACATCATAAAATTGAGACTAAGGGTTTCCAATTTACACTGGAAAGTGGAGATAGAATACGTGTACGCTCATGGTGAGAATATCTCGACCACCCACAAGAACAGGCTAGCAAAAAATTGCTCGCACTGATATAAGAACAAAATGTCATTTAGAAGTCAGAATGATGACACTTAGCCAACTTTTGACTGTTAGGACAAATGAGAAACCAAAGCAAACCACACGGGTTGCTGAAAATATCCTTCTATTGTTGATATTGTTTTAGCAAGATAATTGTACTTATAGGATTTAGTGGTCAATAGTAGTAGAAATGTCAAGAAAGGGTTTAGTGAAATCCAAAAGAAATCAACTTCAATACTTCTATCATGTTGAGAGACTGTTGTTGTTGAAAAACTTGTTTTTGGTCTATTTGAACGCTGTTCAAGCCATAGTAACGTCAGTTGTAATGTCTAGGTAATCTACCAAACATCATCTGTGGCTTACACTGGTATGATAATCCTGGCTTCACAAAAACAGAGTGAAGACCTGGCGAACAGAAAGACCAATCGGTGTAGGTAGGACTTAATGTGATTTTTGTCCATACATTTTTTCCATCAAGGGATTTTTGCAGGTTCAGGTTATATGGTGGATGCATCACAACACCACAGCCAAGTTCAGTAATTTGTTGACAGGTCATCAAAGATATGTGTGGTGGCATTATCATAATGGAAGACACACCCTTTGGATTGACCGATTATTAATTGATGACAGTATAGAAGACATAAATGATCGTTTAGTTAGGATAGGAGTTAGCAGTTCATAATGAACAATTCCCTTTCAATCCCACCATATGCACACAGCATCACCTTATTAGATGCCAATCCAGGCTTGGGAATCGTTGTTTGGGGGTTGTCAACGATTTTTGATTCTGATCGTTGGGATTTAATAATGTCGTATTTAACCCATTATCCATCACCGTTTTACTTCAGAGCATTTTACAGATGGAAATTCGGCTAATCAAATTATTTTGCGTTAGTTCATATTGTTCCTAAAATTCTTCTAAAATTCATTTTGTACCTAAAGCTTCTTTGCGTATCCTGCCTTTTTTAGATTAGTCCAAACTGTCATATGGTTGATGTTTAGTGTACCGCCTATATCTTGAATTTTTTTCATGCTGATCAAGTTAGACTAGTTTCAACATTTCATGCCAGAACGAAGTGCATCTTTAACATGAAAATTTCCAGAACGAAATCAAACAAACCACTCACGGAAACCTGGCAGCGATTCGAGCTGTTATATCTGTAAGTATGCTGTTGTTTGAGTCAAGCATTGATCCCAAATATTTCAAAAATTCAACTCCCTCAATTCGTTATCGCCGCATTCATATGTTTGGTTTTTTCGTAGTTGATTTGAAGACCAATTTTTCTAGCACCACTCTCGAGCGACTTGAAAGTCTCACTCATAACAGCTTTACTTCGGCCGAGGATGACAACATCATCAGCGTATGCGATCATCCGTACTGAGTTTATTGACAAGATATTGTTGTTAGTCGGAAGTTTCTTTTGACCGCACACATATTCCAAGGCTAAATTAAAAAGTATAGGAGAGATAGCACCTTGTCTTAAACCGGAGTCGACTTTAAAAAACTTTGATATTTCGTTCTCTACTCGTACACAGCATTGAGAGTTCTGTATTGTCATTTTGCATAGTGATACCAGTTTACCAGGGATTCCCATTGACACCAGAGCAGATCATAGAGTTTCTCGTTCGAGAGAGTCGTAGGCCTGAAATCAATGAAGAGTTGGTGCACAGGTATGTTGAACTCTCGGTAATTTTCCAAAATCATCCTTATCGAGAAAAGTGCATCGATGATACCTCGGCCCCGCCGGAAACCACAATGATATTCTCCAAACAGTTGTTCAGCAAAAGAATTTGATAGCAAAATGTAGGAAGATCTTATATGCTGTGCAGAGGAGAGCGATTCCTCTGTAGTTTGCACATTATAGGCGATTACCTTTTTTATCAATTGGTATCAGCGTAGCTGTGTTCCAGTCCTGTGGCATGGTTTCAGTCCTCCAGATCATTTGAACAAGTTCAAACAATCTTAAGGATAGAGTTTCACCACCATGTACAATCATTTCGGATGTTATATAGTCGATACCAAGTGCTTTATTGCGTTTTAATTTTGACAGCGCCGCTTCGAATTTCTCTTTGGTTGGTTGGTCTACATGTACCTTTGATGCACGAATAAATTTTGCTCGAATGCCAACTTGTTGCTGGTCACTTAAGTTGAGAAGATTCTCAAAGCAAGCGGCCCAAGTATGTAAAATATGTTTAAGGTCTACTTGTAGCTCCCCATCTTCGTTTTGAATAGCATTCGATCTAGTTTGAGGGCCCTTCTTTAAGGTTTTAACCTGTTTAAAGAAGTTACGCGATTGATGTTCCTTATTGAAGCTTTCAATCTCCTCACACTGTCTTTTCTTCTACACTCTACATAGTTTTGTAACGGCTTGTCTTGCCAGTTTATAGTTCTCCTTCGTGGACCTGGTGTTGCGTCCTTGTAGACACTTCAGATAGCAATCTCTTTTGTATTGAATAGCTTCAAGACATGCTTGATCCATCTATGGCTTCTGGGAGTGGTTCTGTGGTCGTCCAAGTATTATTGGGAAATTTAGTTCGAGTAAATGTCACACCCACAACTTTTTATTTGGCGTGTGAGAGTTTATTAATTCTACTCTCATTTTTCTTTTACTATACTAACTATTCTAAAAGTTTAATATTTATACATCAATATGAAAGAATGTATAATAAAACAGTCCTTTAATTATATGTAACTTATTAATAATAATGCTCATTTGTATTAATCAAATAAAATTATAAATTAGGTTTATGGGCTTTTTATTAATATTGACAGTTTTTATTCTTGGGGTGACACCACAATATCCGCACCAGGTGCCACCCATGCTAGCTACGCCACTGCTTACACGTGTTTCAATCTTTCGATCATCCTCAGAGAGAAGAGTGTAAATGTTGTAAATATTTTCTCTCTGAGGATGATCGAAAGATTGGAACACGTGTAAGAGATAATAATAAAATTAAAATTGTTTTTTAGAAGTTAGATTAAAATTTATATTTAATATAAAATAAATATACATTTGTTTTAAATTTTGAAAAATAGTTTTTTTTAATGTAAAATCAAAAAGGACCCTTGCAACTATATACAAAAACCAATTTGTTACAATAGTAATTTTACCGCACTCCAAAACCAAAAATAAAAATTTTACAAACGATGATATTCATGTGTTACGACCAAGCCTTGTCAGTCAGAGAGCAATGTTTAAATGATCGATGAGTTCTTTTTATATTCAGGCAAGTTTTATATGGTATCATATATACTCTAATTATTATTTAAAATCCAAAACAATAAAGTTATGAACATTTTGTTGTTTCAATCAAAAAAACTTGTTTGGGTATTTTGAAATCATGTGGTGGGAAACAATTTTTAAGGGGAAATTAAAACTGGTCATCATATGAAAATTTTGTGTTGTTGTGGTCCCTTAGAATATTATTACTATATTTTTGACTATCATGTTATTAAGTTATATTTTCGGATTTCAAATCAAGAAGTTAACCTTTTTTAAGTGAAGGATAATGTTGGATATTGAACAAAAATTACTTATTGTGGTCGTTAAAGGTTTTTCATGATTGCAATTGCATGCATAAAAGTAATATTTTTTTAACCTAGTTATATCATTCAATATCGAATATAAAATAATATTGCGTTATGAATATATTTTATTTAAGAAATTTTTGAACTGTGCAGAAAGTATTTAACGAACGATTTTAGCTGGTATCAGTTTTTTTATGAAAACAAATAAAACACAAATTTGAAAACGGTGGAAGAACTGTATGTGGAAAGTTTTGTTCAAGAGGATGGAAGTAACTATCTAAGAATCCTCCGCCACAAAGCAAACGAGAAGTTATCATTTGAAAACGACTTATTACGCTTGTTTTTAAATTGGTACATATATAGTCTGGCCCGTCTTCAACATTTTAAGGTGACCTTTTTACTGATTGAAAATTCAATTAACTTAGGAAGACAATCTGGAAGAAGCACTAAAGCATCAACTAGTTGTATGTCAATTTTGATTATATAAATTCAAATTTCATAAAGATTAACTTTAAATTTAATTTATTTTATTGCGTTTGATAAACAGTAAAGGTCACCATATATTGCGTTAGATAATTTACAGGATTAGTTTAGTGTCACTATTTTACTGCATATAATAATTTATTGTTAATGACACTAGTTGGTAATACACAACATTAAACTCAATATTTTGTATTTTATAAATTATATTTAAACACAATATTTAAACTTTATAAATTATATTTAAACACAAAATTTATAAATAAACATATAAATAAGCACAACTTAATTTGAATTATCGCGTACGACTTTATATAATAATTGTAGGACCGCTTGTTATCGTATCGATATCAATAATACAATTAATATTAAACATTTTTATGAGATAAAATTATTACAATTAAAAACGGTTAAAATAAAACAGCTGGTCCATATTTGTTTCTCTCAATCTTCGTTGTAATATACATACACACAAATATATAATTTGATTAATTTATTAGGGTCCTACAATTTTATCAAGTTTTTGATTTTCACTGGTCATGTAATTGTCTGTTAATGAAGAGTAATAGATTTTTTGCCCCGATTCGTTTGATCTTAAACCCGATGTTCCTATATTTTCTTTAAGAATTTTTGGAAATAAAGTTTCTCTCTACAATGCCTTGTATTTGTTGAACCGTGTGAAATATTTGGCCATTAATTTCTACATCTTGAAGCTGTTTTTAAAAATTCACTATCTGGTTTTCGTCCAAAAATGTCTGCTCCTGTACTTCGATTTATGTTCGACACGTAGAGTTGCAGACATTTGTAAACATTTTTTTGTACAATTTTGGCAGACTGTTGTTCGATTATTGTACTTTGTTGATCCATTTTAACGTCTAGATTTTTTATTTCATAAGGTTTTAGCGCATAAGCTCGATGTTTGCCTTAACATCACTTGTATTATTGTTAATTCAAAATTGTTTGGATCGATTTCAATTTAAAACTGAACTTATATACCAGAATTCTAGAACACCTTCAAACTTTCAAAATTTTACACAAAGGTTGAACCTATCCCATCTAACATAATGTCAATCTCTTGTTACTTTACGCAAATAACTTATTTAATAAGTTTAATAGAAAAATTAAAGAAAACAAAGTTAGATAACATTACTCCAGAAGATGGTCTCACAAGCTGAAATATATATAGAGTAACAGTAAAATTATAAAAAACTTTGTTTTCTTTAATTTTTCTATTAAGCTTATTAAATTAGTTATTTGCGTAAAGTAACAAGAGATTGACATTATGTTATTTGAAAACTTACGCCAAGTGCCAACGGCAAACAGTGTTAATTATATTAGCCGATCTATTCTTTTTAATTTGTTTATTTTACTACGTTTATTTTATTTTCTTATTAGATAACTCAAATTTTCTGTTGCGCGTTATGTTGTTTTTGTAATTTACTTACGTGTTTTATATTGTTTTAGTGTAACTTTTTTCTCTAAAGAGCGTTTTCCAGAACGAAGTTACTTTATTACCTCGTACTCCATAACCGTAACATTCTCCACATCTTGAATATGTTCACATATTTCATTCGTCATTCAAAATAACTCTACTATTCTTGATTAAATTCTACTATTCTTGATTCTACTATCACCGATTAAATGGTTAATTTAACATCGTTGCTTATAGTTCAAGCTAATATTATGATTTTATACCAATTTCTACAAATTATAAAGGTTAACGTATCGTTTCAGGTTGAAAACTTAAGCTTTTGTTCCATTATTTCATTCCAGCTAGCAACATCAACAAAATTTTAAAATATTCTTTAATCCAATCTCCTAATAGTTACGAAATTACAAAAAAGGATAAATGATTTCTTGTCCAGCTTGAAATATTTAATCTTTTTAATCTGAATTTTCTCCTGTTTAATTAAAAAAAAAATAGTTAGCACATTTTGAATAAAGGGATAATAGGAAAATTAAAAAAAAAACAAAGAAAACTGGTCTATTATGTAAAATAAAATAAAAGATTTAATAGCATTTAGGAAAAAATCAGGCATAAAATTAGATTAAAATGGACATGAAACGTACAAATAAAGGTTCTTGGTATTTAATTAAGATTAAAATGAACAAAATGGTAAATAGTTTTTTTATCCACTTAGTTTTTATTTTTAAAGTTATAGTTTTACACCTATTTGTACCATATATGTTTTTGTATATAGATAATGTTTGGGTTTTGTTTGTAGATTGGGGTTGATTTTTTTTATACACATTAAGATATGTTATATACGTAATAGATAGTTTGTTGTTATTTAGCCCATATTACATGTGAACGAGCTGGAGATTAATTTTAATTTCAAACTAATTGAATTGAATCAAATATAGACAACAGATTTTCCAGTAAAACATTTAAAATTGACTAAATGATTTCAATATTTGTATAAAAGTCACATATATAACAATAGCACTTAAGTGTTTTAATTGGTAATGAAATAATAACACGTCAACAAATAAATAAATAAAACAAAACTAAATTTAACTTAAAAGGCTTACAAAATTTTATCTGAATATAAATAAGGGACCACAATAACCACATCATAAAACCACCTTTCATAGAAAAATACACATATTCCAAAATGTACCGTAACATATATAAAATGTTTAAAATACAATTAACTCTAATTAAAGTAAATAATTCTATAAACAAAAAAAAAATTACTTTGAATCACAACGATGTGAGAGTAATTTTAGATAAAATTTGAGCAAATAGAACAAATATAAATTAAATAATTTGTCTATGTCATTAGCACACCGTATCTGTGGTGTGGTGACAGTTAAGCTTTTTAGGGGTTTTGTTAGTGTTTGGATATTATATTGCTTAGATTTTTAGATGAGAGAAATGAGAAAGGTAGATAAATATTATCACATAATTATTTGGTAGAATTGTTTTTATAACTTTTTGTCTTTTTGATTCTTTAACCTCTGTATGGCTTAATATAAAGTAATTTGAAATAAAATCAGTGAAATAATTAAAGGTATAAAAAGGACGTTTTTAGAATACATGTCGCACTGTCACAGAGTATTCAATGTCTTGGGTAATTCAACTTTAGAGTAAGTTAACATACACCATATTCAAAGCAAATTCTTTTTTTTTTTTGTAATAATTAGTTAGACATGTTTAGCACACTAAATATGAAATATTCATTAGTCAGACTCTTATAATATCCGAAGATACCATGTCAACTAGAACGGAAGGAGATGGGGAAAATGAAAGGAAAATTTATTTAATTAAAACAATATTTTCCATTCTCTCGCACTTTTTCAGCTAATGGCTAAAAAGGGCGAGAAAAGGAAAACAACTGTACAATACTTACCTGTATTGACAATGCTTACCTGTAACAATACTTACCTACCTTAACAATACTTACCTATATTGTATTGTAATAATAAATAAATAAATAAATTATTTTAAACTATACTAATTTTTTTAAATGGCGATTGACATTTTCTTTAAATGTCTGAGGGGCAAATTCGGAAAATACGAAGGCGGGCAATGAGTTCCATAATTTGGCCACTCTATTGCAGTAATCGTTCTGGAAGGACATAGTTCTACATCGAGATATTTTGACAGCAAGTGGGTGGGATGACTTTGAAGTTCTTGTTCGTCGATTGTACTGCGCACTTGATGGAAGGATATTTTGTATTTCATTTGAAGAGAATTCGCTAAAGTTATATTTATAGTAGATTGACAATTCAGCCACATTTCTTCGGTGCTGGAGTGGGTCAAGCTGATCAGTTAGTTCTGTATTATCAATCAACCGTATCGCCTTTCTCTGTACAGAGTCTAGACATTTTATTGTTGACGGATAAGCACCTCCCCAAACATGACAGCAGTACTCCATACATGGACGAATAAAGGACTTATAAATCAGCAAAATTTGCTCGGGATTGAAGAACTTTTTACATCGACTCAAGAATCCTAACTTTTGCATTGCAGATTTAGCGAGGTTGAACACGTGTTTATTCCATTTCAGATTATTTTCAATATCCACTCCAAGAAGTCTTACTGATTCAACCTCATGCAATTCCTCATTGTTTATCTTAATAGTGAATTTTTTATGTCTCTCTATTCGTGATAGACGGCATAGTTTGGTTTTGGTTGGGTTAAATGCAACAAAATTACGATCGCCCCATTCCATTATACGCTGCAGGTCTGCATTGATAGAATCAATCAACAGCTCGCTATCAGTTGTGACTGCAGTATGAGATCGAATTTTAGGGGATGCATGTGATGCATGCAATGTGCAGTTATCAGCAAAACTATGGATTGGGTGTACTGTGGAAATGAGCAAATCATTAATGTATAGTAGAAACAAGGTTGGTGAGAGTGCGGAGCCTTGAGGAACACCAGCATTGGTTGTGAAAATATTGGATGAGATACCATCTAAATTAACATGAAATTGACGACCTGTAAGAAAACTTTGAATCCATGAAACAGTAAGATGATCTAGACCATAAGATTCTAATTTAGTTATTAGGTTACTACGCCATACTTTATCAAATGCTTTAGAAATATCAAGTGAAATACTAAATGTTTCACCATGGTTCTCCAGCGATTTGTTCCACATATGGGTTACGTAGGCTAATAGGTCATCTGTTGCATGACTTCTACGAAAACCACACTGCTTATCATCAATAATTCGTGACATCTCCAAATATTCTATTAGATTATAGTTAACATATTTTTCAAATATTTTAGCCAAAACCGACAGAATTGCAATTGGTCTATAATTATGCGGGTCAATCTTACTACCTTTCTTCGATATAGGTTGAACACTAGCCAGTTTCCAAAAATCGGGAAATATGCCGGTTTTGTAAGATGAAATAGAATATTTTTGTTAGAATTGGAGCGAGCTGCCTAGCAAAGTTCTTAAGAGTGAGGGGTGGAATACCATCGGGGACAGCGGATTTGTTGATATTGATTGAAATCAGCATTTTTCGTACAATATTACATCGAAAAACAATTGGCTTCATTTTTGTTTCAACTGGAGGTAGAAATGTAGGAGGATGGGGCGGTTCAACTATGTTTGAGTTTTCTGCGAAAATACGACCCAAAAGATCCGCTTTCTCTTTCGATTCGCTCACAGGAATGTCAGAATTAAGGTTGGAATATAGGATCGAGTAAAATTGCTCTGCAGTGATTTAACTGCTTGAAAGAAACTACGAGAGCAAGAACGGTGCTCGGCGAATTTTTTCGCTTTCTTCTGGATGAATGCGTCTTTGTCTAAATCTATTTTGTATTTACTAATATTTCTTATGTAGGTCTCTTACGTAGGTTGTAATGAAAACGGACACATTGCTAAGAATACCAACAGGACGCAATCGGAGGATTGCGCACCTTGAGATTTTATGTTCTAGCTAGCGAAAGCTATGTGGATACGAAAATGAACGTCACCTAATCCAACACATTTGAGAAAGAACAGACGGACCAAGAAAAATTGAACAGAAGAGACTCTGACGACTCTCGAATCTAAGAAGCCAAGACCGTCACATCCACTTTCAGATTAGTTTTTTCTTTCCATATAAACAATGTTAACAATCAAATGAATGACTCACCCTATGATTATAGCATATCCAACTTCTCTCCACATCCTTTACATCTAGCCTATCGTTATTTGTATCTTAACTAAGATTAATTGTGCTGGTTGCGCCAATTGTAAAAGCGATTGTTGAACAATATAAAAACTGCAATAAAGTGTTGTGCAAAAGGACAAGGCGATTGTTGAACAATAATAAGAAATTGTTATATAGTAAATCAAATGGTGCACCAAATGAGAAGGCGATTGTAGAGCAAAATTCAATAAATGGAATAAATCAAATAAAATGTTGCGCCAGATAACAAGGCGACTGTTGAACAGTATTAATAAAATGTAATATATCAAATTATGTAATACAGTCGTGGCACTTGCTAGAAATATAATAACTGATAGCCCGTTATACTCTCACAAAACAACAATGATGAAGACGAGTTTTATTTTTCTCAATGTAAAAACCTTTAAGAAAAAAAACCACTACGCGTACAAAACCAAGCTTGGTTGTTTTCAATTTAAATTTAACTATATGTTCATTTCGGCTAATAAATTGGACCATTTGAAGTTTTAGCTAAAAAACGCTAATTTATCTGATTTAATTCCATATATCACTACACATTTAATCAAAAGTTTTTTTAATCACCTTTAATTTAGGTAATCTAATTGGAACTATAAATTTGAACTATACAAGTAGAGTTTTTGTTTAAACAAAAATTGTTATATAAAAAAATATGAATTCAGAAATAATATTTGTGATTTTCAAACCTCCAGTTTTTGTTTTCGATCTTCAATCAAGGCATTCAACCAGGAAGCAGCAATCGTGTATTAAAGTTTTAAAGTTTGTTTAAAAGAACCCATCAATAATACAACTTTACAATCCTGATTTTCAAGAAATAACAATCATTCAAAACTTTTCGAAATCCAAATCAGCTGATCACCAATGTCAAGTTTATTCTCTTGTGAAAAGAGCTATAGCTGAGCACCAATGTCAAATTTATTCTCTTGTGAAAAGAGCTATAGCATGTTGAAAACGAAATCGAGGAGTAGGCGTGACTTGGATACTTTATCTACCTACACCGTTGCCAAACAACAAACTTTTTATCGCTTGGACTTGCCTACCGGACTAAACAGCGTCGTAACGAAGTTTAAGGATCGATTACCTGCAGTGATTCTAGCCTTAGAATTTGTTATGAAAATTATAAAATTTTACATCTTTCAGAGCGAGTAACATACAAAAATATAATAATCCCAAATATAGGAGTGAAAATAAACAATGTCGTTCTTACTCCTTTCTTTCAAATACTTACAGATTTAATTATTGCTACACATTTGATACTTTTCTTCGTAAAAAACAATTATTTTCTGAATGTTTTGTTCAATTATGCAAGTATTGTTATAAAAATAAATAAAAAGAATGACGAAAAAGTACTAATGTTCTTCTTTATGGAATGAAAAAAAATAAAAGAATAATGAACTCCAAAGGAGTGAAATAAAAAAAATTAAATTTTACTCCTACGAATAAGAACGATATTAAAAATACAAAAATTTTAATTTGTCAATACTATAAGGGTGTTCGAAAAGTAAGTTCATTTTTTCCAAAAGAGAACTTAATGGTATATTTCACAGCAAACCTTCGTAGAAAACGTGATAATCTAAATTTCGTTTCCAATTATTGACTGTCCATTTCTTGCAGAGCACTGTTATCCATTCTATACCTCTCATTTTCTGTTTCTAGACTTATAAGAGCATCAGGACTGATCAGACTGCATTCAGGAAAAATGCTGTTTTGCTGTCCGGGTCAGCTTTTTCCTTCCTGATTTCTAAATTTAATAAAGTTTTTGTTTGCTGGGGTTAGAGTGTTAGCTTCAAAACCAACCCGAAATTTCGTGAATGGATCCGTTATGATGTCAAGGTTGGTCCAAGACAGACCTCCGCTCCAAACCCCCCCTAACTCAGAGAATAGGCGCTTGAGTCGCACTCGCATTCGTTTTAAGGCGCTAATTTGCCGTGATTTAGCATCATGGACTTATTTAGTGCTTGGTTTATCTAGGAACTAATTATCTTTTTATTTTAAATTAATTTAAGATTTAAATAAATTAAACTTTTATTTCAAATAAATATATTTTGTAATAACTTATGTATTCTCAAGAACCACCTATTTGATAATTATTATTTTATATACTTAAATCTAAAGTTATATTAAATTAATCCAAATAAGAAAGCCTTAATAAAATCAAAAACGAGAAATGAAATTAATGCATTATTGTTACAATCACATACAGAGAGACGACGTCACTTGACGTCATTGCAATTGTTCAGTTGATTATTCAACGGTACATCTATGAAAAACAAAATTGTTTCGTATACAACCACGCTAATATAGTTTCATTTATTAGTCGGTAATTAGAAAAAAGATAGGATTTGTTTAATTATTACATTTAACTATTGAATTGTAACGATTGAATTGCAGAGATTGAAACTATCGTGTAATTTAATTGGGTCGCTACATCACTCACCACGTTTTGGCGTATATGTTTCATGTAGGAACGAAGGCTGTCAATAAGTCTCCTTCATTTGTATTCAATTCATCAATTCACTCAATTTTATTGATCGAATTTCATTTGAAAACTTTATTTAATCGATTTAGCTATATATGGGTGATCAGCAGTGGCGGATTATGCCCTTAAGGGGCCTGAGGTGGAACAAAATTTTGGGGCCAAATTTAAGATTTTGCCAAAAGTTTTATATGTATTTCTGACTAGAAAAACACTTTTATTTTTTAAATTTTTTAATAAAAATATAGAAAATTTGAAAATTTGAAAAAAATCCAAAATCATTTATGAAAACCATTACTGGCAGCCAGTAATGCAGCAATGGGCGAGTACTGGCAACCTCGACTGGGCCATTAACATAATATTACTGGATGATAACTTCGGACAATAAATGGTTGCCATACATGGACAGAGGAAAAACAACAGCAATGGCCCATACAAGGTTGTACAGTTGGCCTAGTAACGGACCAATAATGATGACCAGCATTGTAGTAATGACCAAACACTGGCAACCATGACTAGGCCGTTATAAAAAATATACATTGTTATCATATGTAAATTTAAATAAATTAAATACAAACTAAATAATTTACTGAATTAATTGTTGATTATGTGTCAATAGACACAAGGGAAGACTAGTCATCTTCTTCTCACCGATATGAGTTTGTTATTCAATACTAGTATGTCTAGAGTATAACAAAACAGAGATCACCAGAGAAATCCATAGACTAAACCTGAATCTATTAAATATATGTTTATGTAAATTTTTTGTCTTTTATACTTCGCTAGAGTTGTAACCTAATTTTTGGTTTATATTTAGCGTTGACATTTTTTGGTAGTTTATCTAGTCAGCTAGCCCTGATGAGAATGATAAACGTTTTAAAGTTTAAAATTTTCTCATTGGTTCGAAACTAGATCGGTCGAAAATTGTATGGATTGCAAAAAGTTTCATAATTTGCACCATAATTTTTTAGATTCGATTCTTATAAAATACAAACTAATTTAAAATAAAATAAAAATGACGGAAAATTCAAAACTCCCCATACAACTGGTTCAGTTGTAAGAATGGCAGAGTAATGGCAAACATGAATGCCAGTATACTCCGCCATTATAAAAAATATAAAATAATATTTTCATACATAAATTTAAATAAATTATTAACAAAATAATTAAAATAAAATAGAAATGAAAATAAATTAAAACATATAGGTACCAACCTTTTCTATATTATCATAGTATTTCAACCGACAAGGCGATAACTAAACTATATGTGAAATTATTCAAACTGTGTATTTCTAAAAGGGATAATACTCTAGTGAAATTTTAAAAAAATGACATAGATCGGCAAATTAATGGTTAAAGTACTGGCCCAATAACAATAGCCAATTAATGTTAACCATTAACCGGCCATTCCTTGACCATTCAAAGTAAACTGCACTGGCAATTTTCTATAAACGGTAGATTGGCCGATTCATGGTTTCAGTAATGGCACGATAACAATAGCCAAGTAATATTTATATACTGGCTATTTTCCAATATACTGGCTAGTTTCTGTAAACCATAGATCGGCCGATGAATGGTTCTAGTGTTGGCCCAATAACAATAGCCAAGTACTGTTAACCATTAAGGGGCCAGTGTTTGGCCATATGTCAATGTCTGGCAAAACCTACTTGGGCAAATATACTTCAAATACCCAAAAAATACTTATCTGGATTTTATTTTTTATCAATAATTTTACGATTAATATAATAACAGCCCATTGCAAATAAAGTTTTAGTATTAATATTCATTTGTAATAGTGGAACTTTTCAAAACAAAATGTTTTTTCTGCGATACAGGAAAACGAATACATTAAAAAATTATAAAACTATCAAATTAGAATTATTAAAAAGAACATTAAATTAGAACATGAAAAAAAGTAATACAAATTGACAACCTAACACTTTTAAATGTGGGATAATATAAAAAAATCTTTAGGTTTAAAAACTTTGGAATGAACGCAGTCGTCTGATATTTGAATGCCTATAAAATATCGTTACTATTTGTCGCGAGGGGGCCAAAGGTGCATGTGGGGCCAGAGGCGGCCGCCTCTTCCGCTTCTATGGTAATCCGCCACTGGTGATCAGACTATAGTTTTTCCGATTTATCAATTATATCAGTCAGTATTAGTTAATTGGAAAACCGGTGTGTTGATAGTTATTAATGTTTTGGTTAAAAACACTTTGACCTAGATGGGCTGCGAACCCGTGCCTTTCAAGATCGAAGTCTAGCGTGCTATCATGAGGCCACTCAACACACAACACACTCTCTGCACATTGTAGTGTCGTTTTTTTGCCTTTGGAGTTTTGAACTTGAAAACGAATTCTTGTTGTTGAATCAGTTGTTACTTCTTTTTTAATTCGTCCGTTGTGTAAGCTGGTTTTAGTCTGTCTATAGAAATAGATACATTGTTTCCATTTATATCTATAATAAAATACATACGAAGTCTCTTAAAATTTTGAATGGTCCCTCATATGGAGGGGTTATGCCAGCCTTAACTCTATCCACGCTGACGAAGACTTGTTCACAGTCAGTTAAATTTGTTGTTATAAAAATTTTGTCTTGAAGGGGACTTCGAGTATCATTGGGTACCACGTTGTCTATCGATTTTCTAAGTCTATCTACCAGCGTAGAAGGATCTTTTAATCTAAGGGAGATAGGATTCATAACGAGTTCTATAGAAACCTTTAGTGCCTATCCGTAGACAAGATCGAATGGAGTGCATCCGTGGTCAGTTTTGAATAAAATTCGTATTCCAAGAAGTTTTTTGGAAGTTCTTCACTCCAATTCAGGGTGTTGTTTCTAGCGTAAAGAGAAAATTTTAGTTTGAAAACTTTCCACCCTACCGTAGTTTGTGGATGATATGTGGTTGTCCGTAATCTCTGTGAACCTAAAAGTTTAAAACTAACACTTTCTGCCGTGAATAAAATATATGAATAAAATAATGAAAAACACTTGTTGTTGCGCGCACTAAAAAACATCTTTTTATTTTTTATAACTCGATCCACATTTCCTCTTCTTTGGACATCGTCAGGAGTTTAGGACGGACATCGTCTGGATTTTTTGTCAAGAAGACAAAATGTGCATCGAGCTATAAAATATAAAAAGATTTTTAATTTGCGCAACAAGAAGTGTTCTTCATTATGTTATTGCTAAAAATTTGTTAAATTTCTGAAAAAGATTGATTTCAAACTGACTATCTTGGTCAGTCGTTATTTCGAGTGGTACTCTAAATCTTGAGAAGTGCTGGTCAATGAATATATGAACTATGGTAACTTTCCGACTATCCGTTAAGGAAATGGCCTCTGGCCATAGTGTAAACCAGTCTATAATGCTGAAAATAAATGTGTAGTCATTAGACAGTGGTAGTGGTCCAAATCTGGCAGTAGGTACATCAAAACCACTGGGTTTTGAGCGAGTGTTACGAGAAACTTTCGACTTCTCGCAACCAAAACAAATTCTGGACCTATATCCATTATCACCATTCATACTTGGCCAGAATATTTTCGGCAATACAAGTTTACGCAAATCCCGGATTCCAGGGTGAGAAGGTTTATGTAATTTACTAAATATTTGAAACCCCATGTTTGAGGGAATGTATGGTCGAATTGTACCCGTAGATTTTGCACATAATTTAGACAGTCCGGAAGATCGAGAATCGAATTTTATTTCGAGTTTGTATTTTTAACTAGTTGATTAATGATTTAGAAATTTTTAGTAAGTTTTCTAGTTCTGAGTCCGTTTCCTGCAAAGAAATAAGCTTTCCATATCAAAAAAATCGGAGATACCTGATGTTCATCTCTTCTGGACTAGGTATCAGCCAGCACATTCGCCCTTAATGTTCTTTACATCGTTCGTGAACTGAAATGTAGTCGAGTTGACAAGCTTGACGGGGACTACAATCTGAGTTTGAAGCAATAACAGTTTTCAGTGCTTTATAATCGGTTTGGACTATAAAATTTCTATCTTTGACAAAGTAGTGTTTGGAACAGTAGATTGCCAAAAGTTCTCTATCAAAGGCTGAATATTTAAATGGGCTGAATATTGCCTGGCATTCGGAAAGTCTTATGAATTGTGTTTTCTTTCAAAGTTGTGCAAAAATTTAAAGTTGGTTGTCGATTGGAGCTAATAGTTCGGCCGAGTGTGAAATGAATCGGTGATAGAAATTGACCATTTCAATAAAGCCCTTGCCATATAGATGTGGGTTGAGGAAATCAGTTATAGCCATAATTCTCTCTTGAGATGGTCAAAGACCATTTTTTAGAATCTCATGACTAAGAAAATTTAATGAGGTTGCACCGAACACACACTTCTTTGGTCTTAGGTTTTTGCCAAAGTCTGTGAGGTGTTGGAATAGAATGCGAAGGTAATCATAATGTACGGATCTTAAAAGTCTTGCCGCCAAGATATCGTAAATGTATACGAAGAAGAAATCAAGTCCCTTTGTGACTTTATCCATGAAACGCTGAAAGGTCTGAGCTGTGTTTCGCAGATGACATTCACATGAACTCAAAAAGTTCAAATGTAGTCGTTATCGCCATCTTGTATACATCTTCCACAGCTACTGGAATATGGTAATAAGCACGGACGAGATCTATCTTTGAAAAGACATTACAACATTGTAGGGATAGAGAGAAGTTATGGATGTGAGGAAGTGGATATCAATTTGACACGGTTACAGCATTAAATCAACAGCAGTCACGACAATGTCACCAATCAGAACTGTCACGTTTAGGCACTAAGTGCAAAGGTGAAGACACTGAAGAAGTTGGCTATCGATATAATACCAGTAAGTTCATTTACTTAAACTATAAATCTTGTTCGGTCTTGATTGAAGACTTATTTTCGCAATTCTTCAATTGCTATTGAAAGCCTCAATTCAAGATTCACCAGCATCAGGATTTGCTTAATTAGATGAAGATGTGCTAGCGTCACATTTGTTGGCACTGAACCTGAACCTGAACCTATCAGCTAGTGCGAGAAGTTTTTACTTTTGAAGTCGCGTGATAGTGTTTGTTTCATAACCTCTTCCAGTGGTATGTACAAAGTATCCTTTTCGTTGATGGTCTTAGTTTCAGTAAGCGCATGCACGGCAATAAGAGAAATGTTGTTGTTTATACCACGTACCCCTATAGGTAGCAGATCTTCTTATTGCCCGAGATGGATTTTATCACGGCCTCTTGTATGCGTGTACCACCAAGAAACCCAATACCAAATTACCCAATAACAAAGCACTAAAGTATAAAGAGTGACTATCCAAATCTTGTTTTTCCGACTATTAGCTGTCTAATTTCTTGCAGAGCAATGATGTCTATCCTTAACCTCTCAACCTCTATTTCAAGACTTATATTAAAGCATCAGGAGCGCTCAGTTTGTGTACGTTGCACGTTCTCATTCGATAGTCTGGTCTTTTTTCACGTCCAGGTAAAATTTTGTTGTATTTTCCGGGTCTGATATTCTTTTCCTGATTTCCAAAATATCAAAATTTTCCGGGGTGAGAGGTTTAAACCTCAGGCCCAACCCAAATTTTCGTGAATAGTTTCTGATGTTAAGGTCATCCGAATAACATTTTTGCACGTTTATATAGCGATCCGCTTGATCCAAGACAGACGCTCGCCCCATGCAGTGCCATTGACTTAGGAGTTTTTACTCTGCTTGTTTGTGATACACCAACCTAATCCCATACAAGGTTGTACAACTGGTCCAGTAATGGTCCATTACTGGCAGCCAATGATGCAGCAATGGGCGAGTACTGGCAACCACGACTGGGCCATTAACATAATTTTACTGGATGATAACTTCGGACAATAAATGGTTGCCATTCTTGGGCCAAATACTGGCAACCATGACTGGGCCGTTAAAAAAAATATACATTATTATCACATGTAAATTTAAATAAATTAAATACAAACTAATTTAAAATAAAATAAAAATGACGAAAAAAATTCAAAACTCCCCATGCAACTGGTTCAGTTGCAGGAATGGCTGAGTAATGGCAAACTCCGCCCTGACTCCGCCTGTACTCTGCCATTAAAAAAAATATAAAATAATATTTTTTATACATAAATTTAAATAAATTATTTACAAAATAATTAAAATAAAATAGAAATGAAAATAAATTAAAACATATACCAACCTTTTCTATATATTACCATAGTCTTTCAACCGACAAGGCGATAACTAAACTATATGTGAAATTTTTCAAACTATGTACTTTTAAAAGGGATAATACTCTAGTGAAATTTAAAAAAAATGACAGATCGGCAAATTCATGGCTACAGTACTGGCCCAATAACAATAGCCAAGTAATATTTACCATTCATGGGCCAGTGCTTGGCCATTCAAAGGTAACAATATGCTGGTTATTTTCTGTAAACCATAGATCGGCCGATGATTGGTTCTAGTATTGGCCCAGTAACAATAGCCAAGTACTGTTAACCATTAATGGACCAGTGCTTGGCCGTATGTCAATGTCTGGCGAAACCTACTTGGGATTCGGTCAGCATTAATCAGGTAGCACGGCGTATCACTCATTCATTAATAGATAAATTATAATATAAATTGCTATACGGTAATTAATAAATCAATAATTGCGAATCACAAGTATTTAATGACAACGATTATATACAGTGACAGACTTAGCTACATAATTCATGGATATTATAATTTGTTAAATACCCAACAATAATAAATAAATTTAAATGGCTAACTGATTGTATAGGTGATTTACGTAGACTCTTGGTTTTGACTTTATGATTATTGTATTCCAATGCTGGCAAGCTGTTGTATCGATATGATTTCAGGGAACAGATTTTTTTTGTTGTCATTCTTTTATGTTTGATTTACGTGATTGAGACCGTAGATCAATAATTGACAAACAACTGTTGGTTTTAATAAAAAAAAAGATCATTTAATATTCGCAACAGTATAGTAATTTTAAATGAAAGAATAAAGTTAATCTCATAAATAAGTAGTTTAAAATTTAAGTCGTGTACAAGAACTTTTTTAACTGTCACATTACAGCAATTAATATCTTTCTATACTTCTTGACGAAGAACAACTTCTATAATTTATAAAAAAGAACAACTAATATAATGGTTTTTAGTTGAATTAGTTATGAATTAGTTTTGGAAAACCATTTGAATTATTTTGGCACGCGTTCCACTTATTTACAACCACTGTTTTAGATGTTTTCTAAATTGAAATTTTATCGAAATATATTTACATAAATTGAATTAGTCATCTGTAATCACACAATTATGAATTGTTTATTTTTGGGAAATTTTTTTATCAAATTTTTTGAAAGCACTATGCGTGGGGGGGAATATTTATGCAAGATGGGAATATTTCTATTCAAGCAGCAATCTAAGCCTCAAGTGTAGAGTCAAGATTAATGGTAGAATATAGTAGAACGTGGATGATGTAAAAAATAAAAAAAATCTTTCTTTAGTTATATCAAAACCGCTATCGTTTAAGATCGAATCGCCATACGAATAAACTTCCTTCATTCCTATACGCGTTCTTTTGGTGATGAAGACCATTCACGTTGTTTTCAGTTATTAATTACTTTAATTGTGTTAAATTGAAAAAAAAACGAATAGTTGAGCTATTAATAATTGTCTGAGATGGTTTACTATCCTCCAAAAAAATCCATTAAATCTCACCAAAGAAGTCGGTTTAATTTTTAAACGACTTTCGTTACTTATTTTTTTTTTTAAATAAAACGACGATTATAAAAAATATTGTTTATTTGCACCATCAACCCCACGAAATAAATACAGAAGAAAAATGGAATTATAATTTCTTAGGGAAAAATGTATTATTACGATCATTTTGGTTTATAAAGTCGTAAACATTTCATTTCCGTGCAAAAAAAAAACGAAACCAAAGACAAACGAATGGAATGAAAATCACATTGTATGTTGTGGGTGGGTGATGTGGTTAAATGATAAAAAAACACTATATAAGGATAACGCTATTATGAGATATTATCACTCGTTTAAATCTCGTTTGTGTTCAATATTTATGTGTAATTGGTTGGATATTAACCAAATTGCATAAGATTTTGTGTTTATGTTGGTTTAAAATGAAATTACGGAGTTTGTGTAGAGCAGAATAGACGATTGGTGAATAGACGATTAGAACTGAAGTTTCTGATGTATATTTATATAATATGTAATTAAAATTAATGATATAAATATATTTCAACACGTAATAAAATAACATTCAACTAGTTGAAACCTCTTTACATAATTCCAAACAACAAACTATCAATTTTATAAAAACTAAATCCAATACACCCAACAACTTTAAAAAAAGTTGTAAAATAAATTTTCAACGTATTTTTAAAATATTAGTTTGGTTAGGTAGCAAACTCACATTCGGTTTGGTAAACTATTAATATTAATTTTCCTTTTGTAAATTTCTTTCATGTCGTTAAATTAGAAAAGTTGGTATTTTCTATAGATAAAACTTTTCGTTTTACAACATTGATAAATGATCGAATTTGTTATAATTTAATTGAACAAATTGTTTATTTTAATTACAAGTAAAAATTACTATAAAGGAAGAATAAACATATATCGAACAAAGTTAGATGATTAATTAAAATTGATTGATATAGTAAGATAAGAAACATTGATTGTATTTTAAACCAAATTTAAACCTGATTCCAACAATATAAAAAACTGTGTATCTAATAGATACTGCAAAGTTCCGAAGAATAATGAATTAATATAATTGTTCATCCAATAAAAACTCAAATATAAATTATCAATAATCAGGTGAAACGAAAATGTCATAAAATTTAACGATTCGTAAAGTTATTTAAATAAAAAAAATCGAAATCGATTTTAGGTTCTCTCTATTTATGTGAACATACTACATAGTTTATTTACTTTCATCTCCACTAGATTTCTTTTTTTTTTCGTGGAAAATTTAACACAGGGAAATAATCAATGGTTTTAAATACATCAGTAGCAATTTGCAATCAATATATCTTTTTTCAGTCATTTACAGAATTTTTTGTTTTTGAGTGTGAAAATTGACTTTGAAAATTGAAAGTATGAGGAAAAGAGTGGGGTTTCCCGAACACCTGTTTATATAAAACTTGAATAACATATAAGCCTAACATTTCCATTTGTTTGATACTTGATATTCTAGGTTTTAGTAATGTTTGCAATATTTCTGTACACGAACTTCCGATTTGTCACTTCCGGTTAAAATGATTTTTTTATTTTTCAAGGTTTTTTGATAATGGAATAAGTAAAAGAGGAGGTCGCCAGAGCCCAAGTTTTTTAAACTTTCCGAAAGAGGCAATTATTGTTTTTGGTTGATTTTTGAAATCGGAATTTTTATGATTTCTTTACGTTTCAAGAACTCCTGAAGCTGTTCAGGCTATTTTTAGCTTACAGTCTGTATATGTGTGTGGATTGTTGTTTGTGGATTAAATTTTGCCACTTTTTCAACATCGGATGACCAGATTTCAACGGAAATGGTCACAATCGATGTATTTTGCGGTAACTTACAGCCCAGTTTTTTCGTATCACTTAGGCTTATACAAAATACCATAAGAAGGAAATCTAGATCGTTGCATGCCATCAAGATCGTTAACATATCATTTGGCAGATCTAATTTTTTTTTAAAATTGTAAAGGAGAACTAGCTTCATTGGAAAACCAATGAAGCTGTTATACCAGGCCGCGTACCTAGTTCGATATTAAAAATCCTTGACCAGCTGTGGGAACGAAAGTAACCTGCCGCCTATTACAAATTGCAGAATTATACGCGTCTATTTATATATTTCAGAACAGGAATAAAAAAACGATGAAAAGGAGACTCTGCCCCCCAGGTTGAAGAAACCACGACCGTCACGTATCTCCCCATTATTTTCTCATTCACTCACCCGAATACGCACCGCATACACTCACGCATACACACACACACGCACACACTCATACAACCAAACATATGCCCATGTACACACACACCCACACATCCACGCCCAGGTATATGTCTATATATATAATTTAACGTTACTCACCCCACAATGTGGACAGATCCCACTCTTCTTCCTCCCTTCCGGACTAGTCGTCCATCTCTCCTGGACCAATCATACCATGAAAATTTATGAATGGCGGATCATGCGGTACTGACTGATGGTCGAATAAATGGATGAAATATGCCCCTGTTGTATTCAGCCAATTAAGTTGAATCTTAGATGTCCTAATGAATTTTGTTTAATTGTCGAATCTAGCACATGCAGTGGATTGTCGCGCAAATACACGTAAAATATAACTGTTGGTTCGAATGATTGAGCATAAACGTTGAGAAATTTTAGCAATATGTAGCGGATGAATCGAATGATTGTGGATAAACGTAGTGATATTGTCGAAATATATATTTTATGAATCGAATGATTGCGGATAATCGTTGAGTGAAAACGCAGAGACATCGTAGGAGTATATCACTGCTGAATCGAATGATTGCGGATATAAGTTGAATGATGGTAGCAATATATGACTGATAAATCGAATGATTATGGATAAACGAAGAGATATTGTCGAAATATATATTGTATGAATCGAATGACTGCGGATAATCGTTGAGTGATGGTATGAATATATCACTGTTGACTCGAATGATTGCGGATGTAAGTTAAGTGATGGTAAGTTGAGTGGATGTAGGAATATATAACATATGGTTCCTTTATCTTCCCTTTTTTTGTCGTTTACACACCACTATTAACAGTAACGCAGTAATGCAGTGAATAAATCCAATCATTAGGTCACCTTCACAATTACCAAACGAATAAAATGGTCTTCGTTCAAGGATGGGTATCGCCTATTATCGACGTTTATAATACTCGTCAATAATCGGTTACACATTTTCCCACCTTTAAATCTGGTTTTATTTCCTCTACTTTTACACGAATAAAAAAAAATTATACCGAAATTCTTTTATATAAATCAAAATGTTTTTCAGGAACCATTTTTATATTTATATATAATACATTTCATTTACAGTTTACTGACAAATTTGCGACAAATTTGAGAAATTTGCACTAAAATAATTGGCTAGTAATAAATTAACGTATATAAATTTTGACACTAAGGCTAGAAACACAACACGGGCGAAATCGTCCGACGACGACGTTAGTAACATTAGAATACACAGGATACATACACTTCAAACACAACTACAGCGATAAACGAAAAAGTTTTTTTCGTCGGAGAAAATTTAGATTCTATTTCTAATGCTTTGTCAACGATGATTATTGCCAGGTATCAATTTTATTTTATTTGGCTGCAATGGTAATTTTCAATGTTATTGTGACAGTGCCGCCAACTGAAAAATATGATTTTCTGATGTTTTTCGCGTTTCTGAGGTTGTAATCGTTTTGTTTTGAGTTGTCAACTGAATTATCATTTATATATATTTTCATAAATTGTATTTTGTATTATATTTTTAAAATTAGTTATTAGTAGAAAAATTATTATTATTTATTTATCAGTAAAAACTAGTTATTTTTAAAATTGAAATTTGTGAAATTCATTTTGACTAAGAAGTAAGAACATAATATTTTAGTTTATGCTATTTTATTTTTCACAGCTTTTCACGCTGACGCCTCTGTTGTAGTTACAACAGCGAAATTGCAGACGTTTATTTTTAACGTCCGACGTTATCGTCCGTGTTGTGTTTCTACCTTAACACGGACACAAATAAAGATTTTCATTTTTTAACTTCCCGATATGGGAAGTTATTGTTTTTGGGTCGATTTTCGAAATCGGAATTTTTTTGATATCTTTACGTTTCATGACCTCCTGAAGCTGTTTAGACTATTTTTAGCTGGCAGTCTGTATGTGTGTGTGTGTATGTATGTGTATATCGCTGTGTGGAGAATTTTTGCCCAACGATTTCTCAACAACGGATGGGTCGATTTTAACGAAAATGGTCGCAATCGATGTATCTTGTCGTAACTTAGAGCCCAGTCCTTTTCTAGCGAAATTATATCGTTTGTTTTTTAGTGGTTTCCAAAAAACTGAAAATCATCTCTTGCAAATATCATGAGATTAATAAATAATGCTATCAAGGTCATGAAGCTTCCATATTGCTTGTCAGCATGTCAGACATTTATAATGACATTTGTATAAACAATTGCTATCTTAGTTTTTGAGATTTTTAACAAAATGTGAAAAAACTACGTGTTATTTTCTTTATGCAAACGAATGATATCTGGATGAATCTTTTGTATGTAAATGAGCTGCAACCGCATCCGGGTTTACTTGAATATCAAAAACCTGAGTTATTTTCTAAATTTGACAAAAAGGTCAGAGGTTTGAGAGGAGATTGCCTGGTCAACTGTTTATTAACTTTCCGATATGAGAAGTTATTGTTTTTGGGTCGATTTTTGAAATCGAAAATTTTATAATATCTTTACGTTTCAAGACCACCTGAAGCTGTTTAGGCTATTTTTAGCTGGCAGTATGTAGTGTGTGTGGGTATGTGTGTGTGTATCATCGTATGTGGACAAACATTTGTCCAACGCTCTCTCAACAACGGATGATCCGATTTCAACTTCAATGGTCACAATCGATATATCTTGGTGTAACCTACAGCCTAGTCTTTTTCTAATGAAATCAGTACATTTATTTTTTAGGGGTTTCCAAAAAACTGAATATCATCTTTTGCAAGTATTACTAGAATAAATAATGCTATCAAGATCATTTACCTTCCATTTTGTTTTTCATCATGTCAGCCATTTATAATGACATTTGTATAAACAATTGCTATCTTACTTTTTGAGTTTTTTTAAGAAAATTTGAAAAATAGGCGTTATTTTCATTACTCAAACGCATGAAAACTTGATGAAACTTTTGAATTAAAATGAGCCGCAAACGCATCCGGTTTTATTTGAATATGGAAAATGTGCTATTTTGAATCAGCTATTTTCAAAATTTGGCAAAGGATTTGGGGAGGATGTCTGTGGTTCGTTGAACAACTGTTTTTTTAGGCTTCTCAGTCTTGACAGTTAATTTTGTTGAAACTTAGAGCATAAGGTTTTTGTAATGTTTATACTCGTTTTGCAACTTGTTCGAAATTTCTTCTCTCAACCCCCTCTAAGGAACATCTGAAATAATTAGCTAACCGCTATAGTTTTCGTTCAATCTTTACAATACTGTCTATAACCGTGAATTTTTTCAATTTTTCGCTTCTGTAATGTTCGAAGATAAAGAGTGGGAGAGAAACAACTTTTCACATTTTTATAAATAATTCAGAAACCGTGTTTTCGAAAAATACAAAAATATTATTTTGAACTACAAAAAAAATCAACTTCCATATGACACCCCACTTGTCCAAGTCAAAAATATTATTTTTTCAAAATTTCTACTCGCAACCCCCTCCAAAGAACAATTGAAATTATAACGACCAAAAAAAATTTTTCATGTTTTTATTGCCAAGTTCCTGCAACCGTGAATTTTTTAAAATTTTTTCTTTTGTAATGTTCGAAGATAAGTGGGGGGGACAAAACTGAAATTTCACTTTTTCTAAAATAAGTCCATTACTGTGCTTTCGAAAATAGAAAAAAAACTGTTTTAGACTAGAAAAAAAATAACCTTTCATATGATACCCCCCACTTGACATGACCAAAAATATTTTGTTTTCGTAATTTTTACTCTCAACCCCCTCCAATGAACATTTGAAATTATAACAACCAAGGATTGGATTTTTGGATTTTTTTTGGATTGGATTTTTTTTGATTTTTTTAAACCAAACTCGATTCCTTAAAACAAACTTTTGTTTTACTATCTCCTTATCAATGTCCATAAAATATTGATAAAAAATAATATTCAAAATTTTCTTGTTGTCAGTAGGCTTGGACAAATACATTGAATAACTGTAAAAAATTTCAAGTTGATAGCACTTATAGTTTTTGAGAAAATCGATTATGTAGAAATTCGGACGGACACCGAAGTCTCACCAATAGGATACCGTTTTTACTTTTTCAAAGTACGAAACGCTAAAAATGGTGTTATTGTATGATAAAAATCGAAAAAATTTTAGCAATGTTGACAAAGTAGACTTTAAGTAGACTCCACCGTTAGTTTTTTTAAATATATGGTGCAATGAAAATCTTCTTTCCAGTGTAACCAAAAGATGAAAATATGACGATTAATTGCAAGTCTTAGAAAGAGAATTTCAATTTATTAAAGTTTTAAGAAAATATCTTTATGTTACCTATTTAACTTAACGGGAAGTTCTTGGCGTGGCCGCTATGGTCACACCCTACCCTACTAGTTTATTGTTTGATTTGGTTGTGCATTAACTAATTTAGTTTTAATTTGTATAACCCAATTAAATTTGCACTGAAATAAGCTACTATAGTAATATTTTAATGTGTATAAATTAAGATACCGTTTTTTTATTTATTCCATGGTTTCAACATTTTCCAAAAACGATCCAGGATGGTTTTTCCATTTGGGAATACATCAGCTTCAGGTTAAACAACAAATTTAAAAAAAATGTCTGAATTGACAGTCACCACTACGATAATTAATTCAATGAATAGAATGATAGACTAAGAAACCATCTAGCGTTGAGCTTGGGTATTTATAATCAAAATAAAGGTGGGTATACACAATAGCAGAAAACGATCAGTTTTTTGCTATTTGTTTTTTCACCGATAAGGAATTTAAATATATTTCTATTAAAAAAAAATGAATTGATTCTCTAATAAATGATTCGACGATGTTAATACGGATTTAAAACACTACTTTATATTAAATTCATTGAAGGGAAAATCACTAATAAAATGTTGGATGATTTAATTATTCAAATATTAAACCAAACGAAATTTTATAGACTACAGTAGTAGTTTAATTTATTGCATCATAACAAAATTTGTTTTAATTTGGTGCACAAAGCTTTATATTGTTTCTAATTATTTTTCATACAAGCTTCCGGTTTATCACCTTCAATTTAAATTTTTGGTGTGTTATATGAACATGTAGTAGTCACACTGGGGCCAGGTTACCCCAGATAATTTTTGAGTTGATGTAGCTTCCACGATGTTTTTAAAACATCAATTCATCAGTATACAGCGATTTGTACGCACATTTTTTTTGTTGGGGTCAACTAGACCCAGTGTGACCACGTGAAGAAAAGAATTGAAGTTTATTTTTTTATTTTTGAAAAATTTGATTCTGATTTGAAAAAATTTGAATTTGATTCATCTTATTTCATGATTTTCATTAAAATTAACACTTCGACGATCAAAATAAATATACTTTTAAAATTGCTCCATATAATACTATTTTTTTCTTTAAAGTATAATATTTCTAGAGTTGAACCCCTCTAATCTAAATCTAATCAGTAAAATAGGGTGAAATTTTTAAAAAAATGTTTTGAAAATGGAGAAAAAACAACTGACTCTTAAAGAAAAAGTCTAAAAACTTTATTTTCTGTCAAAAGATTGAGTCGCAACATCAAAAATAACACAAATGGCAACCGTTTTTTGTGTGGGGTCAATTGGATCCAGTGTGACCACTACGTTATTTTTTCGAGGTGTGACTATTTCGTTAAGGTCTTTATCCATACAACAGCCTACAGTTATGAAGCATATTTGATGAAGCTTTAGCAAAACGTTTCATTTTATTTTTTACGTTTGGGCGACAATACAGCTTTTGTCACAGCTTTATCAATCAATTTTGAAGAAACACTAGTAGAAGATGAATATTTGTATACTAGATTGGTCGGTAAAATTTAAATTTTCTCAGACGCCCACTAAAAAAATTCTTTGTGGTCAAAAAACCATGCGGGTATATTTTTTTTTAATAAAAAAACAACCGCAAATTCATTGAAGTTGATTTTTTGATAAAATCGTAATCTTTTTTTTAAATATTTCATGAAATATGCAGATTTAAAATAAAATCATGTAGACTTTCCGGCATGATTCTTTTCGGAGTCTCGCATCATTGAAATTCCTTACCTGCATGACGTTCCCTGACACTTTTAATCCTCAAAATTTTAAAACTTACGTTAATAAGGACCTCATAGTATATTAATTTAGAATCTTTATTCTTGTCAGCATAGTATCTTCGAATAATGCTAAGGAATTCATAAAATTTTGTAATTAACACTAAACATGCTCTATCTAGATTTTTCGCAATTAGTTGGTGCTACTGATATTAACAAAACACAAATAATGCAAAATGTTTAAATTCTTGGAATTTAAAAGCTAATGAGTTAATATATGAACAAAATTACGTGGTTCAAAATTAAATATTATATTTTGATTTCAAAGAGATTTAAGTAAAAATTATAAGAAATTTTTTGCATTAAATCCAAAAGGTTTGCCATATTGTTAAATTTGCAAATCTGGCATGAGCGCTATCTCTTACGATCAGTGGTCTAGAACTAAATAACCAGTCAGCTGATAATTAATCTTGAATACTACAACTGTGTTTTGTAAAATTGCCATCTGCTTACCCATGATCCAATCACTAATAAAACGACTTTCAAATTGATGAGAATTAATTAAATAAAAAATGTAGCTCTGATACAATCTAATTATTGATTTAAATTCCAAATTAAATATACAAATTCGATATTTGAGTCCTGTCCTTGATACATAATACATAAAACAAAACCGTTCATGCGGAAATAAGCCCGTAATTAAATTTAAATTATCAAACAATTTAATTAATGCGATTAATAGAAATTATCAATTTTTTAAAAATATAAATTTTGCTGTCTAATAGAAATTACAATATGTGTCACAACTCACAACACATATAGATAGCTTTGAAGACTTATGTCCCATAGTAACATTAGTTTTGTGATATTTATGGCATCGGATCAATAAAAAACCAACGAGATCATCAGGATTTATTCTTTTGCGGTTTTTACTTTTTTTGATCTAAATTACGCCAATTTATTCATACAAACTCATAATAGAGTTTGGTAAAACCGTTTTGGTTAAGCAAAATGTAACGGTTACACATAAAATGTTGAATCAGTTTCCTGTGTTGATTAAGTTGGCTTGTCCACATACTAGTATATTACACCAACCTTGTAAACAAAATACTGTGGGTTACATATTCCAGTCTTCAAAACTTCAACAAGTTCATCTTCAAAACGACAATTGATTAAATGACAAAATTTTATAAAAAATATTTTTACCTATTACCAAAGCTGGCAAAGGTTTACATTTTTATATATTATTACTCTTAATATTCTTCCTTGACAGTTAAGACATATTGATTTTCACGTAACCCTTACAAAGAATAACAAAAGGAAAAATAATAATAAATAAACTGCTGATTCTGCAACATAAGATGAATACTGTTGGGGTGGATAATAATATCCTATTATATTTTTATTGCAATAAAATTTTCTGGATAATAGATTAACTAAACGTTCAACTATTTTCTCAACGTGTTATTTTTACCTTTTTTACCTTCTTTTGTGTTTTATCGATTCACAAATCACTAGAGGTAAATAAATATAATTTTATAGAATATACGGAGGCTTAGATGATAAGTGTTAGCTGATGTGTAGATTGTTTTATTGTTCAATTGCCTACTACTGGAGCTGGTGTCTTGTCACTTATTCTTTAATTTCAGACTCAGTGTTGAGGGAAATCCTGGAAGGGTTGGATGTAAAAATATAATATTAAATCGTAAATTATGACCATTGTAATGAACACTGTGATTTCTGATAATGGAATCACTACCAGGAACATTTAATGAGTTACGTGTTTAAATTTTTGACTAGCTGCAGTTTGTGAGTTCGAATATGCCTCTCCTCAGCCCATAACAAACGCTGAATCGAACATAAAAGTTTCACAAGAAGAAGGATTATAATGAGGTAAAACCAACATATAATATCAGAGGTTAGAAATTATTTGAACGACAACCGCTTCGTAACACAATAAACTAATAAAAAAAGTTAGATAGAAAAGGGAACTGGCCTATAGAATTGAAACGTATTACATATCTGCTTCTTTGTGTAGGGCACGCTTTGTTGAAATTAAGTACGATAACTGTTTTTATATGAATTTTTGGCAGCTTGAGTGCCAGGAGTCGTTGAGTTGTCCGGCGATGAGGAAATGAGATATACTGCTGGCGGAGATTGGTTGAGATGCTACTTGATGGAGTTGAGGTAGTGCTAATGACTTTTTGAAAGTTTTTAAGTTCTTCTGCTTTTACTTCCACAGATTTATTTGTTTTTTGTAGATATGTAAAGTTAAAATTTACAGCCGTTTGTCGAAAAACGACATTATTAGAAATTATTGAATTAGAAATCTTTATATTCTATTTTTTCATGGTTGCTTTTTTGAAAACTTTGTAAAATTATATGAAAATACCATGGCAACTACAATTTGTTATTTAGTAAAAATAGTTTTATCACTAGAGAAAAAGCAACCCATTTTCACATGGGTTAATCCCCTGTGAAAATGGGTTGCATGCGTAAACATAGATTTTTTATCTGCTATCATAGAAAAAATGCCTTTTTTGCCAACCTTAAATGACAAAAATAATGGGTTTAATTTAGTGAAAAAAAAGAAAAATAACGACGAAATTGAGTTGTATTTAATATTGCTAATGTGAATATAATAACAACTAGAAATTGTGCTAAAAAATTTCCAAAAAAGTATTTAGGAAAACAAGGTTATTTTTCTACAAGAGATAAAAGCACACTTACCATTTGTTCACGAAACTCGCCAGTGTCCCAGTGTCGAGTGTGGCAAGCTTACGAACGAAAAATGTTAGACTTCTAGGAGTTGAGGTTGAAAATAATATGAAATGAAATTCTCATATTGGTAGCTGAGATAACTGTTGAACAACTAAGACTTTTGGGTCGTTGTCGTAAGGTTTTCAATAGTGAACAGCGAGTTTTAACCTATAAGTAATTTAATCATCCCTGCATGGAATATTGTTCCCACATATAGAAAGGAACATACATAAGTAGTTTGAAGTGTCTTGATTCTATACAGATTGGTAATTCAAATCTTACTAATGAGCTTGATTCCAATTGTAACACAAAAGAGATGTCGCTGATTTGACGGTATTTTACAAATACTTTATGGATGAATGGACGTTTGTCCAGGGGTCCTATTCCCGAACACATATTTGTCAATTGACAATATTGTTAATTTCACCAAAATGCTTTACAACTTTCTATAAAAATGGTATTCTGTAACTCAAATTTGTGTATCTTTAGACCCAAACCAATTATAACAAATTTTTACAAAATTATAACAGATTTTTGGTACTAAATTCGAACTTTTGACAACTAACTTTTTCAATCTTAAAACATGTAAAATAAAATAAAAATATATTTAAGAAATAAATATGTTTCAATGATATTTATATAAAAATATGATTATTTAATATAATTAAAGACTTAATTTTGCGTTATAAATTAATTTTTACGCCAATTGATGATATTTGTATAAAAAAATCAACACACAAAACATAAAGCAAAATTGTGATTTTGACAGTAACTATATTGTTTTTGTCAGATTCACAATATTGTGTTGAATTTTCACCAAATTGGTGTTGTTTAATATGAAATTCACAATATTGTGTGAATTTGCAATATTGTGATGACAGTTATGTGTTCGGGAATAGGGCCCCAGATCAAATCAATTTTACCTGAGCTGGAAAACTGCGCACGTTACACCACAAAATCAGTAGCATTTTTTTTTAGAGTTCGAGTGACTCGCATCTCTGGAATGCTTTACAGGCGTGGGTCTTTCCTGATAGTTTTAATCCTTAAAACTTAAAAATTTAAATATGTAATTGTTATCAAAAATCCTTAATAAATTAAAACTTCGTTAATGTTGTCTAATATGAATACATAAAACATAACAATCAACCAAGTGTTAGCCATTGATTTCACATTAAGGAAATAATCAATAATGACTATACAATCGTGACTTAGTAATTAGAATAGAAACATTCCCCATCCTATGCATTCACACAAAGTTATGTCTAGAAATTAAATGCAAAAATTCAGATACAATGTAAAAATATTTCCATGGAGATTAAAAGATTAAACATGAATGGATCAGTTTTTATTGATCTCGTAATTTTTTTTTAAATTTTTGATCCACGTATGTGACAACCCCTGAAACTCCAGTCCCTGCTTTTGGCCATCACATACCACTGGCAATTGTGATGAGAAATCTGCCGTGCTGGCGAATGAGCTGTATTTAGTCAACGGTAGCACCCACAATCTTAGCTGTGGAATATTAATTGATGATAGCGCGCTATCTTGTTCGAAAAAATGCGCTTTCATATAACCCTATATCTGGGCTTTATTCATTGAGATATATAGTACGTCGCATTAACAAGGAATATGCTACTAGCTGGATTATTGGCAACCCCATTTTAGTTTTGTTCCTGCAAATTTTTAAAACAAATTTGCTTTTTATCTCTTATTTTATTTTTATTGCCTATCCATGATAGGATAGAGAACATTTTATTGAACAAATACACATTTTGTTGAACACACATTTTATTTTATTGCACATTTTATTGAACAAAAATAAAATGGCGTCTGAAAAAATGACAAATGAAAAATGCAAAAATTTAATTTAAGTAAATAAATAAGTGATGATGAAGTTTCAACTTCAAAAGAGTGTTCGCTTAAGTGGCGTAATTGATAGCGTATCTGCATACGGATTCTAGCAATAGGAGATATACTTTTGTTGGATCCACGTATACTGTGCCCAATCGAAACTAAAGGAATGTGTTAACTTCATCTAATTTATTTCTTTTATATGATGCGAGAGTTCCAATTGAAATTTATCGAGGAGATGTAATATGATTATTGTCGCGGGACGAGAATTATTAGCTTTAAGTTAATCGGTTTTCTTATGTGATATAAGATATCGAAGATATCGTTTTACATTAGATTTTTTTTTATGTTTGTTATTTGTTTAGTGGTTTGGAGTAGACATATGTTAAATGTATTACACTCGTTTTCTCAAACAAATTTTTACACCCATTAATAAAACAAAATTGTGGTAGTAAGTTTACAAGATCATTTGTCAAATGTAATGTTGCGCCGTTTGCCAAACGAAAAAAGGCCGAATCGAGACAAATAGAAGGTAAAAAAGATGGCGAACTCGTCCATGACAGGCGCCTAACGAAGTTTAAAATATGTGGTAATCTTAAAATAAAATCGGCGAGAACTTGCTAACTAAATATGAATTTTAATGTTGTCTTTTTATAATTATAACATCGTTTCGTTTTGTGGCACTTTCTACGTGAGATGAAAACGTTTTTCGTTCGTAAACAAGTATTCTCTTTCGAAAAAATAGTATTTTCATCTCTTAAAAATATACTTTGTAAAATATACTATTTTTTCATATTAGCTGAATCACCATGTTATATACCAAAAACTTATTTGTGACACTGAAATAATTGCTTGACAGTGCCTCTAAAAATAAAACTCATACAAACTAAATCACAACAATCGAAAGAAAACCGAAACATTGAATAAAAAATTTGTTTCCAATTAAAAATAAGAGACAAACTCATAGGTATATTTCAACATCAAACACACCTAAGATGAGTTGATGATATATTTTTCTAAGAAACATCATGACATTATGTCTAGACGATTTCAGAAATAAAAAAAAATAAATAAAATAAAATTTCCTTTGCAGTGTTCTTCCAAAAATATTTTATTTTCCAAATGTGATAAAACATTTAATAATAACACAACGCATCTGTATCAATTATTTCTGTGGTGTATCATCAAGTCACATAAAGTTATTTTAATTTATATTTTTTTATTTCGTTTATTTTAAATTTACCTAGAAGATTATATTTAATGTCAAAATTAAAATAGAATAATTCAAAATATTGTAGCTAAGATAAAATATTTGGAAAATTGCAGCAAAACGGTAGAAAAGAGAGAAAAACGTATATAATGTATTTTCAATCGATCTAAAATTACTTAAGCTAACTAAATAAATTTAAAAATCGAGATTCAAAAGAAAGATAATAACTCGTTAAATGGTAACTTGACTTTCCTAGTTGCCCTTGGGACTTCGAAGTTCAATAATTCGTGATCTTAAACGATCGAGGACGGATCATACTAAAAACCAGCAATTGTGGGCAAGATCAATGTGTTGTAGGATGTATAAAGAAGGTCATCCTGCCTAGATTCTCTATTCTCTACTTTGGGCCGTAATTTAGCCAAGTGAATACCAGGCAGGTTCAAAGTTTAGTTTTTTCACCATGTTATTCGAAGTTCTGAAATCGGGAACCACTATTTCCGTATGAGTCGTGATTTTAAAATTTTTTTATTTCAAATTAACATGTTTAGCATTGAATCCCAACCACTTGGACTCAATAACTTTTAATATTCCTATTTACCACCTCAAGCAATTAGTTAGGTCAGTACAAAAAGGGCAAATCATATTATTGAACATCTGAAGTAGGCACGTTCTAGGCCTTGGTTGAAATAACCTTCTTTTTGGGTTAACCTTATTTTAATATATCCGGCCATGATTAAGTTTTTCGCATTTGATCTCTGATACGAAATATGTTACTAGAGTTTGCCCCCCTTAAATTGCATACGACCCATATCAGAAACCATACATGATGTCCCAATTAGGGTCTCTCTTATATATCGTGATCTTAGCCTTATTTCATTTGATAAAACTTCACTTGGCTAAAATTCCCTAGATTATTCTCCATTTTAGAAATAACATCTAATCTAAAGTTGGTCGATGACTGCAAACCGGATCAGGAACTGTACATTCAATTCAACCAATCAGGCTGTCCTTTCAATGCCTGATCCGAATCAGGGCCCTATTTGAGCACTTACAAATTTTTGTTTGGGATTAAGGGCGTTTTCTTATACTGTACATCCAGAATAACTAATCAACGACTCGGTCTGAAAACACACATTTTGAATAATGTCTAGGCAAAGTGGCCTCCATTGAGCATCTAACCCAGCACCCTTGAGTTACAAGGCTAGCTCTCTAACAATTGAGCTAGAACGGCGACAAAAGAATAAAAAATAATAATAAAAAAAAATATTCGACAGCAGTCGAAAAAGCTCATCACTTTACAGGACAAAGTCATCAAAAGGCAAAGTGAATACAGAAGTTGCAAAACAATAAATTCTTCAGTTATGAAAGTCAAGCCGACAAGCAAAGGGAGTGTCATGCGCGTCCACCATTATCACCAAAATAATAAACAAGATGACTGGATGACTCAATATACGTGGCGTGAAGTCAAGCCAGACAAGGTGGTACTTGATACCTTGGAAGGATTAACTGTAGAGGATTCGAAAATAATAAGTTCTGGCTTTTAAAACTTTTAACCAGAGAACTTGTATGCATGATTTTTCTTAGACTATTGCGAACCTATAGTAAATACTGTATTAATTTTTCTACAAGGCAATAGTAGGATAAGCCTTTTTGTATACTAAATAATGAAGCTATCTTTATAACATAAGGAAGTGGTCTCGTATTGGCTGTGTGACCTATTACGAGACATGTGGAATTCAAAAGACAAACTAAAATTGCTATTTTCTCTTAGAATATATTAAACACACTATCCAAAGGTGCTACAAATGTGTGGATAGGTGAGTGGTCAGTCAGAATGGCCAAGATCCGAAAATTTTTGGTTGAAATTCCTTTTCAGCTTAATATATTACCATGGGAATGTCCCAGGTTTTCTGAAAAAAGAACAGAAGTGGATTTTACCACATATCAATTGAATACATTCCAATACCAAGGCTCAACATAGAAATAGACTTTTCGAGTAGGTACTTTAAGTTGGCATACTAAAAAGGATGGCAAATAAAAGTATAAGTCTAAAACTTATCAAAAGGATGTCTTGAAAAAGACTAAGAATACTAACAGTGGTCCTTACAGAACACTATAAACTAGGGATTGCAATCCCAGGGCCTTGAATCTCTGATTTATAAAATACTAAGGGGTTGCAATCCTTACATTAAACTAAGGTCATACCTTAAAAATATTGGGTCTGACTGAGAAAACAATTTAATGCAGATTCTGTTAACTGTAGGAACTGGCCTCAACATGCCTAGGAAAACTCTGAAATTTTTTAAAACAGGATGTCATCTGGGCTATTGATGAGTATGCATACACTGAACCATCTCTATAATCTGAAATATTGTCGGGTTGGTGGGATAGCTCTAAAAAGCAATCACCATGAAACAAAAAGGCTAACCATGCTCTTAAAGAAATCAATTTTTTGTTGATTTCTAATTTGAAAAAAAAAAATTTCATCTACGGGTGTGACCATTCAGCGTACGCAAGTCCTGGCTTTTGACATACGAGTTGACTTGAGATATTATATACAGCATGCAACAGGAGTGGAATGTCACTAGTCAAGGGCATTGCAAGAAACACAATAGGTGGTATTTAGCTAGAGTTTGGTGTAAATTTACCTAATTTCTTCGAAATTAGGTCGGTGTGATTTGTTTTTTTTTACTTTAATGCGAATTATGCATATAGGTAATTATATTGAACATACGTAATTTTCACTGAAAAAAATTGCGTCAAAGTTATCGCCGAATTTTGGTCAAATACAGAAGGCAATCTACTTGATTTTCACCTAAAATAAACCTCAAAATAACTTTGACTCGTAAATTAGCGGAGATCCACCAAATTCATCGGCATTTTTAACCTCAAACTAGGATTTTTTCTCCTAAATACAGCAGTGAAAATAATAAAATATCATTCTTACTCCTATATTGAAATAAATATTTTCTTTCGAATACTCGAAGATTTAATTTTTGCTTCGTAATTGATGCTTTCCAACGTAAAAAGTAAATAATTTGTGAGAATGTTTTATTCAATTTTTCATGTATATTTCCAAAAATATATAAAAAAGATGACGAAAGGGTACTAATTTTCTTCTTTTGCAAATAGGTGAACGAAAAAATATATAAAATAAATAAAATAAAAAATTCAAAGGAGTGAAATTGAAAACCTAAAAATATCACTCTTTAAGGAAGAACATTATTGAAATTATAAACATTTTAACTTGTGAATACTATTTTGAGAAGTGAAATGAGTGCTCGAATAAAATAAAATTGTAAACTCTGTAAAATAAACAAAAAATAATCAGTGTGACTTTTTTATTTAGACTTATTCAATACGTTCTAAACAAAAAAATTTAACAGAATCGGTAAACCTGCTTTTGTGCATGGCACAAGTAACAAGGTAGAAAAAAAAACTAACAATATATTCAAATACCTTGTTCTCATAAGCAAAAAATAACTTTTTTCTACTTCAAGCTACGAAAATGTCATTTTAATATATAGTAAAACCTATGTGAAAGGGAAACTTTTTCTAAGTAGTGACTGAAAATGTTTTCAGTCACTAGGACTGAAAGGAAATAAGTTTCGGTGGTCGCCTAGAGGTGGTGGTTATTGAAAGGATTGAATATTTGATTGAATATTTGAGATTGAATTTGATTTACTGTTTCTGTTGTTGTTTCGGTTGCTGTGTTTATTTCTGTCAATGTCGCAGTATTTTGAAGGGATTGAATATTTTGAATATTTTGATCGAATCGAATCGAAACTAATCATTATATCAATTGTGTGTAATTAATTAATTAAACTAATAATGAGTGTTTTTTTTTATACCGGAGAAATGGAAGCGATAAAATAAAATTTGTATCAGATATATCGTATAATTTTTTCCTCCGATAATTAACTGTCAGATATAAAATATATTCTCTGAGTTCTTTCCGCAAAAAAAAAATAAAAAAAATTTATTAAATAAATAAGTAATTTTATTAAAAAATTTATTTTTATTTGTTTTTAATTGAAACTTTACATTTTTATTTATTTTTTTACCCCATTTTTTGAAAAAAAAAAAAAAAAAAAAATAAAATTAATTATTTGTTTGAAATGAATTTTTATTATTATTATTGAGAATTATGGCATTATAAGTTTGCCAAAAAAATGTTGTGTGTCAAAAGAAAGATTTTTATTTATTATTTTACCCAATTTTTTGGAAAAAATTAAATTTATTATTTGTTTGAAATGAAATTTTATTATTACTATTGAGAATTATAGCATTATAAGTTTGTCAAAAAAATGTTGTCAAGTGTGTCAAAAGAAAGATTTTTATTTAGTTTTTTACCCAATTTTTTGGAAAAACATAAAATTAATTATTTGTTTGAAATGCAATTTTATTATTATTATTGTGAATTATGGCATTATAAGTTGGTCAAAAAAATGTTGTCAAGTGTGTCGAAAGAAATATTTTTTTTTTTACCCAATTTTTTGGAAAAAAGTGAAACTATTTATTTGTTTGACATGAAATTTTATTTTATTATTATAGAGAATTATGGCATTATAAGTTTGTCAAAAAAATGATGTCAAGTGTGTCAAAAAATGATTTCATTTATTTTTTTAGCCAATTTTTTGTAAAAAAAAATGTAGCTGTTTTTATGACGTAAATGTAATTGGAAATGAAATTGGATATGGAAATTTTTTAAATTGTTATAGTTTTTGCAATATTTTTAGAATTTCGGAAAAAGTTTTAATTTTAGATTTCGTAAGAGTTTTTGGAATATTTTTAGAATTTTGGAAAAATTTAAAATTTTTTGATTTTATTATAATTTTTAGAATTTTGTAAAAAGTTTCAGTTTTTGATTTTGTAATGATTTTTGCAATATTTTTAGAATTTTGGAAAATTTCGAATTTTTAAGAATTTTTGGAATATTTTTGGAATTTAGAAAAAATTTAAATATTTGATTTTATACTAATTTTTGGAATATTTTTGGAATTATGAAAAAAGTTTGATTTTATTTAATTTTTACTATATTTTTGGAATTTTGAAAGATATACGAATTTGTGATTTTCCAATATTTTCTCGAAACGCCAAATGGAGAGGTTTTTGAGTAGTTTGCTGAGTGTATCATCTTTTCACTAAATTATGTTAATTTATGATCTGTTATAATTTTCCGGCAACGTATTGATGTTTCGTGTTAGTTTCGTTATAAATTTCTAAACAGAGATAAAAAAATACTTGTATTTTAACAAAGAGTTATGTTTGATATACATCGCTGCCCAAAACTAAAAACCATGTCCTCATAAAAGTTTTTTGCCGAAAGCTATATCAAAATCCTTAACCCAGACCAAAGTCTTGATATCTCAGGGCTGTGAGATTTCAGCCCCTCCATATTTTTCGTTTAATATTTTGTAGGGTTTCAGTCGCTTTTTCTATAAATTACTCGAATCCAGTTCTCAAACAAATCCTTATGCTTTGGAAATACAAAAGTAGGAATTGATGGTTGAGACGAAACATAGTTTGCCTATCTACTTGAAACTGTACACTGTCGAGGCGTTATATATGAGTATTTTTCTATTTTGCGTCTAAAATAAAGTCATTTCGGTACCCAAATGCGTATCGAAATGGCCTTCATTACGATACGCAAAGTTTTGTCTTTCAAGGTTGGTCACATTGGTCATACAAACGTCAGTGAACATTAAAACAAATAATTATGTAAATAAAATTAATAAGAATATCTATATTAGTGTTAAATATTTTAATTAATTAAAATAATTAGTAATAATAACAAAATTTCGAATTGACTAGTTTTTAATAAAATACACATATTTTAAAATTTCAAGACAAAAAATGCAAAATAGAAAAAATAGTATAAAAAACTCGTTTCATAAGACGTTTTATCGCACTTATCCTTTATAAAACACCCTGCTGCGCGGGTCGTTTTCTAAACAGATTGCGTGCGATAAAATCGTCGATTATGAAACTAGTTTCTTAAAATACTATTTAAATCATAAACTCACTACAATTGATTTGTTTAATTTGTTTAATTCACTATTTATGAAAATTGTATTATTCTAGACTTGAATGAACCTGGAAAGCTATTAATGGCTTTTAGCACTCTTATTCTAATTTAATGGAGATTTAATAATATTAGAAATAATAATTTATTTTAAAATTTACACAAATTTGTATCGTTCTGCCTACGAACACTTTTTTACCATAAAACTAATAATCACAGCATAATTAAGTCTATTTATTATAAAAACTATTTCACTATTCACTATACCTTTTGAATTAATGCTTACCTGTTATAAAACACTTTAATATATTGTTACGTTTTTGTAAGCTTCCTTCGAGTTGGCCTAACTCACAATTCGATAAACGCAATTCCCAAATCACTTTCTGGATTCGATCACTGATTAGTAAGCAAACACACCAGGTTTTATTAAGTATTCAACACCTTAATTGTTAAACAATACAGCAAACAATATTCCTGACTAGAATATTTTTTCAACAGCTTCAGAACTCCAACGGTTTATTGGACAAATTTCCAGTAATACAACGTTCGAAATAATACACAAAATATTTCTTCTCGATAACACTTTAAACTTTATTCACAAAAACTAATTTAAAAACTAATTATATCGTCGCAAGTTTAAAATAAAACTAATCCATTCCACAAAAGGTAAATTGCTTATATACGATTCTGCAAAACTTCTAGATAATTCGAGGTCACTTTTTAGAAACCTTAAGAAAAATATGGAGGGGCTGAAATCTCACAGCTCTGAGATATCAAGACTTCGGTCTGGCTTAAGGATTTTGATATAGTTTTCGGCAAAAAACTTTATGCGGACATGGTTTTTAGTTAAACTCAGCAAACTACTCAAAAACCTCTCCATTTAGTGTTTCGAGAAAATATTACAAAATCACAAATTCATATTTCTTTCAAAATTCCAAAAATTTTGTAAAAAATAAATAAAATCAAACTTTTTCCAAAATCCTAAAAATATTCCAAAAATTATTACAAAATCAAATATTAGTATTAAACCTTTTTCAAAAATTCTGAAAATATTGCAAAAATTATACAAAATCAAAAATTGAAACTTTTTTCAAAATTCCAAATATTCCAAAAATTAGAATAAAATCAAATATTTAAACTTTTTCTAAATTCTAATAATATTCCAAAATTTCTTAATATGAACGAGCGCTAGATTTCAGAAACATTGTGATTTTTTCCCCTACGTTTCTACATTGAATGACAGAAAACTTTGAAAAAATTTATAGAGATAGGAAGTTTGCTAAGCATTGAACGAAAACTATAGCAAAGTGTCACATAATTATTTTTCTGTATTTTGAGGGGGTGAGATTGGGGAAGGGCGATTTTTTTTTATCAAAACGAGTGGGGTGTCATATGAAAGAAGACTTAATTTAAGGAACACTGTAACTGTTTGTAGAATTTTGCGGTGCACAGTTTTTGAATTATGTTAAAAAAAGTGCAAATGAAAGTTGGTTTCGACGTTTCAACGTTGATCGACAGGAATATTTGAAAAAACTCATAGAAATAGGCAATTTGATATCTCTGAACTAAAACTACAGTGAAGTGTCACATAATTATTTTTCTTTATTGTGAGCGGTTGAGAGTGAGGAAGGGTGAAACATGCTTTTTCATGCATTATTTAAGAAATAAGAAATAAGTGATGCTGCAGTTTTTTGCGACGCTTAGTTTTTGAATTATTGTTAATTATTTTTGAATTATTATTTGAATTAATAATTTATATTTTCCAATATGAACCATTTATGAGCTGGTGTAACTTAATCTCTCTTAAACCCTAAGCTGCTTTTGCTAATATTTAACGAGATGCAGCATTTTGTGGATAATTTAGATCAATTTTCAAGTGATATTGCTCCTTACATTTTAGAGAAAAAAATCATTGTATGTGGCTATGGTGTGGCATTATAAAAACTCTACGACACACGTTTATGTAAATTATTTTTGTCAGTTTGTTCTTCTAAATTCATGGAATGGAATCCTCGGCGAGCGAATTTTATTCGCACTTGACCGACTTTTTTTTTTGAATATCTTAAGGGTGCTGGTGGTTGAACTCTATTTAGTAAATTGTAGCACATACAATCTTAGTTGTATTTCTTTATGATAACACGCTATTACTTGCTCGAAGAAATAAGAGAATGTATAAATGAACGTATGTTTTTGTGGGTATTTATATGTGTTTTTGTGACATATATTGTAACTCCTATTATGCCACAATACAACTTTATGAAGATGGTTTGTAATGTAAGCACATTTATCGAGTTTTCCTCAGTTATATAAACAAATATGTAAGCCCAATTAAAAACATTAATTTATCACTAATAAACCTCTTATAACCATTAAAACAATAAAATTTGCATTATTCTTACAAAAACAAAATTTTCTGAAGATAAACATCTCCTGTATGTTAAACTTATATTCCTTAAGTATAATTGAATTTTATTCAAAAAAGAATAAAGTTGAATAAAAAAGTAACAAACTTGAAAAATTGCACAGAATAAACATTAATATTTGTCACCATAGCTTTTTGAGGTAAATCGTAGAAAATCTCATGGATTTGTGAGGTTTCGTAAAACTTTTAAAAAAATAAATTTTAAAGAGTAAAATTATGTTTTCGAAATGAATTGAAGTGGAATGTTATGTACACCAAGAAAAAAATCTCTGAAGGAAAAATATAAGTAATATAAGATTTATGTGCATTTATCTTATTTTAAATTTTGTCAGTTAATTCGAATTTTCGTTTTCCTTTTGTTTCAATCACACAGAATGAATTTATCATTCCGTGAAAAACTTGCATATGAAATTATTGTGGAATAAGGTTGTAGGTAATTCGGTTTTTAATGCGATTGATACATACAATTTATATGTACAAATCAAAAAAAGGATATTGTTTATGTAAAGCATTAATGCTCGAATAGTGCTAGTCAAAATCGATTTTTCAAAGTTTTCAGCTTAGCTGTTGCTATATTCAGGTTTGACAGTCAAATCAAGTTCTCTACGGGGTTTTCAAGTTTTGTTTGAAGTATTTACCGCTACTTATTTCCATACTTTTAATGACTGCTTTGCATAATTTTCACCAAAAAAAAGTCAAAAATAACAACAAGTCATTGCGGCAATAACGGTTAACCATTCAGATAATCACCTAGAACCTGCGAAGCATTTTCAGGTTTTGTCTTGCCATAGCCAAGTTTCTAAAGCTAGTCCATTTCATCTCTCGTGAATTTTGATAGACAAACGTTTCGGTTTGAATTATCTGTACTTGAATCCATCATTACATCACGGCTCTAAACACCTTTAACAGACACACAAAGCATGGTGTGATGTGTATGATTGCACGTCGTCAAGAGGTCATAGAGTGTGACTTCCTATGGTTTTTATTGTCGAGATTGTGGTTAGCAGGTACTCAAAGACAATCGGACCTCTTCTATTGATGTGGATGCTGCCATAGCCTACATGAAATCTATTGACGCCATAACAAAAAAAAGTATTGACATTTCTTTTGCGACGTAAACATTTTGTTATGAAACTTTATAGAGTAATAATAGGGCCGGAGCTAACCTATTAGGCTAAAAATTGGACACTGACTACTACGAATTGTAGAATTCTATCAACATTCGAGAGAAAAGTCATACGAATAATCAATGGTCCATGTAAAGTTGGTGAAAATTTGTATAGAAGCCTAATGAATTGGGAAATTCGATATTCTTTTGAGGCTGCGATGTAATCGGATTTATTAAGCCCATTTGGATAAGATGGTTTTGTAATGTAGAAAGGGCTACATATGAAAGAATGATACAAAAATTGTCTTAACAAAAGCTACCAAATGTTGGTAGATTGTTGCTTATTGCAAACAACCATATAATATTGGTTTTTCCATCATTGTATTCCACAATTTCATTCCTGTGAAATAAAATAAGGAAAAACAACAACTATTATTTCAGTATTTCTTCTTTTAGTATTTAGGGTGCCGTACTTTGAAAAAGTACAAACAGTACCCTGTTGGTGAGACTTCGGGGTTCCTCCGAATTTCTACATAATCGATTTACTCACAAACTATCAGTGCTATCAACTTGAAATTTTCTATAGTTATTAAAAATTTCAAACATTTGTTTTTATCTATATTTTATGGACATTGATAAGGAGATAGTACAACAAAAGTTTTTTTTAAGGAATCGAGTTTGATTTAGAAAAATCGAAAAAGATGGAAATATTTCAAAAAAAAACTTCAATGAATTTTCGACTGCTTAGTTTTTGAGTTATTGCCGAAAACGAGTGTATTTTCTTTCTTTCCTCCCACCTTTAGCTTCGAACATTAAAAAGAAAAAATTTAAAAAAATTCATGATTTTAGGAATTTCGCATACGAAAAACCGTTTTTTGTTTTGGTTGTTATAATTTAAAATGTTCATTGGGTTGAGAGTAAGAATTTCGAAAAAAAATTATTTTTGATCATGTCATGAGAAGTCTCATATGAAAGGTGATTTTTTGTGCAGTGCAAAACAGTTTTTTTGTAATTTTCGTAAGCATAGCTTTCGACTTATTTTCGAAAATGTAAAATTTTTTTTTGTCGTCCCATTACACTAGTTTACAAGAAAAATCTCCCGAAATAAAACCCAACTTTTCTTATAGATTTGGACCTCCTGAACACGAATATCATATTCATTTTTTTTGGTTAGCTCTTGTTTTTGAGATATTCATGAAAAACCAATTTTTTTGGTGATCAAAAATATTGTTTCGGTTTTTGGGTCTCATATTTTACAAAACAAACAAAATAAAAATATTAATGAAACATGTACATAGTAAATATGCTAACAAACATTTTGAGCTATAGATTGTAAAAATCCATTAAGGATTCTGCAAGTTACAGTCGAAAAAAGTTGAAAAAATACGAAAAATTTACCTTTTTTTTAAAATTTTTCCATTTTCAACACTATAAATTTTGAACAAATAAAGACACTAATTTTTTTTAATTTCTTGGAGCCTATAGTTGCTTTAATTTTCTTTCTTTTAAGCCAAAAGACACGAATATTGGTGCAGTTTGCACCAAGTTATTTAAGTTTTCCCTAAGAAAGTTAAAACTCAAAATATGGAAAAAATAATTTTTAACTTAATTTATTGTGCCATAAATAGTAATTTTAAAAGTTCATCGTTCTCAAACATCGGTAAAGAATTTTTTTAAGATAGTAAAGCATTATTTCCATTTTTTTTTTCGAAGGGAATTGGATCGATATGAGACGTATATAGAAAAATATAAACATAACATAATAAATTGTGAGGAGAGGCAAAACATCATAACATCAGAACTATTTAAGTTAGTCAAGCACCATAAAGTTAAACCCCTATTTATGTCTATTAATACCTGTAAGGTTTGTTTCTTTTCTTTTTTCTCTTTAAATTTTTTTCGATCATCGCCCACCTTGTGTTACTCCTCACGTTTATGATCATTTTAAGTTTAATTTAAGAAAGCAATTACTTCTCCTTTTTAATAGTTTTTCGGTTTTCCCAACTTTTGTTTAAACAGTTTAAAGAGGTTTCTTTTTAAGTAGATAATTGTCGTATGATTAGTTGCAAATATAATGTCTTTGAGGTTAAATTTAATTCCAAGCATTCTACAGAAAATATTAATTAAAAAAGAAACTTTTACAAATATAAATTTTAAATAGTGTTTTGTTTTTAAAAATCAATAGTGATAGCTGCCTTTTAAAGCAAAATAAATTGTTAGTAAAGTGTAAAGACAAGTTTATTTAGATAAGCAGTTCTTATAAATGGAGTGATGCTCTCAGCAGTATGTATTATGTAACTTCCACAAATAAAACAAAATGAATTTAGGCTATTTTTACACTTGAAACTTCTTGACGACGCCAAGAAGTTTCACGTGTAAAAATAGCCTAAATTCATTTTGTTTTATTTGTGGAAGTTACATAATACATACTGCTGAGAGCATCACCCCATTTATAAGAACTGCTTATCTTCATTACTAACTGATATTTTCCAATTCCTAAAATAAATCTGGGGTGGGAGGAGCTAGATCATGTCAAAAAACTTCACAAAAAAAATCTCGATTTCGAGAAAAATCATATACAAATAAAATACAACTTTTGTCAAAAAAAGACATTTCATAATCAACTAACTGATATTTTCCAACTCCTAAAATAAGTCCAAGGTGGGAAGAGCTAGATCATGTCAAAAAACTTCACAAAAAAATCTCAATTTCGAGAAAAATCATATACAAATAAAATACAACTTTTGTCAAAAAAAGACATTTCGTAATCAATTAACTGATATTTTCCAACTCCTAAAATAAGTCCAAGGTGGGAAGAGCTAGATTATGTCAAAAAACTTCACAAAAAAAATCTCAATTTTGAGAAAAATCATATGCAAATAAAACACAACTTTTGTCAAAAAAAGACATTTCATAGTCAACTAACTGATATTTTCCAACTCCTAAAATAAGTCCGAGGTGGGAGGAGCCAGATCTATTACGAAAACAACTTATATATAAATTAATTATGTTTCATAATTTAAATTATTCTTATAGTTTTTTTTTCCAAATTTTGAGTTTTGACTTTTTTTGGGAAAACTTAAATAACTTGGTGCAAACTGCACCAATATTCGTGTCTTTTAGCTTAAAAGAAAGAAAATTAAAGCAACTATAGGCTCCAAGAAATTAAAAAAAATTAGTGTCTTTATTTGTTCAAAATTTATAGTGTTGAAAATGGAAAAATTTTAAAAAAACGTAAATTTTTGTATTTTTTCAACTTTTTTCGACCGTAACTTCCAGAATCCTTAATGGATTTTTACAATCTATAGCTCAAAATATTTGTTGGCATATTTAATATGCATTTGTTACATTAATATATTTAATTTGTTTGTTTTGTAAAATATGAGACCCAAAAACCGAAACAATATTTTTGATCACCGAAAAAATTGGTTTTTCGTGAATATCTCAAAAACAAGAGCTAACCAAAAAAATGAATATGATATTCGTGTTCAGGAGGTCCAAATCCATAAGAAAAGTTGGGTTTTATTCAGGGAGACAAAAAAAGTTCAAAATTTGTAAACTAGTGTTATCTGCGATTATTACAATAGAAAAATTAAAAAAATTCACGGGTGCCCTCCCCCCAAACAATTGGATATAATATGCAGGCATTTTATGTGTTTCCATTACCAATGGCTATATGGAATTGGAATCCAAGATGTTGCGGTTATAGAGTAATAGATATCTACATGCTCACCATCTACAGTGAGTAAACGTTTTCTTTATTATTCGAATATAACTTGTTGGAAAAGTAGTATTATTCAACAGTAACATGATCTACAGGAATACAAGCTATTTCAACAACACTGGATGAATTTAAAACCAGTTAACAAATATTGTACCAAATCTACCGTTCAGTGACTGTAATAAATTAGCCGTTTTTCCATTCTATTGACCACAATTGTGGTATTTCTTGGGCAATAATAATTTTCAACTATCGCCTGTACATAATTGTAAATAAAATTTCTTGTTGTAGTATTTCGCCATTGAGTTTTATTATTTATAAATTTACTAATTTTACTATATTTAATTTATGTGTTCGATCCGATTTCGATTATTACATCATCCTCAGGAGCTTACAAAAAACTGTATAGTAAAATATAGTAAAATTAGTTAATTTATAAATAATGAAACTCAATTGCGAAATACTACCACAAGAAATTTTATTTACAATTATTCATCATGTTTCGCCAAGTACCAGCGGTAAAATCCATCGAATTTATCGCCTGTACATTGGCAACTATTATTATTTTAAGTACTATAGGTTACTCAGTATGATTGGCTAGGGAGTAAGAAGGTGAAGAGTGAGATCAAACATGAACTAGTACGGTGAGTAAAATATTTAAATTTGTTGTTTAACATCGTTTGGTTTAACATGTAATGAATATGTATTAAAGTAGTGTAGTACTGTTGGTAACCCCGTCTTTAGGGGTGGTTATAGTTCATGGTCTTTATTTATTTAAATTTGTTCTCCGGTTGATGTTGTTTAAGTGCAATTCTGCATTATACTGGACTGGGAAATGCTTTCTCGAATCTTTAAGATGAAGCTAGTCGGAATTAAACTTCGCAAGGCACGCAGTTTCGCTAATGTTTCTGATAGTTGTTCCACGAGTAGTGTTCATCACAGTTTTATCATCTACAAAACTATATATGGTGGTAGGGATTTACAAAATTTGTCTTGAACAGCCTTTACGGTTTTATAGAAATTGCGTTATTCAGTGCAAATTGCAAGTTTATATACCTTTTTCCTATTAAATAGATGTTTTTCCTCATTTATTAGTTTTTCGGTAATTTCTTAGGTTTTCGTTAATTTTGTTTAGACTAATCTTTCGAAAAGCTGTTTTTATATTTTGATTGCTTTTTTGAATTTACTCAAAATCTAAGGCATGATCAGTTTATTAAGAATCGCAAACCGTCGATACTATATTGCTATTATTTTTCTACAACTTGCATCCAAAAACATTTGCATAATATTTTCGTTTCGTTTTTTCCTACCATGTTTAATGGATAGGATTTTATTTTTTTAAGGAATGTGCTAATATTGAGAAAGACTTCAACCCATTTGTGAATGACACCTATATGCCAGCATAGTTTTTCCAATTAAAGATAATGTTATTACAAAAGAAAAAAATTTTCCAGAATACGTTTCACTTGTTTCACTTGTTTCAATTTTATCTACTTGTTTCATGTTCGTATACCGTAGCGCTATACCATGTTAGCGTTTGTACTATGTGTGAGACAGCAGAACTGTTGAGACAACTTACCATTAACAACAGGTTATTAGATCAAGACTGCTATCCACAAATTTAAAGATCAAACCGAAGTAAAATTTGTTAAATGTTGTTCATTTTTTCACCGTTTTTCCTTTTATTCATGTTGCAACAGTAACAAGGTGAATCTTTATATATTTCTTTTATTAATGTAATAAAACATAATTCCTGAAACATATATTTTTATTATTAATAAAAAATATTGAATTTCATTGTAAAATCAAAATTTATAATAAAATTATACAGCTTACGTTTTTTTTGTTTCAATTACTTGTACTCATATATCATATGTATCGTGCTACCGGAAAGAAATGGCAAAAAAAGATTTCTTCTTTTTGTAATATTTCGACGCCGCCAAGAAGTCGTTCGTATAGTTAGTTTTTCTTATATTAATATCAGTTTTGATTCATGAACATTTTTTATGGTCAAATAAGTTTTGAATTTATGCAAACCAAAAAATGCAATAATTTTGTATTTTCCATTTTCGTGTACGATTTAGTTAAATTTTTGTAAAGTAAAGAAAAGGTGATTTTCTTAAGCAAGCTCTGGATTTTTTTAAAAACTAATTTCCTTTTGGCACTCGTAGCTTAATTCCCGTCACGAATCACGATGACGTGATTACTATAGACAAATTTTTTTATTATGAATTCAATTAAGAAAACAAAATCAACTACAGTTCCTTAAAATAATAACGATTTCAGTGATTTGATTTTCAATCTTAAATAAACTCATATGGATTATAGTTTTGGTGATTTCAACTCACATATTTTTTCAACACGAAATATATAATATACATATATTATTTTTGTAAGCTCAAATGTATATTTTAGAATGTTTTTCTTTGATTTATTCTTCGTAAGAATAATAAGTTAATGTGTCAATTGAGCAAAGAAAAATAATCTAGAGATTATAAAATTAGTCACCTGCTTTGTTATCGATGATGTTAAAATGATTTATTTTTCTTTTCCAAAATAAATAAGAACTTGTAACAGTTTTTATTTGTCATTAAAACTTAAGGTTTGAAATGATTTGGAAAAGCATTTCTGACGGTACAGAATAATATATTGGATTAAGATTACGTTTAGTAACACTATTTGGGCGACAAACTATTCTTCCTTCAATTAAAGTAGTTAGTCCGATTGATTTTATAGATAATGATTTCTAATATTTTTAATTTGTTACAGGCTTTAACTATTTCATTCACATTGACTAAGGGTATTTGTTTGTCATATTTCCTAGATTGCATATTCTCCGAAAATACCTTTGTTAATCCTTGAAATCATTTGACATTCGGTAGCCCCTTGCAGCCTACGATTACTAGTTAAAGGTTTCGTATTTCTTATACTATTTCTGAAACTCGTCACTTTTGAGTAATCAATTAGTCTTATCTTTCAGATTTTGCTTTCCAGTCCTTCAAACTGGCTTTAGTCATTATTCTTGAACGAATTTATGCTATTTAAATTAGATTTTAATTCGTCAAAAATTTGTGTAATCCGATTTTCAGTAAATTACTTCGGTTGTACCAATTTCCTTCGCAAGTTTTTGCTGATTTGCAAATTTCTTTTAATTTTGGATCTACGTGTTTGACAAACCCACATACTCCAAGATACTCTATTACGCCAACTACTCTATACTCTATTCCGCCAACGGTAATGGTCTCAATTTTTTCTATGGAATATTAGTGACGAAGGATATTTGGAGATACACCACTTTTGTATCAAAAATGTACTTTTACTTTCTTCGTTTCAAGGTTCAGAATTGCTGGAGTTATCTCTAATTATTTCGAGAAAAAGTAGTTTTTGACACCCCTTTAATGTCAAATAAAAGGTGAAAGAAAAGGTTTCTATAGTCTAAAACAATTTTTTTTTGTAATTCTCGAAAGCACAGTTTTCAATTTATTTGAAAAATGTGAAAATTATTTTCTGTCCTTATCCTTAACTTCGAGCATCACAAAATAAAAAAAAGTCAGCATTTGTATGGTAGACCCCCCACCACTTTGATCAATGTGTTCCAAAACATGTTAATTATCTTTTCACACTAATTGGAACCCTATTCCATAAGTTTCATCATAATCACTTCATTATTGTAGGCTGTAGTGTGCATAAAGACACTGAAAAAACTTCAAAAAAGTACAAAAAAATTTTTTTTACCGGAAGTGAAAAACCGGAAGTTGGGATGCAGAACTATTGTAAACCGTACTACATACTCATGTACCAAGTTTCATCCAATTCGCTTATCAGGTACAGAAGTTATAGAGCTTTCAAAAAAACAGGTGCTCCAGGGACCCCCCACCACTTTGTTCACTATCGCTCAAAAACTAATCAGTTCTTTATCATACATGTTTGCGTCTTTTTCCAAAGTGTCATCAAAATTAATTCACGAACGAATGTTTTATGCTCCCAACAAACTTAAAAACTTTGTGGAAAAAACCACCTGTTGTATGGTGGACCCCCCAACCCTTTATCCAATGTGTTCCAAAAGCTGATAAAAATTTTCTCATGTTATTTAAAAGCTTTTCGCAACGTTTCATGAAAATCGATCGGTAATTGTAGGCTACAGTAGGGATAAACACCTGAAAAAAAACTTTTTAACCGGAAGTGACAAACCGGAAGTTGGTATGCAAAAATATTGGAAACAGTACTAAAACCTTATATACTAAGTTTCAATAAGATAGTAGCCCGGGATCAGAAGTTATTCAAGATTTAAACTTAGAGGTGTTCGGGAGACCCCCCGCCATTTTGTCCAAATTTGAAATGAATCCAGATCTTCCATTTTAAAGTGAACCTGTATCATTTGCCAAAGTTTCATCAAGATCCTATGCAGAAAACTCTAACACCCACCCACCCACCCACCTACCCACCCACCCACACACAGACGTACACCAAATTTTTTTTTGGCTATTTAGATAGAGGATGGTCCAAAACAAAAGATAAAATAAAATTTGGGGTATGTAAGATTTTTTTTTTTCACGATAGATTGCATTACTTCACACAATTTAAAATTGTGGTGAAGTAAAAATTAAAAAAATCACGGTTATAGAAAATGTTGTAAACATTGAATTAAAACTGTACCGGTCGTCCCATCACTTAAATGTGATTTGGAGAGAGTTGCGAATAAAATTTTTGGAAGAAAAATATTTTTGACTTTGACGAATGTTCATGTGAATGGTGATTTTTTTTAGCACAAACATTTTTTTATAATTTTCCAAAGCACAATATTCGACTTTTTGCGACATTTTTGATCATCTTCCTCCCTTTAACCTGGAACATTACAGCAGGGAAAAATTGAAAAAATTTACGGTAATAGGAAATGTAAAGATTAAACGTAAACTAACTAAAAAACGGTTAGCTCATCTTTTAAAATGTTATTTGAGTTGGGAGTAAAAAATTCGAAAAATCTTGTTTTTGACCTTGAGGAGTGTCAAATGAAAGGCTTTTTTCAAACTCAACTCGATTTTCTTTGTAATTTTCAAAAGTACAGTTTTTATGTGTAGACAAAATTGTGTTTTTGTGAATGACCTTTCGTGTAGAATAACGTTAAAAGAGTTTCGCTACTGCATTAATTTTATATTTTGGTAAGAAATTAAATCTAACGAAAAATAAACAAAACATATAGTTCAAAAACTGTCTGTCCTAATGCTAAGTAGACAAATTAATTGATTTTCTTAACCATGAGCTCGTTGGCAACTATTTTATGACACTTTTGTCCCAGACTATTATAAGAAGTTACTTTAATTTTTTTTAAATAAATGCCCTTAAAACACATTAATTGAAAATAATTACCTTAAAAAACTTTATGAAACAACAACAGTTGAAACTGCAAAAAATGAATATATCTTTTCCAATACACATGATTTAGAAGTTGATGTTAAAAAAATGTCAAAAATATCAAAGTTCGCATAAAATCATGGAAATAATTCGTTGGATCTTTGTAGATGCACCTTTAAGACCAACAAGTATTCGTACAAATTGATAGTGATCTTTATCGGTGCTAAAAGTAGTTTAATACAATCGTAATACACGTATTACGTAGCGTAATACAATCTGTTTCATAATGGTTAATTTAGTAGTATCCAATGTATCGGTCTAAGGAGCTAAAGTACTGTGCTTTTTCTAAATAATAAAGAATATATGGAGATACAGTTTTTGGTAATCTACATTTACAGATACACACAGTTTTCGGTAATCTACAACAACGCGCCATTTTATTGCAGCCGTAGACCGTTTTTTGCGAACAACCAACAATGGGAAATTTCAAGGACTAACGCTTAGTTCAACAATTTTTTCTTTACCATTTCATTTACCTGTCGTTGTTTTCGAGTTTCAAATGAAATGCATTATTAAATTCATGGATTATTGCTAGTAATGAATCGTATTCTTCTTTATTCATCTCTTTAAACCTAAACAAGAATCTAGGTTTTCGAGTCTTTGTTCGAAATTATCATTCCTTGACTGAAAACTATAATGGTTCAACATTAACACTGGGTTCCAATTAGCTGCTAAATTGTAATAAACTGCTAAATCTAAATTTGATTTAGTGAAATCTCCCAATTATTAATTTAATTTATGTGATTAAGTTGTCTGATATTGATCAAAATATCAGTTTCTTTACAATTATTTAGAAACAAAGTATTGATTTCGTCAAATAAAATAATTGACTAAGTTTATTTAGCACGTTTAGTACAATTTAGTATCAATTGGGACGCAGTCTAAGTTTCAAATTATTTAAAGTTTCTGTTTCTTCAGAAATATTTAGAAGAGATACCCGAATTGTATTAGTTTTTAATTTATAAACAAAACTATGTTAATACTGATGACATAATTTTTTTTTTTGAAAGAATCTGAGTATTATCAATAGTAATATCCCAAGGACAATGATAGTTCGAAATATTTTTTTGCGAAAATTTCGACAGTAAGTTGATTGATATTAGCACGTGGTCGAAGGCCGAGGGCTATTATCAATGCCACTTGATGAGAAATTTTTCAAAAATCTATGAAAATTTAGCACCGGTCAAGGGTAATTCATTTAGAAACTTTTTTGCCATTTTTGATTTCTTTAAAATTTATGCATTATACGTGATAAATTGTTTTTGTGTATTCTGGCCTACTTTTTATTAATCGATTATTCTTTTAATTCATATTTTTGTAAAAAAAAAATATTCGTGACAATTCAACTCACTAAATAAAGTTTCAATAAGGTCCAATAAAAACGCTTCATTTACTAATTTTTAGCAAATCAAGACGATTTGTTTCGATTATTTTTTTCTGGTAGGAAGGAACAGCGAATATTTTCGAATATTTTCCGCCTACTTAAAATATTAATTTAAAACAAAAATTCACATACAAAATTATGTGAAAATGCAATTTGCAAATAGTAAAAATGTCCGTTTTCATTCATAAATGATGGCATGTTTATGTTTATTTGTCAAAAATAAATTACAAATTTATAAAATTTATGCGCCTACTAATACTAAGTTTACACCAGGATCTAATAGGTACATACTATACTTATTAGGTCGACTATGGTCGATGTAAACAGTTATCAAAAAAGTACGTACCAAATATTTGGTAGGATGATTTGCTACGTATCAAATTAGGTACGTAGCAAATAGGTATTATTTTTACGGTGTGAACACTAAAATTAGGTATGACATTTAAAATAAAAATAAATCAACTTATTTTATAAATATATATTTATGTTTGATGTGATTTTTTTGTTGAAATTAAAAGTAAAATAAATTTTAGCATTAATATAATAAATGTTTTCAGTTTTTTATAAAAAATGTATATGGAAATTATTTTTTCCTAACCAAAAAATTAACAATGAAAAGGACGCGCTAAAAATTAATATGTCATACCTAATTTTTACAGAGTTTACATCACCGTATCAAATTTAAAATGTATGATGGTGAAAATGGCTAGCAAATTTGATACGTAGCAAATTAGATACTGGTGTAAACTTAGTATAAGATGAAATAATATTTTACTATGAATGATTATGTTGTATGAAATAATGTTACTATTTCTGTTCGTTAAATTGTCTGCTAAATACAACTAGTCACCAAATTATTAGTCGATTATTTTTCAACATTACCACTCATGCCATTTGAGGTTAAAAATTTCCCTCGTGCGCTACGCGCACTCGGGACCTCAAATGACATTCGTAATAATGAATATGAAAAATAATCGACTATTATTTGACAACTGGTGATATTATATATGAAAATTTTTTGCCTTAGTTTTATTTTAATTTAAACCAATGAAATTCTCTAATATGTAATTCAATTTCACCAATAAAATTTGAATTATACTAATAGAAATATTTATACGTCTGGCCTACTGGGATATTAAAAATTATCATTCTAATGTTGAAATAATTCACTGTTATCAAACAAGGCCAACGTATAATTTATAAAAAATATGTAAATAAATGAAAATTGGCAAAATATTTTCTAAACGAATTCCCCGCGTTCGTTGATAAATTCTCATAATGTTTTGAAAAATTCCTCAAGCAAGTGGTACTGATAAAAGCCCTCGGCCTACGGCCTCGTGCTTTAATCAATATACTTGCTTTTGAAATTTTTGGCAAAAAATTATTTCGAATTATCACCGCCCTTGGGAAATCATAACTGATAATTTACGTTATATAGGTAAAGTTTTCAATAATCTCCCTATTATTAGTAAAATTAAAATGTGATTGGTCAAATTGAATGATGTCACTACATTTTAGAGAATTTCATTAGGTTAAATTCAAAGAAAAATAAAGCAAAGAATTTTCAGGCAAATTTACCTTGATTGTCAATACTTTCCAGATCAAGGAGGTAAAAAGACAACGTAGTTGCTTTCGAATGTTAGGTTTGAAGCTAAATCTAGAGACACGGCTTCAAAGTTTTAAGATATATTCTCCACATTATTTTGAAAATCAATATTAATTATACTTATAGTAATTGTAAAAACCACGACTAATAATTTCAGAGTATGGTATAGGAAATTAGGTTTTTTACAGCTTGAAAAACATATTCAATTTCCTAAGAGTCTGGTAATTTATTTCAATATCATTTTCGGCATGAGTTTTTAAGATTTGCGAAGAAAGTCCCTTTAGTTTAAATTTATTTCCTTATAAGCAAGTGTATAATGCTTCAATAAACTTTTTTTTATTATACAAGTATCGGTACCAGTATCAACTAAGATAGAAAAATGTTCAAATTTACATACGTTGTTGTTTAAAAAAAGATTAGTACAATCTTGATTTTAAGGAATTGTAAGTGATCGTTGCGATATGATTAGAAGACACATGTTTTGATAAACAAAATTTACATTTGTTGATTTATCTTTGAAATAATTGAATGAGGGCACTCTAGTTTTCTTGAATTCTTAAAGGATTGCCTGGAGGAGTGGAGGAATACTTTTTTTTTTTTTTTTAATAAAATGTGTTGTGTAGTAGGAATTACAATATGTGTCACAATAACACATAAAAACCTTTTAAGACCAGGTCCCACAACCACATACGTTCAAAGGTGTTGATGGACGTAACTCTTTCTTTTTTTGTATTTTTATATTTTTTGTTAAAGAATGGATAACTAAACAGAAAATCCTATCACTAACAAAATATGACATAGGCCAATATTTTATGATAAAATAGAGAAAATAAAAGTAAATTAAAAAGTAAATAGCAAATTGTTACAAAAAATTGCTAAAACAAAACAAAAATGTAGTTGCCAATAATCCAGCCGGTTGCATATTCCTTGATCCTATGACGCACTCTCTTTCTTAAAGATTAAAGCCCACACATAATTATATGAAGGCTCATTTCTTCGAGGATCAATAGCGTCTCATCATCAAGGATTAATTAACAGCTAAGATTGAGGGTGCTACCGTTGACTGAATACAGTTCATCCGCCACCACCCCTAAGATGTCACCTTGGCTAGTGATATCTCACTGCTATTGCCAGTGGTGTGTGATATCTCACGTCAACTCGTATGTCAATAGCAGGGACTGGAGTACGCGGGGTTGTCACACCCGTAGATCAAAAATAAAAAAAAAAATTTCAAAACAATAAAAACTGATCCCTCCATGCGGTGAATATATGGTAAATTTTTTTTCAAAATCATTTTTTCATCTTACAAAATCTTTTAATTCTGTTTTATTTATTGCTTCCGTTGAACTAGTAAAATTACAGGCCCTAACTTCAGTTTTTATGATTCAGTAAGTCCTTTTGGAATGATTTTTGGCATATGAGTTCGTTGAGATGCTTAATTGGCGACAACAAGTTCTTCAACTGCCTTACAAGCCAGGTTTAATTTGAGCTATAGAGGATTGATTCTAACCTATTTGCATAAGCTCGAGCATCTTCACTCCTTTTCTGTCGATGCTAATTTAAATAATTCAAAGAACTGAGGTTTTTCGGTGTCGTTTGGGGATTTGTGAAATAATTCTGCGCACAAAATATATTTATATAAATCCTGGGGATTTCCAGCAGGTTAGGTACTAATAAGCTAGTAATTTTAGTTCAATCTTTTAATTTAAAAAAGCAATCGCTTTACAAGAAAATTTAGACAAACACATACGAAACGCGTGCCCTTAAACACCACCCAGGTTCAATGTAAGGGAAAACTGCCATACAACACGTTCTTTATTCTAATTAATTAACACATCATTGTAATTAAAATTCAAAATCAATTATAACTAAAAAATTATATTAAAATTAAAAACTGGTTATAAACAAAACTCACCAGCTCTTTCCTTTTATCCATTGAAGTTTTCTGGCATCTTCTGCTTTGGGATTAGTACCGCTATACCTTCTACTGTCCACTTTGGTGTTACTTTGTGTTGAGCCATAAAACCATTTTTCTTCCATTCGTTATTTGACTTTTATTTTTAATCAATTTTGTTTATTTTGACCACACACAACGATTTAACAATCCATAATCAATCAATTCAAATTGATTCCTTTCAACTGTGGCATAATATTCGATTGACGGTTTTTAAACTTGATAAGAATGAACATATTTTGATATTAATATTTTTGTTGGTTTAATTTTTATTTGGTTTATGGTTTATGTAGTGTAGTAGAAAAAAATCCAAACAAACGAATTAGTTTGAAGAATTTTGTCACACTAATAAGTTTTTTAACAAATTAATTTGACTTTCATAATCAGCACTCAATTGTCACTAAAATCCACTATCTAACTCCATTACCAACCAACCAACTTGTCTTTAGAACTTGCCAAACCCCAACTAACCCAATGTTTCTCAAACATAAAATATTAGCATAGAAAAAATTAGCAAAAAAAATTTAAATTCTTTTTAATTTCCCATAAATAGACAAAAATATATGGAAAATAAAAAGAATATGATACGTTCTTTTTGGAAGTGTCAGAAATATTTTAAATAATTATTTTTTTCAAACAAGTGGATAGAGAAGTTGTTGAAAATATTATCCATACATTTTCGAATAACGCCATAGAATATTACTATAGGTAAAGATAACGGGAGATGTAACAACTACAGACAAAGAATATCTTTCCCATTACAATAAGCATTCTCAAATAATCCAGGTTTTGGGTTTGTCTTTCGAATTGCTTTCACAATAACCGTGTCGTAATTTAATAAAACGAGTTTTAAACAAGCTTTAAACAAGTCGTGGTTGTTCAAAGTGAGAGTCTTTTTCAGAATCACTCATAAATTTGCACGATTGAAAATTATTGCATAAGATATAATAGAGAGAGAGAGAAAAGAAATCTTACGATCATGATTAAATTCCAAAGACCTAACATATTAGGTGCGTTCGATTTGACTGAAACAACTGAAAAAACAACAACAATTGCATTCAATTTTTCAGTTGTATCAGTTGCTTCAGTCAAATCGAACACGGCTATGGTAAGCAAGTATGGTATGGTAAGTATGGAAAGTAACAATAATTCGATTGATAAAATATAAACAAATAAAATTCAAGATAAATTTTTTTAAATAGAAAAATTATAAACAAAAACTATAAACAATAGCTGTTTTGACTAGAAAAGTTACGTTAAAAAAACATTCCACTACTGTCACTACTTTTTCAGTGTATTTTATTCACAGTGCAACAGAAATTTTTAACTATACACACTTTTTCATTTTAAAGTTTTATTATTTAAAAAAATGGTTTGATTAATAGTCCCTGGGCCCTCGCTAGTTTCATTAGTTGATTACCACACATATTTTGCAAACATGTTTTAAACCACGAGGTTAACCTTGTCCGTCAAAAATTTGTCAGCTATTGTTGAGTTCGACAACCCAAACATGCCAAAATGTCAATTGTCGGACTCGACAAAAGCAGAAAAATTTGTGTTGGACGAAGTTTTTCAGAAAATTACAATTAATTGCTTTTATATCCCAATTTTCTTCTTAATAAAAATTATTGGCTAAATGGATAAACCCTATGGCCTTCAAATTTCCAAACAAATTTCTAAAAGATAGATTTATTGAAATAACAAATTGTCAGCACCTCAACAAGCAATCTTGGCTTGTTGAGGTGGTGACAATTCGTTATTTTAAAATGCATTATGATTTACGTAAAATTTAGCAAACTTTTAGACAGGTTTGGCTCTGTTAGAAATTGTGTATTGAAGGAACTAGTCAGCAACAGTTAAAAATCTGAATTCAACTTCACAAAAATTAGGCAGACCTTTTCGTTCTAACAAACCTTTGCATGTTTATTTTATAAAGCTCTTAGCTAACTGAATCAAATTCCATTTCCCAAGGTTTGTCTCATTCAAAGGTAATTTTATAAAAATAAATATGGCTAACTTATTCACAGAGTCAAAATAGTCAAGCCTAGAATAAATCTCACAATTCCTTTTCAACTCACGTTCCACAATCAAAAATTTATGCTACAAAAGCTTATACAAGTTTGGGTCTTTAGGATTGTTTTTTAAGTGAAAAAATCAGATCTGAGTTAAGCTTCACATCCATCGTAATATGATGCATTTTTAAACTGTTTTCACGGCGCCTTGATTAATCCTAAACCCAAAAACGTTTGAATTTGCACAATAAAGAACTGCAACAAATCAGAACGATGCTTCCTTTTTCATTTGTTATTCTCTTCTGAAAATGTCATGGATTTCGGGTATTTCCGTATTCGGTATGCCCTATCTGTGTATCCTCCGAGTACACGTCTACGTTGCTAGTACACTACACTGCAACTGAACTTCTTGTTTATTATTATTTTAATCTCAAATATTTTAACTAGCCTATTTCCATGGATTAAACTAATTGGATAATAGTTCAATTGATTTACATCACCACAGAATATTAAATAAAATGAAATAAAGCCAAATAAAAATATATCAAAATAAATCGTTACAATAAATAAAATACAATTTTAACGAATAACAAACAAACAATCCCTAACACTCGTTATACTAAATATTTTTTTCTATTTTATTTGATTTTGGTTTTTAGGATTTCAAGCGAATTATGTACATAATATATATTTTTTTCGTATACTAAATTTCATTCTAAAACACCTTCAATAAATTTAATCGAAAAATCATTTGATGGAATTCGCGTTAAATCCCAACCAAATTGTCGTTATAAAACACGGTTTTATTCTTTTTTTTTTTTTTTGAATTTATGTGAATTGAGTTTTCACTACTATTATTTTTCTGGGTATTGGAAGATATCACACAGAATTTTATATAAACATAAATTTATATAGTTATTTTTTTTTTGTAAAAAATATTCATTTTATTTTTATGTTAATATATGTGTTGCATAGTCAAATTTTAGTGATTATGGTTATAATAATAAATTTTATTTTTTAGTCAATACAATAATTTAATGTTATTGTGTTAATATTATACAGATAAGAAATTTAATTAATTCTATTTGATGAAAGTAGAGAAAACACGTCATCGCTTTATGCGTATGCAAAGAATTTGAGTAAGTCATGAGCTGATTCACAACCTCTGATTCTGATTCAAACATTTAAAACCAGCCACTGCATTTTGATCTTTTAATATAGTTTTCAATCTTAATATAAATTAGTGCACGAAAGTTTATTCTACTCTATTTATGCTTTACATTTGAGCGAATATAAATATTATGGAGAGCAAACAAGGGATTGATCAGAACATGTGGCGTTAATAGGGATTGTTGTTTCGAAGGTATTCGCCCTGTACAAAAAAATTCAATTGTCTAACCAACTTTATTATATATGATTCAATACATTCAATACAACTTATTGTTTTTTTCTCATATATATATTTTTTGTTCAGCCCTGCTCGCAATGAGATTTATTTTTCTGATTGCTGTTTCATTTTGTGATTGTGTTGATTCATGAAATTGGTTTATATATATATTTGGACATTTCTGATTGATGAAGCTCCGTGAATATACTACGCGAAGGCAAACGCATACTTACTCGAAAATAAAATGTGACTCTAATAGGGTGATCCTAACTCAATGGATGATGATTCAGTGATTCAGTTCATCAATGGACACGGCCAATTTAGAGAGGACTTAACACGTCTCAAGTAACGGGTAGTTAACTATGCGTGATTTGGTCTATTTTGAGTACGATAACTAACAGTATGACCATGTAGATCGTACTTTTATGCAAATTAAACCCTTGACCTTTGACCACTAGATACACTGAGTATCCTGATGTCTTACACCTGTATTGAAATTTTGAACATTTTCTGCCTTAACCTATTGAAATAATGTAAATAAGCCCAACCTATCAGGCTGCACAAATGAGCTTTAAAGAAATTTGCCCTTGCTTATCAATAAGTATGTCAAGGCAAGCTTAAATCTTTGCACTGAAATAATATAATACTATTTAAGCACAAACGAATCGTAAAACACATTTTACATCCTAGTTAGCGTTGCTGAAAGTTAAACATTATGCCCGTAAAATAAAATCCCGTTGCTATATAAAACATTAGTGTATTTTTCTACTTTGCCGTCCGTAAAATAACCGCTGATAAAATGTTTATAAAATTAGAACAAACAAATAAATTATTGTATAAAGTTTACAGAGAAAATCAGGGCATGTTTAGTAATTTTCAAAATGTCTAGCGACTTTATAAAATTTAAAAACTGATTTATGTAACCATTTAGTTCACATCGGGCTTCAATATGAACCACAGGCGTAATCCTCTGCTTTCAGCCCTTAATATGTAAATAACTATTCTAACAATAAACCGATGTTAAATATGAGTACATTTCAACCTTCGTAAAAGTTTTGACTAGGAACAGAGTGACAATAACAAAATGAAAGATATTATGAGTCTCATTTTCTTTGTTTCTCCTGGGGCCTTATTCCCGAACACATAAATGTGAATTTTGACAATATTTAATTTAGACAATATTGTGAAATTTGTTTTTCGTAAAACCGTTACCGTTACCGTTTAATGTTATGCAATACAAACTTCACAATATTGTCAAAATTCACATTTATGTGTTCGGGAATAGGTCCCCTGTAGTCTTTTCAGTGTGATTCTAAATAGCACATCAGTTACATAATTTCCATTAAAGATTGCGTTCCATTAAATAGCGAAAAATTTTAATATTAGTTTTATTTGATCAGACATTGAAAGCTGCATAAACTTTTATCAGAAAGAAATGCTTTTAAATCCGTGTTTTCAAATGTTTTAATTACAAACCCGTCGTTTTCCTTCAATACTAACATATCGTAATCGTCTTCAATATGTTTTTTGTATTTTTATTCTTCGTCATAAAACTACATGATACGGTTTTTCCTACGTATTTACTACGTGATACATATTTTTGTAAGAGAGTTATTTCATTGTTTGTGAATGCTTCTTTAATAATATTGTGACGTTTCTAAGCCTAGTTATAATTATTTAGTTCGATCACTAAATCAGGAAATTAAAACACAATGTATTTTCTAAACGTTATAATTTTATTCTTTCAAGATTTTATTATAAAAAATATTTTTCCTACTAATATTCCCTTAATTCTTCTTGTACTAACAATAATTCACCACTTATAACTCTATTACAATTGTTCTCAATATCACTTTTAACTGTTCACTTACAGTAATCTTTTTTTTTCTACTTATAACACTGTTAATTTTAACCTATATTACTGCTAAGTTTTATACTCTATTCTATCGCTGACAATTTTATATTGGTCTTATCCTCTAACAACACCTCTTATATATAGTACATGAAATAGCCTCGGTATCTCTACAATATTCTAGAACACAAAACTTTTTTCCTTCCTTTATCAACATAAACATAATAACATGATCTTCAAATATTGACACATAGGTGTGAGATCTACTCTTTTTAATTCGTTTATTTATACCTATTCTCTAATAGAATGCGTTTTCTTTCTTATAAGATAAACAAAAACTTCCTATTTCGTGTTTACTTTGGTTACGTTGTTATCTTTTATTGATTTATTTATTTTTATATTTCTTTTGTGCAACTATTTTCCTTGAAGAGAATTTTCTGGAAAAATGTTCTATTGTGTTGTGTTCTACCGTGTTCCATAATCGTCACTATATGTTCTTTTTTATTGACAATACCGATGGCACCGATAGCAAAAGCACATTTTGTCAAAAATAAAATAGATTCATATGTTATATCTGGATATAATCCCCCCAAACCGTTTAACACATTCATATTCATATTCATATTCATATTCATATTCATATTCATATTCATACTCATATTCATATTCACAACCGATTATTAAATTCATATTCAATATTATCAATGGAACCAGATTGAGTGGTTGCATTATACAAAAATTCGATCAAATTGACATATTACTCTCTGATATAGTTTCACGTTGGGTAAGATTCAACCCATAGCTGTTTATAGTGGCTATAAACAAGTTTATTAAAGTCAGCTTCTAAATCATGTATATTGGAAAATATATAATTGATTGTTGGAGCTTCATCTTTTGCTGATTCATGAGTTTTTTAAGTAAATTTATTTGTGTTTTGAGGATATTTATTAAAAAAAAAAACATTTAAGGCACCTCCCAAACAAAAATTAGTTAGGGCAAGCCTGAATATAGTCAGGGCATCATGAGGGCCAGGAAAGGCAAGTCTTATTAATCTGATGCGTAAAGAACTTTGTGCATTCCTTATAGTGGAATCACTATGAAGAACAGTAAAGGAATTGCGTGCCTTGAGATTTTACTTTTCGACTGGCTGGAGTATGTGAGTTCGATTTTGCTTTTCCTCAGCCCATTACAAATGTTGAATTGTACGCAAAAGTTTCACAAAAAAAACAGATTTAAATGAGCAAATAATAGGGAGACAGGAAAACAAACTCAAGTTTTGAGTAATGGCTAAGAAATTAAGCTAACTACGTTTATGATTGGTTTTTGAAATATTTCAATCTTTTTTGATTTTTCTAAATAACTCGATTTCAGTCGCGTGGATTATATTTTGGACACAAAATATATTTTACAACTGTTGAAAATTTCAAGTTGATAGCACTTATAGTTTGTGAAAAAATCGATTATGTCGGACGGACACCGAAGTCTCACCAATAGAATACCGTTTTTACTATTTTAAAGTACGGAACCCTAAAATAACATCTTCAATCAAATAGTACATTTTGCTACAAGAGTAAATGCACAAATTACATTTATTAAAAATTATTAAACTAGAAATCGACAACATAACATTTAAAATTCATTTTCTAATTTATGGTAAATTTAATTCATTTTCTATTTTTTTATGGTTTCCTTGTTTTAGAAACACCGTAAAATTATATGAGAATACCCCAGCAACTACAGTTTGGTATTTAACGAAAATGATTTCACACTAGAGGAAAAAAACCCATTTTCGCAGGAGATGAAGCCTCCTTGAAAACAGACTTTTTATCTGCTATCATAGAATATTTCTTTTTTTTTACTTCACCACAATTTTAAAATGTGTGAAGTAATGCAATCTATCGTGAAAAAAAACAGTCTTACAAACCCCAAATTTTATTTTTTCTTTTGTTTTGGACCATCCTCTATCTAAATAGCCAAAAAAAAATTTGGTGTACGTCTGTGTGTGGGTGGGTGGGTGTGTGAGTTTTCTGCATAGGATCTTGATGAAACTTTGGCAAATGATACAGGTTCACTTGAAAATGGAAGATCTGGATTCATTTCAAATTTGGACAAAATGGTAGGGGGCTCCCGAACACCTCTAAGGTTAAATCTTGAATAACTTCTGATCCCGGGCTATCTTATTGAAACTTTGTATATAAGGTTTAAGTACTGTTTCCAATATTTCTGCATACCAACTTCCGGTTTGTCACTTCCGGTTAAAAAGTTTTTTTCAGGTGTTTATCCCTACTGTAGCCTACAATTACGGATCGATTTTCATGAAACGTTGCGAAAAGCTTTTAAATACATGAGAAAGATTTTATCAGCTTTTGGAACACATTGGATAAAGGGTTGGGGGGTCCACCATACAACAGGTGGTTTTTTCCACAAAGTTTTTATGTTTGTTGGGAGCATGAAACATTCATTCGTGAATGAATTTTCATGACACTTTGGAAAAAGACGCAAACATGTATGACAAAGAACTGATTGGTTTTTGATCGATAGTGACAAAGTGGTGGGGGTCCCTGGAGCACCTGTTTTTTTTAAAGCTCTATAACATCTGTACCTGATAAGGTAATTGGACGAAACTTGGTACATGAGCATGTAGTACGGTTTACAATAGATCTGCATCCCAACTTCCGGTTTTTCACTTCCGGTAAAAAAAATTTTTTGTACTTTTTTGAAGTTTTTTTAGTGTCTTTATGCACACTACAGCCTACAATAATGAAGTGATTATGATGAAACTTATGGAATAGGGTTCCAATTAGTGTGAAAAGATAATTATCATGTTTTGGGACACATTGATCAAAGTGGTGGGAGGTCTACCATACAACTGCTGACTTTTCACACTTGGTTTTTAAAGTTTGTTGGGAGCATACAGACTTCATGCATTAATCAATTCTAATGACACTTTGGGAAAAGATGGAGATTTAAGTAACAAAGAACTGATTAGTTTTTGGATAATATTGGAATAAGTGGTGGGGGTCCTCCGAACACCTGTTTAATGTGTCACACTTTTTTCAATGTTTGTTGGGAGCACACAGCATTCGTTCGTGAACGAATTTTGATGACACTTTGGAAAAAGATGCAAAAATGTATGGCAAAGAACTGATTAGTTTTTGGGCGATAGTGAACAAAGTGGTGGGGGGTGTCCCACACACCTGTTTTTTTTAAAGCTCAATAACATCTGTACCTGATAATCGAATTGGATGAAACTTGGTACATGAGTATTTAGTACGGCTCACAACAGTTCTATATCCCAACTTCCGGTTTTTCACTTCCGGTAAATTTTTTTTTTGTAAATTTTTTGAAGTTTTTTCAGTGTCTTTATGCACAATACAGCCTACAATAATGAAGTGATTATGATGAAACTTATGGAAAAGGGTTCAATTAGTGTGAGAAGATAATTACCTTGGGACACATTGATCAAAGTGGCGGAGGGTCTACCATACAACTGCTGACTTTTCACACTTTGTTTTTAAAGTTTGTTGGGAGCATACAGACTTCATGCATTAATCAATTCTAATGACACTTTGGAAAAAGATGGAGACTTAAATGACAAGGAACTGATTAGTTTTTGGACAATATTGGAATAAGTGGTACGGGGTCTCCCGAACACCAGTTAACTGTGTCATCATTTTTTCAATGTTTGTTGGGAGCACACAGCATTCGTTCGTGAACCAATTTTGATGACACTTTGGAAAAAAATGCAAACATTTATGGCAAAAAACTGATTAGTTTTTGAGCGATAGTGAACAAAGTGGTGGGGTGTGTCCCACACACCTGTTTTTTTGAAAGCTCTATAACATCTGTACCTGATAATAAAATTGGATGAAACTTTGTACATAAGCATTTAGTATGATTTACAAAAATTCTGCATTCCAACTTCCGGTTTTTTACTTCCGGTAAAAAAAATTTTTTTTTAATTGTTGGCATTTTTTTCCGTATCTTTATGCACACTACAGCCTACAATAATGAAGTGATTATGATAAAACTTATGGAAAGGTTTCAATTAGTGTAAGAAGATAATTATCATCTTTTGGGACACATTGATCAAAGTGGCGGGGGGTCTACCATACAACTGCTGACTTTTCACACTTTTTTTTAAAGTTTGTTGGGAGCATACAGATTTCATTCATTAATCAATTTTAATGGCACTTTGATGAAAGATAAAGACTTTATTGACAAAAGAATTGACTAGTTTTTGGACAATATTGGGATGAGTGGTGGGGTCCTCCCGAACACCTGTTTATTGTTTCAATGTTTGTTGGAAGCATACAACATTCGTTCGTTAAGTAATTTTGATTACACTTTGCAAAAAGATGCAAATATGTATGGCAAGGAACTGATTAGTTTTTTTAGCGATAGTGAACAAAGTGGTAGGGGGTCCTCCAAGCACCTGATATTTTAGAAGCTCAATAACTTCTGTACCTGATAATCGAGTTGGATTAAATTTGTTACATACACATTTAGTACGGTTTACAACAGTTGGGCGAGATGGAGAAGTGGATAAGTCAACAACATCACTTACAAGGAAGTTAAGCAACACTGGGAAGGGTGCGAACTTAAACGGGTGACCGCTTGGGAACTTCACCAGAAAAAATATGGAAATACGATTGAATCACATTGAAGCAGGAATATCTCGCCCACGGTATGCCAGTATACCTTATCCAGCAGCCCTGGAAACTGGCTAGGATTCGATGGCCCAATCACCCGTTAATCCGAAAGGTGAATCCGAAATTCAAATGATTAAAGAAACGCATACTAGAAAGATACAAAGCAAAACAAACCGGAATAATAAAATATCGACCCTTAGCTATCGTACCCGGACACGAGTAGGAAACTGGAATGTCAGAACTCTGATAGAAACATCGCGGTTAGCACAAGTTGAGAAAGTAATGAAAGAATATAACATCGAGATACTAGGTCTCAGTGAAGTTAGATGGAAAAACAGCGGAGAGTTAACAACAAGTGAAGGAAACTATATGATGTTCTCTGGTAAATCCAACACACATGAACAAGGCGTAGCAATATTAACAACACTTAACGCAAAGAAAGCACTTCTCGAATGGAAACCAATCAGTAGCAGAATAATAACAGCAAGATTCCAATCGAAAATTAGAAACACAACGATCATACAGTGCTATGCACCTACCGAAGAAGCTGATGATGCGACAAAAGATGAATTCTACGAACAGCTCCAAGCAACGCTGGCTAGTGCACACCGAAATGACATCAAAATAATACAAGGGGATTTCAATGCCAAAATTGGAACCGACAACACCGGAATGGAATCAGTCATGGGCAAAAATGCACTAGAATCAACACGTAACAATAATGGAGAAAGGCTCATCGATTGTTGTGTCACAAATCAACTATTCATAGGAGGCAGCAAGTTCCCACACAAGAACATACACAAATACACTTGGACATCACCAAATGGAAGAACCAAGAATCAAATTGATCACGTACTGGTGAATAAGAAGTTTCTATCCTCACTACAAGACGTTCCGCTTGTCCCTTCCGATAAAATTTTTTTTTACTTTTTCTCGTACAACAGAATTTATGTTTGTTGGGATACTACTGCCTGCTTTAATATTTTTATTATTAGAGCTACGAAGTCCGTAATATTGGTTAGCTTTTAATTAAAGTATTTGATGGATATTAGCTCATTATATATCCAGAACACTATGTTTCCAGAGCTGTGGTGAAGTCAACCTATGCATCAGCGTCGCAATATTTTTGCTTTATAAAGTGTGCAATGTTACATGTATGCACACGTTTTACAGGTATAAGGTTTTGTTTTAGTTGTTCTTATATATCACACTGTATTTGTGTATAATGCTTTGGATGTTTTGGATAAAGTTTTTAGTGTTATATACTGTCAAACATTTAAAACAAGACAATGATGCTTTAACACTTTACAGAAAGAGTATTTTGATTTTAAAATGAATGTGTTTGTGCAGAGGTCTAAATTAAATAATTCTTACATTTAAAAAATTAAAATGATTCATTATCTCCATTATTTGAATTTTATCCAACTCTTCATGCTTCCTCCACACTAGCCAAGCATAGTGAATAACATAAAGTAGTCAGTCCAATAAAATCACAAATCGTTGCCAGTAAAACAATAATAAAAATCGGTGTGCCAATGGTACCGACGATTGTTGAATATGAATAATAATTAAAAAATATAATATAAACTAGAGGGTATACCCCCCCCCCTTTCATTTTTATAGTTTTTAATTTTTTATGCATATATAGGGATTGCAAATTCTGACGAGAATAAAAAAAACGGAATTCGAAATTCGCATTTAAGCATTTTCGGAATTCGGTTGAATTTCGAAATATTTTTAAATTTTTTTCTGATCAATACCAATACTAAAAAAATTTATTGAGTAAAACACTCATGATTAAAAATAAGAATGTAGAAAAATTCAATATCATAGACGACAAAAATATAAAAATAAAATAATAAAATAAACTTATTATAAATATCAAATTATGATTCATATAGTTATTTCTTGTAATTTAAATTAAAAAGAAACATATTGATTAGACAAAAATTCAGTTAGTTCTTAGTACAGACAATTAAAGTTTTAAAATGTTGTATAAAAAAATATTAAATTGTTGTTTTGTTTGCCTAAAATATGCTTTGAGGAAACTGAGATTACTTAAAGCTATACATTACTTGTCGCGATCGATCTTTTATACAAAAGATACCAGCAACTGAGAACCCTAGCTCGGACTCTATGTTCGTTGGTGGAATTGAAATCAAAAATGAGTAGACGGACTTTAAATAATTTCCTCGCACACCGTTTGCTTCAAAGAGTTTCATTTCGGATTTAATTTTTAATTAATAAAATTATTTATTTAAAATAAATTTATTAAAAAAAACATAACAACTTATTTTAATAAGTTAAAAAAATTTCAAAATTAAGCTTCGATTTGTTGCTTGTGGAGTTGAACCGGAGGAGAATATGTTCGACGACAAATTCGTATGAATTTTGTTCTCCGGATTTTGCTTTAATGACTGGGACTGCGCATTGTTTGCGTTTGTTTTTCCAAAATTGCTTCCTTCAGAGCGTCAGATTTTGCCGAATTTTCCATGTTTGTTTAGATCTTTGCGCAAAGCTTTCAATAAATTTGGCTATTATATTTTTCAATGGTCTGGTGAAAGATGCATGGATCTCACTTATTCCATCATTGTGTAAATACTGAAGAGTACCAGATACATTTGTGCGTCTTTGGCTTATTCGTTCTTCTAACGCGTGTTTCAATTTTAGTGAGAGTTCATCAGATCCGAAATTCTCAAGCATAAAAGACAGTGCCGCATCAGCAGAAAGAAGATTTGCATTCTCTCGACAGAGGGCGTTAACAGTAAACTTCACTGGGAGAAGTGCAGAAATAATGTTATTAATCGACAAAATTTCAATATCTGTAATAACAATATCCGATGCTATGTGTCAATCAAAGCTTTTATTAAACAGCTTTTTAGTTGGTTAAATCTTTCAAGCATTTGAACTAAGCTATTCCAACTAGATTTAGTATCCATAATAAGTTTCAATTCTTTTCCAAATTCTTGTTTCGCATACATTTGAAGAATATACTTCGATTTTCTCAAAAAACGGAATTTCTTTACAATTAAACGAACTTTTCTGATGATCAAATTAAATCCAAAATCTACAGTCTCTACAACAGCTCCAATTCAGCTTCATTATCAATTTGTTCAATCAAGCCAACGCCATAATCGTCTACGTATTCTTCATCCTCTGATTCCACGTTATTACTCCCTGGTTCTTCTACACAAACATAAAACATCTCCTTTATTTATATGCTCCAATTCAATAGTATTCGATGTATTATAGAAAATATTAATTACAGTTAAGTGAATCGCGTGTGGGAAGCACCACTTCTGATTATACATGGTAAAAGGCGTCCAACTTTTTGCATAACTGCTGCTCCATCAGTAGTTATAAACGTAATATTTTTGCCGAAATTTGTTTTGCAATGTGGTTTCAAGGGCCGCAATGATTTCTCTGCATATAAACGTCTTTCAATGCGAACTTGTTCCAGAAACTTTTCCTTGGAATGGACATTCACATTCAAATAGCATCGGTTTATTGATGATTCATCTAAAAATAAGCAAATACGTGTTCCATTTTCTTTTGCAATAATAAAATCCTGCAACATTTTAGAACGCATCTTTTACGCGTATGCTAAAACCATTTTTCGAATGGAGCTTGTTGATTTTGGTAACACATAATCTTGAACGCCCGTAACCAAACTACAATTTCTCCAATCAATAGACAAAACCAAAATAAAATAAACGTTTTGTTAAACTGTATGCTACATTTATTACATAGTATTAGTATAAATGTTGAATAACTTTTGTTCACGCATTATCGTGAATTTTTTAGTTCATCTGAAAAATTAAAATATTTTAAATTAGAATCAAAACAAAACCAATTAAAGATTTATTTATTATTTATAAAATTATGCAAAACATTACCAAAACAATCCTTTTGAAATGTCAACGAAACTGTCAATTTGAATTGACGTGTTCGGTATATTTTGATCATTCATTCGATATTTTCAATTTTCACATTGAATTTATGTGTTCGTTATTCTATATTATTAATTCGATAGTTTCGAGATCGTTGGTAAACTTGACAGCTGTGTGGAGTTTATGATTTGTAGAGTTTTGGCTTTCTATAAAATGGACTGTTTTGGTAGTTTTGGCCTCTTATTCTTACGAATTTATATCTGAATAGTATAGTCAGTAAAAAGTGTTGTTTGTGTTACCATGTAGTTGGTTGAGTATGAACTAAGCTCTCTCTTTGTTAGTTTTAAGTAAATTTTAAATATTTTGTATTCCCATGTGTTAAATCAGTAATTGTAAAATTAATAAATGAAGTTTATATAAAGTTGTGTGCATCAGGTCAGTTTTTTAATATATATATAAATTAACCAAATAGTTTTTTCTTTGTTCTCTGACAAATATTCGTCGAGTGTGCATGCAGTAAAAAACCTCGTATAAGTTTTCATCGATTGGAACGGATGATGTTTCCATGCATCTTTCATTTCATATGTACATGATTTTAAATCATTATATGAGCTGATATATTTTCATCATTGCATCGTTCATGTCATATGTACATGATTTAAACTATTATATGAGCTGATATTTTCGTCATTACTTCAATCATTCATCTCATATGTACATGATTTCAACTATTATATGAGCTGATATATTTTCATCATTGCATCGTTCATGTCATATGTACATAATTTCAACTATTATATGAGCTGATATATTTTCGTCGTTGCTTCAGTTAATCATCTCATTTACATAACTTCAACTATTACATGAGCTGATATATTTTCATCATTGCATCGTTCATGTCATATGTATATGATGTCAACTATTATATGAGCTGATATATTTTCGTCATTACTTCAATCATTCATCTCATATGTACATGATTTCAACTATTATATGAGCTGATATTTTCGTCATTACTTCAGTTAATCATCTCATTTACATAACTTCAACTATTACATGAGCTGATATATTTTCATCATTGCATCATTCATTTCATATGTACATGATTTTCAACTATTATATGAGCTGAGATGTTTTCGTCATTGCATCGTTCATCTCATATGTACATGATTTCAACTATTATATGAGCTGATATTTTCGTCATTACTTCAGTTAATCCTCTCATTTACATAACTTCAAAATATTAAATGAGCTGATATATTTTCATTTCATATGTGCATGATTTTCAACTATTATATGAGCTGAGATATTTTCGTCATCGCTTCAGTTAATCATCTCGTTTACATAACTTCAATTATTATATGAACTGAGATATTTTCATCATTGCATCATTCATCCCATTTACATAACTTCAACTATTACATGAGCTGATATATTTTCATCATTGCATCGTTCATGTCATATGTACATGATTTCAACTATTATATGATCTAATATTTTCGTCATTACTTCAATCAATCATCTCATATGTACATGATTTCAACTATTATATGAGCTGATATTTTCGTCATTACTTCAATCATTCATCTCATATGTACATGATTTCAACTATTATATGAGCTGATATATTTTCATCATTGCATCGTTCATGTCATATGTACATAATTTCAACTATTATATGAGCTGATATATTTTCGTCGTTGCTTCAGTTAATCATCTCATTTACATAACTTCAACTATTACATGAGCTGATATATTTTCATCATTGCATCGTTCATGTCATATGTATATGATGTCAACTATTATATGAGCTGATATATTTTCGTCATTACTTCAATCAATCATCTCATATGTACATGATTTCAACTATTATATGAGCTGATATTTTCGTCATTACTTCAGTTAATCATCTCATTTACATAACTTCAACTATTACATGAGCTGATATATTTTCATCATTGCATCATTCATTTCATATGTACATGATTTTCAACTATTATATGAGCTGAGATGTTTTCGTCATTGCATCGTTCATCTCATATGTACATGATTTCAACTATTATATGAGCTGATATTTTCGTCATTACTTCAGTTAATCCTCTCATTTACATAACTTCAAAATATTAAATGAGCTGATATATTTTCATTTCATATGTGCATGATTTTCAACTATTATATGAGCTGAGATATTTTCGTCATCGCTTCAGTTAATCATCTCGTTTACATAACTTCAATTATTATATGAACTGAGATATTTTCATCGTTGCATCATTCATCTCACTTACATAATTTCAACTATTATATGAGCTGAGATATTTTCGTCATTGCTTCAATCAATCATCTCATATGTACATAACTTCAATTATTATATGAACTGAGATATTTCCATATTTGCATCACGGTGTTGGAAGTTGATGTGCCAACCAACTCACATCAAATATATCTTCAATAAAAAAAATACAGTCCACCTCTCATCGACGCCGCATCATTTGGTCCTTCGAGCCGGATATATACGCAGCTCGTCTCAAAATAACTTCGGAAGAAATAAGACCAACCAACGTTTTTGGATAATTTAAGGTACCATTTAGTATAATTTATAAGTAGCTTAATTATTTAAATTTTCGTCAAATATCATTAACATTATGCATTTCTCTAGCATTTATATTGTCATTATTTATTAACACGACTTGCGTGATCATATAATCGTGATTTTTTCGGGACATTCACTACTACGGGGTGTACAATGTCGCTTAGTCGATTGTTTAATTGTCTATGGTGGATGGCTTGTCGGATTGTTTCATTTTATTGACATATTTCGTTTGGAACAATGTTCATCCGTTTTTCTCTTCGGTATTAATTTTCCATAAGGTTAACATGCCGGATTCCCCTTACGAAGACCTCTTGAAAAAACAACGTCGTACAAAATCTCGTCGTACCTGGATGGAATTTGAATTCCAAAATAATTTTGCTGTCGTCGTTGATATTTTTAAAAAATCTTTATACATCTTCGTCGTATTCTAATGGAATTTGAATTCCAAAATAAATTTCTTATTTTCATTAATATTTTAATTCAGTTCGTGGTACTTTAATGGAATTTGAGTTCCAAATAAATTTGTTGTCGTCGCTACTATGTTGCAAATCGTCATTCATTTTTCGTCGTGCCTTATTGGAATTCGATTGTTCGTTAATAATTGGAGTCATTATTCGTTTCGTCGTACTTAGTAGAATGTGATCTCCAGATATAATTGTTGTCTTCGCTAATATGTTCAAAATCGTTATTCATTTTTCGTCGTACCTTGTTGGAATGCGATTTTTCGTTAATAATTGGAGTCATTATTCGTTTCGTCGTACTTAGTAGAATGTGATTTCCAGATATAATTGTTGTCTTCGTTAATATGTTCAAAATCGTTATTCATTTTTCGTCGTACCTTGTTAGCAGAATGCGATTTTTCGTTAATAGTTTGGAGTCACTATTCGTTTCGTCGTACTTAGTAGAATGTGATTTACAGATACAATTGTTGTCTTCGTTAATATTTTAGAAAACCGTTCTGTCGTATTTTTAAATCATTCGTCGTACCTGATTAGATTAATTGTTATTTTTAGGATTCTGTTATATTATGTATTATATTCATCGGATTCTAGTAGATTAAATAGCATATTCATCGGATGTTCCAATATTAAATTACCAATTTATTCATCGGATCATTTCGAAATCATCGGTTTTAGGTGTGAAATAATTAATTATTCAATCTACACCGTTCGTCAGTCAACATGGAAGTTTTGATATTGGTTTGTCCAACATCCGCTGGTATTTGGATGTGTTAGCTTCATTAATTTTTCGTCGTTCTCCTTGTTGCTATCATAATTCCAACAGATGTTCACTCTTGTCTCATTCTTCGTTACCTTGGCAGAGTGTGTCTGACAGCCCACCTTCGTCGTATAGTCGTTGAGACAAAATCAAACAATTTTTTCCAATGTTAACCAATGTATACTTGCTAAATGGCTTACATGCCTCTTTTGTATTCAATAGTATCCGTCATTAGAATTCGTTTTAATTCAATATTTGGTAGTTAATAGTTCGGTAGTATCTTAAGTCGTTATAGGTTTAATTATAATTTAGTAAAATGGTTGTCTTCAGTAGGAATTAAGGTCATTAGTTATTTTCACGTGTCCTAGTATCTTAAGTCGTTATAGGTTTAATTATAATTTAGTAACATGGGAGTCTTCAGTAAGAATTAAAGTCATTAGTTATTTTCACGCGTCCTTCGTCTAGTTTATGTTACAAACCGAAAATGATTTCGTTTGAATTAGAATTTTATATTTTGTCATTTCCGTCTGCCAAGTTGATAATTCAGGTTGTAGCACCGAGCTTTAATCGTTGACATTTAACCTTTGCAGGCCCCCTCTATTAGCTCAAGATGCGTGCTCAAATGCAACTGACAAATGGTTCATATGCATGTTCGCGTGGTTCGTCTCAAAGCAGTCCAGTTGGAAATCGGTATTAACTCATCAGCTGATCCTTTTAGAGCTTGGTTTCGTCGTATGTATGGTATCACGTAGCGGATTGTGATGTTTTTAAAAATTCTGCTTCCACAACATTGCCAACTTCATTGAAGCTCGTAATCTTCAGCATATCCAACAAGCAGTATTCATGTGGTCTACTCTTCGTCACAGAGTGTGTCCGACAACTCAATTTCGTTGTACAATCGTTGTGTCATTTTAAATTGAGCCTATTGTCATTTCCATTAACCCAGCTGAATCCATTCTGAAACGCTCAGTAGCACGAATCAGCGTAATCTCACATCTTGATGTTGAAGATTTGCAGCAGTTTGTTGTATCAAGTAATTACAAACTAGTGGTGGTTCATGTTTCACTAATTAATATTTGCAATCGTCCACGTAACTCAAGCAACAATGTTCTGCGACCAGTCTGTTCAGTCTGACAAGTCACTCACCTCGACTACAGTCATCCCTGAATATTCATACACTTAAAATTTACTTTAGTTGCTGTCCGTAACTGGTTTTAAGGGATTACGTAATTGCAACCATGTCGCAGCCTGGACCGTTTCATTTTGTTAAAGTAAATACTTTAAGGTCGCCAGTATGTTCACGCATTATCGTGAATTTTTTAGTTCATCTGAAAAATTAAAATATTTTAAATTAGAATCAAAACAAAACCAATTAAAGATTTATTTATTATTTATAAAATTATGCAAAACATTACCAAAACAATCCTTTTGAAATGTCAACGAAACTGTCAATTTGAATTGACGTGTTCGGTATATTTTGATCATTCATTCGATATTTTCAATTTTCACATTGAATTTATGTGTTCGTTATTCTATATTATTAATTCGATAGTTTCGAGATCGTTGGTAAACTTGACAGCTGTGTGGAGTTTATGATTTGTAGAGTTTTGGCTTTCTATAAAATGGACTGTTTTGGTAGTTTTGGCCTCTTATTCTTACGAATTTATATCTGAATAGTATAGTCAGTAAAAAGTGTTGTTTGTGTTACCATGTAGTTGGTTGAGTATGAACTAAGCTCTCTCTTTGTTAGTTTTAAGTAAATTTTAAATATTTTGTATTCCCATGTGTTAAATCAGTAATTGTAAAATTAATAAATGAAGTTTATATAAAGTTGTGTGCATCAGGTCAGTTTTTTAATATATATATAAATTAACCAAATAGTTTTTTCTTTGTTCTCTGACAAATATTCGTCGAGTGTGCATGCAGTAAAAAACCTCGTATAAGTTTTCATCGATTGGAACGGGTGATGTTTCCATGCATCTTTCATTTCATATGTACATGATTTTAAATCATTATATGAGCTGATATATTTTCATCATTGCATCGTTCATGTCATATGTACATGATTTAAACTATTATATGAGCTGATATTTTCGTCATTACTTCAATCATTCATCTCATATGTACATGATTTCAACTATTATATGAGCTGATATATTTTCATCATTGCATCGTTCATGTCATATGTACATAATTTCAACTATTATATGAGCTGATATATTTTCGTCGTTGCTTCAGTTAATCATCTCATTTACATAACTTCAACTATTACATGAGCTGATATATTTTCATCATTGCATCGTTCATGTCATATGTATATGATGTCAACTATTATATGAGCTGATATATTTTCGTCATTACTTCAATCATTCATCTCATATGTACATGATTTCAACTATTATATGAGCTGATATTTTCGTCATTACTTCAGTTAATCATCTCATTTACATAACTTCAACTATTACATGAGCTGATATATTTTCATCATTGCATCATTCATTTCATATGTACATGATTTTCAACTATTATATGAGCTGAGATGTTTTCGTCATTGCATCGTTCATCTCATATGTACATGATTTCAACTATTATATGAGCTGATATTTTCGTCATTACTTCAGTTAATCCTCTCATTTACATAACTTCAAAATATTAAATGAGCTGATATATTTTCATTTCATATGTGCATGATTTTCAACTATTATATGAGCTGAGATATTTTCGTCATCGCTTCAGTTAATCATCTCGTTTACATAACTTCAATTATTATATGAACTGAGATATTTTCATCATTGCATCATTCATCTCACTTACATAATTTCAACTATTATATGAGCTGAGATATTTTCGTCATTGCTTCAATCAATCATCTCATATGTACATAACTTCAATTATTATATGAACTGAGATATTTCCATATTTGCATCACGGTGTTGGAAGTTGATGTGCCAACCAACTCACATCAAATATATCTTCAATAAAAAAAATACAGTCCACCTCTCATCGACGCCGCATCAACTTTAAACATAATAACGAAAACACATTAAGAGCACGAAATAATAAAAATTAATAATTCGGAATTCGCTATGACTATTTCGGCATTCGAAATTATATTTATAAGAACGAATTTCGGAATTCTCGAATTCCGAATTTCGAAAATGCAATCCATTTGCATATATATTATTCAAAAACCACTTTCACGATTAACCGGTTAAACGGTTTTTTAAAAAACAAGTTAGTCGATTAATCGGTTAATGAAAAAGTCGAGTAATTAATTGGATGATAAACCTACATAAAACCAATTGTTACGAAAATCTTTTCACCGTAAAAATTCATTTGTTTAAACAACTTTCTTATGCATTAATCAACGCGGTCAATTCACCTTATGGTGTTTTTATTTATTTATTTTTCAACCCTGGTTGCAATGATTTTTTTTTCGATTGCCGTCTCATTTTGATATGTTGTTGAATCTTTAGTTTTTTTTATATGTATTTAACATTTGGTAATTTAAAGTTCGGTGAATATCATCAACAAATTACGGTGTGAGGAAAAAAGTTAACTAATTACTTTTTCTTTTATATTTTTTATTTAAAAAAGAAATTGGGTATACAAATGGTGTGATTTTCAAAATTTATTTGGTATATATTAGTTTTTATGTGGTGTGAATAAGGTGGTGTTGCGAGAACGGATTGGTGATTGTTTTGGTTAGTTTTGACGTGAAAGTCATTAGATGATTGAACGTAATGTTGACTTAATCCCTGATTAAAGAAAACGTGAAATGAAAATTAATGAATCGTTTGAAAATTGAAGTGTTGAAAAAGTGTTCGTATCCTGTAAGATATACGTTGTAATAACAGTTTTTAGACGTATTCAGAATTAATGGAAATATGACAGAAACGATTGACTATATTTTTATTATTATATTTTTGTGAATATATATAAAACCTTCCATCTACAAATTTTAAAAAACATAAGCATTTTGTTAAGTATTTCAAATTTCCAAATTAAATAAAATAATTATTTTTAAAAAACGAAATTGAAACGCAAACAACATTTAAATTTATTCAAATAAATAAAGAAATTCCAAAATTTAATTAAAATAAAGTTTTTCCTGTTTTTCTCTTCCGTTTCATATAAAATAAAACTTGTTAAAATTTTCTATACGTAAATGTGCTATAAGTATGTATATATATATTTACCTAGATTAACTGCATTTAGAGTGGGGAAAACAACGGATAATATAGTTATATCAACTTTCACACCAACAAAATTAATTATTTTCTTGAACATTTTTTCTACTTGTATTATTATAAGAAAAACCACCAAATGTGAACAAGAAAAGAGAATAACTGTTGTTATCTAATTTCGTGTGTTATTTATGTATGTTCAAGTGTATAAGAATGTCTATTATTTTAATGAAGATACCTGAAGTTTCTACAACGATATAAGAAAAAACCACAGAACAACTAATTTTGTCTGTGAATAAAATGTTTTCTTGTTATTTGGTGGAAAAATTTAAATGAAATAATTATGTTAAAAAAAGTGAACGAGATTTTTATTTCTAGGGTGGAAAATTGCAAAAATTAATTGGTGTTGAGTTGTTATTTTGAATAAATGTAGTCAAAGGTTGGAAAAACTAACATTTCACTTGTATATGATTGTAGCTAATCTCAATTTATTTATCCTTTATCTTTTCACTCGAAAAATTAATAAATTTATAAAATTTTCTAACAAAGTCCTTACAATTGTCTTTTTAATATGGTCACATGAATAAATTTATAATTAAAAGTTACAGTTTCTATTTCCAAATCTTTTTGTTAAGATTAAATTGTTGTTAAGTTTGTATGTAATAGACACACGTCAGAAACAGGAATTTTCAAAGTTCACAAATTATGTGATGTGTAAATATATAATTTATGATTTAGAAATAAGATTATTCATTTTTTTTTAATTTATGACATCTAAAAAAGTTTAAATTACATTTGATTTATTACTTCTATGTTAGATTTTCAGCTTAGATGTAGAAACAAATTTTTTGATTTTGATTTGTGACCATTTATAGATATCATGAAATCAAATTTTGTTATTGAAATATTTAGCAATTTTTTTTAGATAGTTTTTAGAAAAAAAAAATAAAATTTTATCATTCATCGGTAGAGTTCTTCCGAAACATGCTCAGGTAGAAAATTAGGTTCAATAAAACAAAATGCATTGGAGAACTTGAGAACTTTGAATAAGATGAAATCTGCAAGTTATATATGGTCCTTCGAGCCGAAATTCAATTAAAAAATTTTACAATTTTCATCCGACTAGATTATATGAAGTAAATTTTCACTTTCACTATAGTAATAGTTACTATAAACGGATTAAATGAAACAATGTTGGTCGAGTTTGATAATCTATTTTGTTGCCTTTGATAGTTGTTAAACATTTTAAACTGCTTCAACTGGTGGATCTGGTAGCAAGAGTTCGAAAAACCAAATATGTAAAATTAAATGTCCAAATTTTTGTTTTTATAGTCTTTACTCATGATAAGTAGAATAATTGGCAGGATTTAAACGTTAATGACCTAAACGTCCGTTAACATCCTAAAATACCCCTTTTAAACATCTTTGACGTCAAACTAATGAAATATTTTTTAAAAAAATTTTGTCAACAAAACCCATTATTTTATTTTTAATAAAATTAACAAATTTAATTACTTAAATACAGGTGAAAGTCTGATTTTTGTCACACCTTTCATACATAAATTAATTTTATAGAGAAATTATCATTCTTTGGCACATAATTATCATAACTAAGAGAGACCTTTTTTCTACAAACTTTTCGGGTTCCCGTTATCCAAACCTGAAATTTGTGGTTATTGGGGCATTGTACATTTAAAGAACACCAACAAAAATTGGTTCTGAAAACTAAATTTAGTTCTGAACTAAGGCAAACCTCCGTTTAAATATTAAGATGTTTGGATTTGAAATCACTCAAACTTTGTTTGGCATCACACTAGCTCGTCATAGTTATCATAACTTTTCATTCCTATTCATACGTTGTTTATTAAGATATCATTCGCACAACAAACTTTAAAATTATTTTAGCCTTAAAGCTGAAAATGATTGAAAAGTTTAGTATCCACCATTTGGCACAAATAGCAAAAATCGGCAATATTGACAGATATCAAGTTAGCAAACATCAATCAGTCTGGAATCTTGCAAAATTGTTTTATAACAGAAACGATGTTATGATATAAATATCGTCACTAATGTGTTGAGCACTGGACCTACTAGTGAGTCACTAGTAGGAAGCAAACGGAGGGCTGCGTGCCTAGCAGATTTTTCATTCCGACGACCTTCAGCTATGTGTATCCAAGAAGTAATTTCCTCCAGTTAACAAATAATTAGATATGTACGCAAAAAAGACTGTGTAAACGCAATTAAACAAGCGAAGACAAAAAATAGGGACTCTGACAACCCCAAAGGTCGACGAAACTGTTATCATCACACACAACAATATAACTACATTTATTACAGTTAACAAATATTAGATAAATGTTTCACTCACCCCATGATTTGTTCCAGATCCAACTCTTCATGCCAAATCATTTAATCTTGTACATCATCCTCTGTGGATAATGGTTGACTAAGCAATGTTTTAGTAAATGGTGGTCAATATAGACCCAAAAAAGAAGTGTTATAGCAAATTGTTGACGGCGTGGACCACTATGTTTTCCAATAAACTCATTGCAAACTGCTGACGTTGTTGACCAAGTCTTCCAAAAAATGGTTATAGCCAAATTGTTGACGGCGTTGACCAATAAAGTGCAATTGTGTACAATAATAATAATAGAAAACTAACAATAGCGGCATCCAAAAATATCGTTTTCAAAACAATGGCATTATATCGGCTTTAACTCGTTGATATTAGATCTGCGGCTTTTTATTTATATATAATGGTTTCATTTTGAGAGGCTGTTACATGAATATCTACAAAAAGATATATGCTTTTTCTCTTTTATTATAGTCGCTGTAATAAGTTTTACCAATTCAAGCATTTTTCCTTTTGTTTCCTTATAGATTCAACGCAAAATAACATCATCAACCCTCTTGTACATAATTACGGAATTATCAATCAATCATACAAATATTTGAATTACAAAAAAAAATTTAAAGTTAAGTTTTAATAATTTAGTCATATTATATGCATGCACAACAAAAGTCAACACGTAGATTTCTTTAACTGTGTTAACGCCAGAGTTCTGATTTTTTTATTTTTGTTTTTCATTTGAATAAAATTTTATAGATTATTTTATTTATCCAAACACATAACGATTTGTATTTTTGATTTTAAGCATGCACATTTTGAAACAATTTTTTTCCCAGAAGTTATACACAATTGATCACATTAATTGATCAAAAAAGAACAATTGATAATTTTTTTTTAATTTTAAAGAAAAATTTTAATTTTACAAAAGTTAATTTAACTTTTAAATGTTTTATTTTACTATAATTTGACTAAACAAATTTTTCAAATTTGAAACCATGGGTTTCCTTGGTATTCACCAATTAACTCCAAAAATCAAATTTCCAAGTAAATATATAAACAAATTTCATGAATCAGCAACATCAAAAAATTAGACAGCAATCGAAAAAAAGAAATATAATTGAGAGCAGCACTTCTCTCTAATTATTAGACATACCGAATTTTTTTCTTCTTCATTATTTATGCATTAAACAAAAACTAAAGAACTCGAATTTAAATTTCTAAGAGGTATATATTGCAACAAGTGGTAAAATGAAAATGCCCAGTAGTAGGGAAACCGAAGAGCAAGTCCTTTGAAGTCTCTCCAGGACCAGTAATATATTCGGTAGAACATGATATTCTTAATCTCAGTGTCATAGGTTCGAGCCCCATGCTGAGCACCCAATAATTGGCTATTGAAAAGGTAGAAGCTTGGGAAACGCTATTGAGAGGTTATGGAGCACCTCTCAAGACTGTGTTCCAATCCATGCTATTTAGTACTAAAAATTCTAAAATGAACTAAAACCGCCAAATTGGAAATTTCATCGTTCAAATCAAATATATTCTAAATTGACAGCTAAACATTATTTTGTTTGTTTTTTCATTTAATGTTAAAAACTAGAATTTTATACGGTCTGTCCGGCGAGGAGATTTTAATATAAAAGATTGTGTTGCTATATTATATGAATATAAGGCGTGTAAAATCACAAAAAATTACAAATGGAAGAGCCTCGTCGAAGACTGTTAATGTTGTTTATCATTGTAATGTATAACTATTATTCCCACCAGTAGGTGGCAATGTTTAAATGAATTATAACGAAAAGTCATTGGCAATATAGCGATGAAATAAAGTAGACGCATGTATAATATAAATGAAAAGTAAAACTCGTGTGAAGTGCTTAAATAAATGTTGTTTTACTTGATACTGTGAAATTTATTTCACTCATAATAAACATGAAATTGAAACTATGTGCCAAGTTAGTAGAAAATAACAAAAAAATTAATAGAAACAATGATAATTCAAGCAGTTTTGCAATATATTTCAAAACAAAACATAGATAATAAAACAAATATCTTTTCAAAAATTTAGAATTAAATGGCGGAAATAGTCAACTATCGGAAATACTAACTAATCTTTGACTGTTTCAATTTAGAATTTTTAGTACTAAATAGCATATATTGGAACACAGTCTAAATATGCATTGATATCATATATTAAAATTTTTTGTAAGGGTAATGAAAACAAACACAAAAAACAAACGGCCACTTTGAATAAACAATTTTAGTGATATAAAAAATTGCTATATTTTTTTGATAAATTTTGTTTGCCTTGTTTTATGTCAGGTTACTGATATCTAATGTTATTTAATATTAAGGAAACTATGGAAAATTTTTGATTTTTTTATATCATTAAAAAATTAATGCATCATTTACAAATGCAATTATTTAGATACATTTTCAATATATTATTTAAAAATACAATCGCCATCTGAAGTAGTTTTGTTAGTTAGTTTTGTTTATATAGTTTTGTTTATTTAAATTTATAGTTGATTAATTGTTAAATTTGAAGTTTAATAAATTAAAATAAAACAGAAATTAAAAGTTTTGTGAAGTTAAAATAAATAGAAAAAATTTAGAAAGGTCGATGTTGTAGGGATAGTTGAATTGCAAATAATTAAAGAAAAATATTAAATAAGCAGGAAAAATTTACTTGTTTGTATTGTGGACTTTTCTTTTATTTATAATTGTTAATATTACAATCTTCATGTGTAAAGTTTAATAGATCCATATGAAGTATATTTAGACTGTTCCAATCCATGCTATTCAGTACCAAAATTCTAAATTGTACTAAAACTGTCAAATTGGCAATTTGGTCGTTCCAATTCAAATATTCTAAATTGACAATTAAACATTGTTTTGTTTGTTTTTTCATTTAATGTTTAAACCTAGGATTATATACGGTCTGTTCGACGAGGAGATTTCAATATAAAATATTGAGTTGCTATATTATATGATTATATAAGGCATAAAAATTTAGAATTAAATGGCGGAAATAGTCAACTAAATTTTTGACTATTTCCATTTAGAATTTTAGTACTAAATAGCATGGATTGGAACACAGTCTTAATTTATTATAAAATTCAGTGAAACGATCACAACAATTTTAACTACAAGAGGCAAGAAACACGTGAAATCAGCCAAAAACATGCAATTTTGGAAATGAGGTTTTAATTTTGTATATGTTTTGAAATTTGTTGACATCAATAAAAAAATATTTTCTGCGTTTTAAGTTTTTAATTTTAACCCTGTCTTAAGATACAGGGTGATTTAAAATCAAGAAACTGCTCGACTCTGGTGTATTGAAATGGCTCTACATTAAAAACTACTGAACTGATTTTAATGTTATATAGCTCAAAATGTAGGTATTAAACAAAGCTAATCATGTTCATTACAGGTAAAAGGTTAATAAGGCCTTTAATTGTTAAGGACCTCTTTTTTATGCGGTAATGAAATAGCACCTTTTTTTGATAGTATGAGTTTTAATTGTTCAACCATATATATGTTAACAACTGTTAACTGTTGGCTGTTGATTGCTTAAACATATATTTGTTATACAATCGAATTCTTGCATTATTTGACGTGGTGGCACAGAAAATAGTAAGCTGTTAACACTTTTATTTTTTTGTCTCGGTTTTTAAGTTCTTTGTTCTTTAACTTGGACTTGAGTTGTTTCATCATTTCTTTGTAATTCACTTTCTTCATTACATGGTGGAGGTAGCAGTACGATATCGTGTTGTGTAAGCGTTTTACTAATTCTTTGCACTGCCAAATCAATTTTTGTTTGTTCTGATTTTCGATCTAAACGACGTGTTTATGTTTCGTGGAGTAAGATTAATTTGTTATTTATTTGTTTACATTTATTCATATATCAAAAGTAAAAAAATCACAAATCCAAGCCAATGAAACATGAAATAACTTATTTAAATTTATTCATAGCATGCTGACCACAAATGACATTCAGTTTTTATTTTGTTTATGCAATTCAAGTATTTTATTTTCCCCAACCGTAACCAACTAATTTTAATAATGTCAAAGGATAATTTTTATGAAATTGAACAATTAGACCAAGCGATTACTCACTGTAAGAGCTTAGAGAAACATTTAAATTCAACGATTAAACGAGTACATCGATTAAATAAGCGATTTAAACCAGAATGGTATTTCGATAATTATTGCAGAAATTCAACGTATTTGAATGAAATGGAAGACGAGATTGTGATTAGATGCAGAAGTTTACCATCCGTAGGTGGGGCATCAGAGTCACAAAGCGAATTCAATTTTGGGCATACAAAATCTAAATCGGATGTATTTGACAGAACGGTGAATGATGTTACGCAAACTTATAATGAAATAAATTTAAAAACTATTAAACTCAAACGATCGGTGGAGTCACTTCAAACTTTTATAAATCTTATCAAAAAAGGAGAAATGGAGTAACATATTGTAAAGATAATATTTATTTTATAATATTTATACATATTGGAATATTGTTTTCTATTATTAATTTATAAAATTGTAAATGTTTTTTTTCTAAAATTCATTTTTAAACTCTAAACCGTAATCCGAATGTGGATGGCAGAACCAAAAACAAAAAGGTGTTCGAATACGTAAACTTTATCCAAAAACAATAGAACTTAATATAATCCAATAATAATCTCTTAAATCTTTTGGAACTATCTACAAAAAAATAAATAAATTGTTTTATTATTCAAATTCGCGCAATAATTCGCTTTTTGTTACTAAAACTTTTATTATTTCGAAGAAAATTTGTAAAGTTTTTATTGTCTCCTGAATTTATCTTTAACTATTTCACTTGAACAAAATAGTTCCATTTTCCGAACACAAAAAAAGTGTTCATTGTTTTATGTTTATCTTTTATGAATATGTATATATGATTGTGAAGGATATAGTGAAATCTATTATTATGATAAAGAGTTAATTGTGTACCTGTTGTTATGAATTTATTGTTTATATAAAATAGAGAAATCTAGAATTAGGGTTGATATCGACTTAAAAAAAGAAAATGTATTCACCATCAGGGGTAGGTCGATTAATCGATTAGGACTAAATATCGATTAACGATTAATATGAAAATTTTAACATCGATTAATCGATTAATCGATTAAATAAAATTTTTACTAATTCTAATATTTTTATTAATTTTTTTTAAACAAATACGCACGTTATATCATATTTAAAAGTTCAACTTTTACAATGACATAAGAATAAACAAAAATTTAATAGCTATCTATGTATTAAGGGCGTAAAGTAGGTCTTTTTTGCATAAGAGTGAAATTGTTGCTCTAGGAGTTAGCCTAGGATTTGTATCTCCCTTTCTGTCATTGAAGTTTTCAGACCTTACAAAATCATGTGTTTGAAAATATACTGTACCTACTAATTGAAAATGATAAGAAAGAAGTTGTTTCCTTCAGAATGAAAAGTAATGGAGTTCGATATACTCCAAACCATAGTTTACTGGTTGGATTAATAATAAAAATATTACTTAAGGCATAGTAAAGATTTTTGTATTGGGATCAAATTTTGTTATTAATATACTTTGTGTTATACCCATAACAACTAAAAAAGTAATTCGTAAGGAAAAGTGAATACATCTTCAGACAATAAACCTTTTCACAATTTAATACAAAATTCGTTAAATTAATTTGTAAATTTTAAACATTTTCGTAAATTTAGATTAATCGATTAATAACTTGTTTGTTTGATTAATCGTACAATTTGCGAAATGATCAATTAATCGAACAATCGATTAATCTAACCATGCCCTAATCAGGGGCTTAAATTTTGGTGGATTTTACGTTTGAAAAAAAAAATTGTTCCGGATTGGTGAATTAACGTCAGCACTTCTTAGAGTTACTGAGTTATAAAAAACAAAATGCAAGTCAATACAAAGTACCGACCTTCAATGATTTAATAAAAATGAATAGTTGGTTTTTAAGCTTCAAAGTTCATGCACAATTTTGTGATGTAAGTTTGCCGTTGTATTAAAACGTGAGCCAAATTAAATTACAATGCAATTTCTTTTGAATTTCCTTTAAACACAATAACCGCAATAGACAAAAATTTTCAGACATTAAAATAGAATAAAGAAAAAGTAATTTCTTTTTTTGAATTTACAAGAAAAAAAATTCGTTTATTTGAGTTAATTTTATTCTTTTGCATTCTGATCTTGTCTTGTCTGTTGAAACTTCATTTTATTTCTTACCATCCATAGTCATAATAAACTGTTTATTTGTACCTCTCTTATTGTACCTCAACATTTGTGAAAAATAAAAAGAATTGAAATACAATTTCTGCTTCCGCTACTTCCAATCCTATTTTTTCTTAAAAATAAAAAAAAAACAGATAAACCAAAAAAACGGTTAAACAAAATTTTGCTTCTTATGGTTAGTTCACAGTTGTAGAATGAAGAGGGTTGTTTGATTTCTTTTTTTCTTCCCAGTACATGATTGGAATCTTTAATTTTTGTTTCAGCTTATCATTCACTCTACTCACCTTTAAATAAAAATGTTGTTTTTTTTTCGTTTTCAGTAAATTCAACAAAATTATTTTACGTTTTCATTTTTGAAACTGTTGTTATTCCATTGGGTTTAAATTATGGAAACAGTTGCGAAGTTGTTGGCATGAAATTGAAATAAAACAGAAAATATTTTGGTTTTAAGTTTAATTGAGTGTTTGATGTAACATGGGGTTAATATATATTACATAGAGATGTTTGTACAAATTTCTTTAAATTGTTTGTAGCTGTTTTGTGTATTATTACTATATTTATTATTGATTTCTTTTTCCTTTTCAAACTGTTTCCCTTTCAGTATACCTAAACAAATAACGAAGATAATTCGTTATTCTATCGTTTTTGATGTCGGTTATCGGATAAGCCTTTTTTTTTTAAAGTGACTGTATTTAATTCCCCTCGCCTTGGAGAAAGGAAAAGATCAGTTGGATCGTATTAGTTGATAAATAACAGCAATAAAATCATGATTTACTGCAATTTAATAAATAAATATATAAACAAATATATTACTTATATAAATATATTATTAATATAAATATATTACGAATAAATATATTACAAATCAAAATTGCAAAAGAATAATTATATGCGGAGCGCGATATAGTGATATAGTGAGAGATAAAGTGGATTGAGTTCACAAACTTTTTACGCCTCTGACGGAGCCAGCTTGATTAATGGTCTTACTCAACCACTTATCAGGTAGGAGTTGGTGTACGTGCAGGTAATGTCAGTTGTTCACTTCCGTAAACTTTGTAGGGATAGGGGAAAACTGTTTTCTACAGTACAACCACCATCACATCACGTACATTTAGCAGACCAAATATTTCGGAGGTTGCAGTGACGGAGGAAGATTTCGAAGTGGAACCTTTGGATGGTGATCTTACAGAAGCTCTGATGCATCTCACCATTCCAAAAGGAGATCTGTACGCGATACAAAGAGTTACCAACTAAAAAAAAAAGGTCGTCTACTGTTGAAACTCTAAAAAGTTACGTCATGGTTTCATTAGTGTACCAGACACATGAGGCTCTTCGACTTCGGATGCGGAAAAGACGGAACATACATGTAAAAGTACGAATTTCGCACTTTAACTTTAAAGTAAACGGTGTTCAATCAAACTCACGCTCCCCGAAATAATTCCAACCCAGTGCGATTTGGTAATTTTACCAAGTCCGTCATCTGTAGATATTAACGAAGCTCCCGCAAACAAAGAAGAGGGTTTGGGAGGTCAGGTGTGTTACAAAATTGAAGAGTCAATTCAACCGACTCAAATATTGGTCCGTGATTCAACTTTGCTGCCTCAAGCAATACAAATGTCGGATTTCAAACCACATCAACAGCGTGTTCAAGAATACCTGGCAGCTAGGAAACGATTAGGAATAAAAACCATAAAACGGACTCCGGCGGAATGATCTGGCGGTTTTTAAATTTCCTATTTATCTTCTTTAATATCGGCAAGAATAATCCGCGTCGAAATTCTGGGTATGCATTGAATAGTTCTCCTTAACAGCGGTGCTTCGATAAGTGATATTGGTAGCAAATTCGCTGGGGAAATCTTGAAAACTGCGAACGATCTAACTCTTTCTAAAGAACATATCAATACTGCAGATGGGAAAAGTTAACCTATCCCTGGACATTTGTTCACGAACATATCCTTCAATGGAATTAGAAAAGTATAGAGATGATGGTAGTCCTGTCCCTTATATTTGAGTATCGACTTATTTAATCTTTTTAATATATATATATATATATATATATATATATATATATATATATATATATATATATATATATATATATATATATATATATATATATATATATATATATATATATCAACCTCCATTACAACAGTTTGCAATAGAATTTTCATATACAGATACCTTTTCAACTCCTGAATTTAAACACCAGATATTCGTTTGCATGGATGATCTACTTATAGTTTCATCTACAGCTTTAGATACTAGTTAAAGTTGATAAACATCTGAAGCGAGCGAATCTCACAATTAATGTAGAAAAAGTAAGTTCTTATTACCTAAAGTTAAGTGATGTAGGTATCAAAATTGATAATGAAATAGGGTGCACTGGTTGTCGCGTAATTCACCCTTTTTAGCCTATTATGCTGACTTGACATTGTTCTATAATTTTTCCAAAGTATATTTTGATAATCTATATCTGGTTGAGCAATTATAATCTGCTTATGCAAATTATTTCGATATCGTACTTCGTGTTTAGGAATTATTTCCATATGATTGAGGGTAAGATATTCTTCCATAGATTTTTATATACTTCCTCAAGTTTACGGTTTTAGGAAATCGTCTTTCCATGGCAAATTATCAATATTTGGTTGAATTAGTGAAATTCTATTTTATTTGGTTTTTCTTTGATATATAGTTTCACTAAATATTTTCCATCATCAGTTTTCTGGTCCGTTGTTTCATATAGCCTTTAATTTTTCTTCTGGAAGAATATGAAACCAGTATAAAAATTAACGAATTTAATTTGGTGAGTTGAGAGAAGAATCTTGGTTGTAGGCTTATGTTGACTCTATGCCTTTCTAAAGCATCAAAGCAATTACTCATAAACTTTTGAAAATATTTTTATGTGGCATAATCTTTATCTTTAATGCTTATAGTCCATAATTGTCGACATTCAACATCAAATTTATTCAACAGTATGTAGATTAACCGTGAATCTCGACTTTTCGCGTCATTTTTTATCGCTCTCAACGCTTGTATAACTTCAACAGAAACATCGATTGATTGTCTAAATTTGTTTGCGTTTGGTTGACTTGTTGAGCGTTGTTTCATAAAGGTTTAAAATTTTAATATATAAGGTAATAAAATCCTTTTTCTTATGAGAGCTCTCAACTAATTTTTTCAAAGCCTTCATATAATTTGCATCTGTTGAATTAAAATGACGAATTTTTGCAGCTGCTTCACCTTCCAAAAGTGTCTTTAAAATTTGAAATTTATGTACATTTGAAATTGAGACATTCCCATGTATAGTTCTAATATACAAATCTTGATAAACAACCGCAAATTAAATATAATTCTCTAATACGAATTGTTGGCGATCGAGGTTTAACATTAAATCTTGATTCCCTACACTTGCACTGTTGCTGATCTAGTTGTTTTTGATAAATATCGTCACCAGCAGCGCTCGAATGAAATCAGATCTGTAATGCCTCAGACATATTCTTTTCCCCGTTTAAGTCGTCAATCGGTTTGTGTAAACAGTCAAACTGCCGAGATTATACTCAGTGTCATAGTCACAAAATGCAAAGGGATTTCTTTGTGCGTACATCGTACAAATGGAATGATTTGCCTGAATCAATAGTCTCGAGTGTCTTCAATCCACAAACATTTAAAAAAAGCGTCCACCAACACCTCAAGACCCATGTTGTTGTGGGACCTATGAGGTCATAAAAGGTATCTATGTGTTGTTGTGACACATTTTGTAACTCCCAACACTTTTTATTAAAAAAAAAAAAATATCACTCCACAAAAACACAATTACCTTGTCTTATTGTTAAATGTCGACACTACTTTTTATTGTCTTTTAAAATCAAAATATATATATAAAAAATGTCTATATAATCATATATCCAATCAAATTAAATATATTTTTAATTAAGAAATAAAATTTAAACCGCCTTGCAATATTTTTTCAATATGTTGTAACCACTCCAAAAATTTTCACCTTTTGCAACAATCCAGCTGGATGAGCCTGTGGCAATAACTTCTCATATATTTAAAATAATAATTATAATAACTTCTGCTTTTTTAAATGAAAGAGAAAAGTTGCCTGGAAAAGCGATGATGGTGAAAAAATTTCATTCATTCGCTTTTTCATTTTATATTGATTCTTATTTTTGCATTAATTTCTTAAATAAAAATACTGCCGATCCATGGCAACTTACAGCATTAACCTTTTCTGTTTTGTGGAGGTTAAATTATTTTTAGTTTCTTCGCAAGTTGAATGTAGTAATAGTTCTGCCATATTCATCTAACAATCTCATGAACTTAACTTAAAAATCTTATTTATATTTCTTAAAGCAATTCCGCTATATTACTACTTTATTATTAATGATCAAAGAATAATATGTATCTTTTCATCACATCAGATTTTATTTCAGGCGTGGAAGTAAAACTGAACAATATTCGAGAGTAACATTAATATTTTTATTACTTAGAATCTCGTGTTAATATAAACATATATTAAAGCTGTTAGTATAAGTTAAAATTATTAAATTGAATTGAAAATAGAATTAAATGTTTTACAAAAAATTAACAATCAATTAAAATGAAAAAGCGAATGAATGAAATTTTTAAAGTTTTTTCACCATCATCGCTTTTCCAGGCAACTTTTCTCTTTCATTAAAAAAAACAGGAGTTATTATAATTATCATCTTAAATATATGAGAAGTTATTGCCACAATGCTCCCCCCCTAGTGCCATCGAAGAATGGACGATATAGAAATTATTGTTATACAGCACAAAGGAAGTGAGTAGGGGTACGAGTAGTTCTGCCTGCTCGTGTAATTGTAGATGCAGGGTGGAATAGATATTGTTGAGGAATGAGATTGAATCTAACCTTCTTGGTTGAAACAGTCGCTTTAGCGTCGCGTTTCCTCGCATCTTCAGAGGTAGAAAGGAAAGACGAGGATGTGTCCGGAAGAGTAGAATGGAAGACGAAGTTTCGTCTGCGCGACTGAGATCTGTACTCGAAGTAGGTGAGTTTTGGGTTAAGTCATCTTCAGATTGTTCCCTAAAGCAAGGTTTTAATCTGTCGATGGAAACTTGAATATGTTGACCTTGATGGTAAATAACGAAATTTTTACCATCGCGACTGATGACTTGGAAAGGACGTAGTAAGTCAGTACGTAAGAAGACATTCGAACAAGACTGGAGATTTTTGGAGACGAAAACATTGGATGGACGAAGGTGAGTAAAATGTTGTTTCAATTGTGAAACGAAATCAGATTGTGGAGTGGAGTTAGAATTTTGGCTGAAGAATTCTCCGGGAAGACGTATGTTAGTACCGTAGACGAGCTCAGCCGATGAAGATTGGAAATCTTCACGGAAAGTAATGTCTTATTGTTAAATGTCACTACACTACTTTTTATTGTCTTTTCAAATCAAAATATATATATAAAAAATGTCTATATAATCATATATCCAATCAAATTAAATATATTTTTATTTAAGAAATAAAATTTAAACCGCCTTGCAATATTTTTTCAATATGTTGTAACCACTCCAAAAATTTTCACCTTTTGCAACAATCCAGCTCGATGAACCTGTGGCAATAACTTCTCATATATTTAAAATGATAATTATAATCACTCCTGCTTTTTTAAATGAAAGAGAAAAGTTGCCTGGAAAAGCGATGATGGTGAAAAACTTTAAAAATTTCATTCATTCGCTTATTCATCTTCACGGTGTATTTTGGTTCAATAGACCAGTGGATTACCTTTCCACCGCAAATAAAACCATTTATCGGTTGAGCCGTTCTCTTGTATTTTGATTTCAAACCCACCAAACTTTCTATGCATGGTGCACATATCTTGCACATTTATAAATGAGGCGTCTATTTTTTGTCCATATTTTTAAGATACAATTTAAATGGAAAAAAAATCAGATTTCAAAATATTTAAATATTTGGCTTATAAATAATATTAATTCGTCATAATTTTCTGAATAATATAAAAAATAAGTTGAAATATTAGTAAACTTACATAAAAAAAGGACAAACAAAAAATATTAATTATATAGAATAATTTTTTAGAATCACTAATATTAATTATTAACAAGCGGGCACTTGTTTTTGTGAATCTTCTTATTAACTTTCACAAAAAATATCTTTTGCACATAATTTTAGACGAAAATAAAATAAAATTCATCAAGTTTTACGAAAGTTATATTATCTCATAAAAAGTTAAACAATTATTTTAGAAAATGTTAAACTACTTTTTCACTCTCCATATTTTTAATTCTTTCTTTTTAATTCTTATCATTAAATAAATTTCGTTTCCTTTCGTTTTTTTACTATCCGTTGAACATATGGCTAACGTTTGTGTGCACATATGTGCTAAGGCGTTTTAAGACATGTGCATGGTATAGTGCACATAATGTGTATGACATGTGTTATTTTGTGCACGGAGATTCTGTAACCTGCACAACTAGTGCACATTACAAGCATATTTTCAAATTTTTTTTAAGGAAATGTTACACTGAATTTGAATTTCCATAAATCTTTAGGGCCACCCTAACTGAACACTTTAAATTTTTTTAAAAAAATAAAGAATTTTTATTTCACTTTGTATGCCAAGTATGAAGTCGATCTAAAATGATCAGGTTCAACCTCGGTCGTCCAACTCACTAATTTCATCCACCTCCATTAGTCTAAGCAGTTTCTTGTCGGTTTTATTCATGTTCAGATTTAATCCATACAATCATCCCTTGGAATTTAAAATCCCGTTTATGCAGTCAAAAATAAAACGAAAGTAAATACATTTAATAACGAACCTCAAATGATTTAACAATGTGGTTGTGACGGGGCATAACAATCGTGGAATAATAAAATCTCTTCAGAAAAAAGAAAATTATTTATATTTTTTATTATTTTTTTTATATTTCATATTTTTATCTCTATCCGAAGGTAGGAAAAAAGGACACAGATGTTAGACCATCATTTTTATTACATTATTTTTTTCGGGTGAATATGTGTTTTACTTACGTGTTAAGAATATTTCATCTCAAATATAATGATAAAAATGACTTACGTAAAAATAAAACAAACTATATAGTATATATAGAGTAAAAAACCTGCAAAATGAAAAGGTATATTTTTGGCAAAAATAAAAAAAAAATCAATAAAAAACTGACTAAAGCATAGACAAATAATAATATAAGACAAATGAAGTAGAACAAAATATTCTCTCACTATTTTTATTTTGTTTCAGGATATTAACTATCTAGTGACACCTGTACTCAAGTAGATGATTCGTAATATTTAAAATTAGTGTTATATGAGTATAAAGTTTAACGTTTTTGTTTTTTGGTTTCTATTTATTCTTATATCTTTATGATTATTATTGTTTTTCTAAATGTATTTGTGTAGAACGTTTAAAAAAAACATTTTTTTTAACCAGATTTTTTTTCGAAAGGACAAATATTTTTTGTTGTAATTTCGTATTGTTACGTTATGTTATGTTCGTAGTCGTGTGAAGTGATTTCAATGAAATTTAAATTATTTAGTTTTTGAAGAAAACTTTTTGTTTACATTTTGTTTTGGGAAGCAATTAAATTATGATAAAGATTTTGTTTTTTTATCGAAAAATTAGACAAAATTTAGTAAAATATTTATTTATGATTTTAGTGAATGAAAAGTATAATCGGTTTTTGGTTTTGTTCGAATTATTTTGAATAATTTTCGGATCAAATTTTATTAGATTTAAAATAATAATATCATTTATTGATACAAGGTTATAGCATAACGGAAGTATTTTGAGTTTAGTTTTTAATTGTTTTTATAGTTTTTTTATAATACAAAAAAATGACAATTTGAAAAATCAGTTGGAAGCACTAGCAGATCTCAGTAATTGGGGATCCTGTTTTAATTGCAACGCTAGATAGATGGTTAACTTAGCCAGCAAGACGCGGTGCGCTAAAATAATTTTACAGGACTAACTATTCTAAGCGAATTAGATAAGCAAGAACTTTATGAAGTCCTCGATGATCGGTTATACCGCCGTTACTCGGTCGTCAGAGCCTCGTCAGTTAACCAGCAGGGGAGATTCAAATGCCGTAAATCTCCCGTAATCATTTTTATTATCATATATTTGATCAATTTCTAAGTATAGAATTTCCTGTCTGGATGTATTGGTTCCGGATCTTCATTAGACAGCTTTTTACATTCTAAAGAGATAATTGCGCCTTGAATCTCTTTAAATTGAGCTAAATCATAATCAAATTGAGAATTTGCATCATTTGCTTTTAACTGAGGAGTTATAATTTTCATATTTGCTATATCGTATCGAGTTGTTAAATTCTCGAGCTGAAGGATACTTTTTATAACTGCCGTTACCTTTAATTAAAGCGAACACATTTTAGAAAAATTTAGAAAGGCGAACACATTGTAGAAAAATTATTAATAATATCTTGATTTAATTGAGCAGTTAATATAAAATTAATATTTTCATTATATTTAAAAATTTCATCGGATAGATAAAGTAACGCTGATATATTTTGAGGAAATCCATTAAAAGCATAAATTGCTTTTCTTCGCCCATTGTGATTTTGAATCAAAGTTAAATTTATGGTTATATTATAACCATAAGGTTATATTATAACTATAAGGCATTTCTATTAAAAAAATTTTTTGTTGAATATTATTTCTCGAAAATGGTGATTTATACATATCAGGAAAATCAATGGAACGACTGTTCAAAATGTCAAATAGCTTATCAAAATTTTCAATGAAAATTGCTGTTGCTTCAGCGTTTGCTTTACATGTTTCATCAAACTTATCGAAATACGATGCTGTTCTTATTCCAGCAGCAACAGATCGGCTTAATATTTGGGTCGCATAGCTTACTCTCATTTTAACTAAATTATTTGGAAAAAAATGATTTTGTGTGATTTCAAGAATATTTTTATTGAAACTGGGTGAGCATTCTTTAATCGGCAAACATTTTAATAGAGTTGAACAAGATGAAAGATTGAAACCCAAATATCTCAAAAATTGATAATACGAGGCCGATTTAAAGTATAAAGTATGCCGCTAAAAGTCTTTGGTGCTCAGGCCATTTTTTGGTTTTCGGTTTTTCTGTTAGTCTTGTTTTAATGAATAATTTGGGAATATCTGGGACATCATCAAACTTTTTTAAAATAAAATTTATATCCATCTTTTTATCAGATTTTTGGTTTGTAAAATAAACTGTATCTTTTAATACTAAATAATCTCTTTTTGGCTTTCTGGTATAAATTCTTGAATTTTAACAATCTTTTTTTGTAAAATTTTAAACTTTTCTTTAGACAAACAATTTTTACAAAGTAGTAAATGGTCTAGTGATGATTTATGGCTTGTAGACTTTAATAAATAATGCTCATCAAAAGTATCAAGGATTGATTCTATTATATTTGAAAATGTTTTGGGTCCGTAATAAATTTTAAGCATTTTATTGGGGTTTTAATAACAACGAGTTGTGATGTAAAGCATTTGGAAGTTGATGGGAATTCGGAATTGATAGGAATATTTGTTTTCAGTAATGAGTTTTTCGTAAGCGTAGTATTGCTGTAACTTTTAAAATTGGGGTTGGGTGAAAAAACTGATAAAGGAAGTTCATGATTTTCTGCTGAAAGCTCAATATTTACAGATGGAAAACAATTTTTTTATATGACATCCTCCTGGGCCAAAATAATACGATGTAAAATGACGTCTATATTAATATAATGGGTGTATTAGTTTATTATATTAAGTATGTTGAGCTTCCTCTTACTACACGTTAAACATCATATTATATATTTTTTGACACATTATTTATTTGGTTATTTATTACATTTACTTAATGTAATTACATTGTAACACATAACAATATATAACACTGTATAACTCAGGCCACTATTTGAGTGAAACTTTCTCTATTAACTCACGTACACTGAATATATATTAGTTTTATTCTTTCAATTTCTTTCGTAAGAAACTGCAGCGTCAGGCGCTTGGAATATGATATGATTTTATGAATATACTTTAATGCTGATAATGTTATTAAAGTATAGTGTAACCCTTATGGTCAATCACTACACGTCTACATAAGAAATGATTACCTTTATCTAAATCGTTTAGGTTTGTTTTTTTAATCCACAGATAAAAGTCATTTGTCCCAAATTTTGAAAAATAAACAAATTTTTCCTCTGGATGAGTTTCACTAGACACTTCACAATATTTTAAAACACATCGTTTTTTAAAGTTATTTTTCATTTTATTTAGAAAAATTTTCTCTTTCGTAAGGTAATTAAATAAAATAAAATGAAATGAATCACAATCGTTTAAGATTTGGCAATTTAAACAATTTTAAACTTAAAACAAATAAAACTTTGAAAAAAAATACATATGTATATTAAACTGTAAGTTCAACTATGTATCACTAAGATTTTGCAATTTTTACAAACATTGAAATATTTAAAATTTAAAACTTTTTATAATATGTTTAATTAAAACTCTCGTAATTAAGCTTAATTGTCACGAAAATTATAAACAAATAATAGACTCTAGAAAAAAAAGTTTAGTTGCCATACCAGTAAAAATACAGAAAAATTTAAAAATAACAGGAATAATCAAATTCAAATTTTTATAAAATTTTAAAATTAAATGTCAGCAATGAATGAATGGGTCCTCAAACATTAATTATCAGTTATTTTAAGGTTTTCTTGCCAATATAAACAAACTGTAGATAATAATATTTTGCCGGTTTTTGTTTGTCTTTCCTGCAGCCAAATTCTGTAACTGTGAAGTGGTGAAGTGTTAAAAATTTCTTCATTTCGATTTTATCATTAATTTTTTATCATATTACCATTTTTGCGATTCTATATGCGATTAGAGTGTTAAAAAACCTAATAGCAAGCCCCGCACTGTCAAACGTCAAATATACATAAAATTAAATGTTTATTTTAAGTTTGAACACAATTTAAACGTAAATTTTTACAAATTTAGATATATATATATAACTATTTTAGAAATTAAATTTGTAAAGTTAATCTGCATTTAATTTAGAAATGCAATTTTTAAAAATCAAATCGCATTGACGTTATGCTGTTTTTTGTCATAATGTCAATAACAACAAAAGAAATGATTTCATTTCATTGCCAAACAAAACGTCAGTGTTAACTTTATTGTTTTAAAACTTCACCCGATTAGATATTTTTGTAGTGAAGTGATAAAAAACTTATCACCTCCCCACTTCACAGTTACAGAATTTGGCTGCTGATATTAGTTTTCAGGCTTATATACTTATGTAATTATATTTTTACTTAAGCAATGGACTTGGACCAATGGAATTTTTACATAAGCAACGGTCTTGGATCAATGGACCTTTAACATAAGCAATGGAAAAAATGGATTTAAATATCATTAACAATTGAGAAATTATAATTGAAATGAGAGGGTTGGGCAACGCTTAAATATATTATACTTGAAAATGTAACTGTAACAATGTAATGTCAATAAATTTCATTGTTCGAATAAACTAATTATTGATTTATTGGTTTGCTGCTCCTTTGTTACGTTTACTTGTGGAATATGGTTGGGTTTCTGTTCAATGTTCAGTTATTTTCTGTCTCGAGTTAAATATGTGATCGTTTATGTTAGTAAGGATAAGTAGAGAATTATTATTTAAATTTAAATATATAAATCCCTACAAATGTTTATAGTGACTAATTTCTAACTAATTTCCTGTTTTTTACTAACCAACCCTAGCCAAATCATTTTCCTTACCAATCTTATCCAAAACCAGAACCTATTCTAATCCAAAATCCCAGGGGGTGCAAGGAGCTATCCATAAGTTAGATCAAACGCCATCCTCACCTGCCTGCCGTGCACCCTGCTTGTAACTGACGAGGCTCTGACGACCGAGTAACGGCGATATAACCGATCACCGAGGACTTCATAAAGTTCTTGCTTATCTAATTCGCTTAGAATAGTTAGTCCTGTAAAATTATTTTAGCGCACCGCGTCTTGCTGGCTAAGTTAACCATCTATCTAGCGTTGCAATTAAAACAGGATCCCCAATTACTGAGATCTGCTAGTGCTTCCAACTGATTTTTCAAATTGTCATTTTTTTGTATTATAAAAAAACTATAAAAACAATTAAAAACTAAACTCAAAATACTTCCGTTATGCTATAACCTTGTATCAATAAATGATATTATTATTTTAAATCTAATAAAATTTGATCCGATAATTATTCAAAATAATTCGAACAAAACCAAAAACCGATTATACTTTTCATTCACTAAAATCATAAATAAATATTTTACTAAATTTTGTCTAATTTTTCGATAAAAAAACAAAATCTTTATCATAATTTAATTGCTTCCCAAAACAAAATGTAAACAAAAAGTTTTCTTCAAAAACTAAATAATTTAAATTTCATTGAAATCACTTCACACGACTACGAACATAACATAACGTAACAATACGAAATTACAACAAAAAATATTTGTCCTTTCGAAAAAAATCTGGTTAAAAAAAATGTTTTTTTTTAAACGTTCTACACAAATACATTTAGAAAAACAATAATAATCATAAAGATATAAGAATAAATAGAAACCAAAAAACAAAAACGTTAAACTTTATACTCATATAACACTAATTTTAAATATTACGAATCATCTACTTGAGTACAGGTGTCACTAGATAGTTAATATCCTGAAACAAAATAAAAATAGTGAGAGAATATTTTGTTCTACTTCATTTGTCTTATATTATTATTTGTCTATGACTAAAGTCAGGGAATAAAAAAAAACATAACAAATCGTTGCATGTGATAAATGACGTGATTTATGGAATTAAATGAAATTAAATTACATTTCACTTGTTTATAAAAATAAAAACCATAAATTTGTTCGTTTTTAGGGAATCCAAATGATCACAACTCAAAAGACAATTTATAATGCTCAAATTTTGTGAAACGCGACAAAAATGCTGGTAGTATTTATTCGAAAGTTTTGTCTGTTTCAATTATCGTCTACAGCGATCTATGTAGATTCAAATGTTTTCTAATTTTTGTAAGAAAATCCTTTTTACTTCACCACAATTTTAAATTGTGTGAAGTTTAGAAGTCGATAGATTTCGAGAAAAAAAAATCTTACATACCCCAAATTTTGTTTTTCTTTTGTTTTAGACCACCCTCTATCTAAATGGCCAATAAAAATTTTGGTGTACGTCTGAGTGTGGGTGGGTGGTTGACCTTCCTGCGTAGGATCTTGTTGAAACTTTGGCAAATGATATAGGTTCACTTGAAAACAGTAGATCTGGATTCATTTAAAATTTTAACAAAATGGCGTGGGGCTCCCGAACACCTCTAAGTTTAAATCTTGAATAACTTCTAATTCCGGCTTATGATCTTATGGAAACATGGTATATAAGGTTTTAGTACTGTTTCCAATATTTCTGCATACCAACTTCCTGTTTGTCACTTCCGGTTAAAAAGTTTTTTTTTCAGGTGTTTATCCCTACTGTAGCCTACAATTACCGATCGATTATCATGAAACGTTGGTAAAAGCTTTCAAGTAACATGAGAAAGATTTTATCAGCTTTTGGAGTACATCGGTTAAAGGGTTGGGGGTTCACCATACAACAGGTGGTTTTTTCCACTATGTTTTTTATTTTAATAATAATTTATTTAAAATAAATTTAATAATTTTTCTTAATACAACTTTTTAAAATAATAGTTTGTAACATGTTTCAATCATAAATGGTCATTCTCAAACATTTGAAAGTATATAATATAATAATATAATATTTTCATACTTTTAATATAAAATTTTCAAATGTTTGAGAAAGACCATATATGGTTGAAACATGTTACAAAATATTATTTAAAAAAGTTGCAAAAAGAAAAATTATTAAATTTATTTTAAATAAACTATTATTAAATTAATTTACACAACTTGGAGACCAAACCATCATTATTTTAATTTATTCAACCAAATTAAAATGTTTTAAAATGTTTTTTATGTTTGTTGGGAGCATACAACATTCGTTCGGTAATGAATTTTGATAACACTTTGCAAATGACACTCTGCATCCTTGCAAATATGTATGGCAAGGAACTGATTGATTTTTAAGCGATAGTTAACAAAGTGGTGGTAAGCCCCCAAACACCTGTTTTTTTAAAAGTTCAATAACACCTGTACCTGAAAATCGAATTGGATGAAACTTGGTACATACGCATTAAGTACGATTCACAACAGTTCTGCATCCCAACTTCCTGTTTTTCACTTCCGATGAAAAATTTTAGTAATTTTTTGAGGTTTTTTTAGTGTTATGCACACTACAGCCTACAATAATGAAGTGATTATGATGAAACCTATGAAAAAGATTCCAATTAGTGTGAGAAGATTAGTTATCATCTTTTGGGACACTTTGATCCAAGTGGCGGGGGGTCTACCATACAACTGCTGACTTTTCACACTTTGTTTTTAAAGTTTGTTGTGAGCATACAGACTTCATTCATGAATCAATTTTAGGGTAGTTCTACACACGAAGGAAGAAAATGGAGCTAATTACGGCACGACATGTTTTTTGCGTTTAAGTTCTGGCAACTAGTTTTAGTTAAAGTTGATGACGTTCTTTCAACGTTTCTGAATGTGGCCAGTCAAAAAAAAAAAAAAATAAAAAAAAATAAAAAAAAAAAAAAAACACAAAAATACAAGAGTCAAAATTAAAAAATATCCTTCTTAATCCTAAATTAACTCAAAATTGTCTCAATATTATCTCAAAATACGAAATAAACATTTAACTAAGTCTGCCCGCATTTAAATCTTCCAGGGGACTGATAATTTATCAGTATTTCGTTTAAAAATGACATAATTACGTCTAAAACAAAAAAATAAACGGATTCTATACCAAGGCAATTCATATTTACGACGTATAAAATTACAAAATTACCTGTAATTAAAATACTTTTTACGAAAATGCTTGCCAGGGGACTGATAATTTGACTGGACAACACACGATCTTCCTACTAATGATGACTGTTTTGAATGATAAAACCTCGGACTAAGTAAAACACTTTCAATATTATATTTATTGAACTTTAATTAATTCCTGTGACGAGCGATAACTTGATAGAAATATGAATTTCCAATATTTTCAATGTGTTTTGATTGGGAAGGAGAATAATAACAAATTGGTGGGACAAACTTTAATAGGATATATCTAATATGAAATATAGAGTTATGTTATGATTATTTACACATTATTAAAGCACCATTATTCAAAATTATTACTACAGAGTAAATTTGTCTCTACACACTTAGAATCATTGATTATTTAGTTTACCAGCTTTGAATTTCAAGGTGGGACACGCCAGGGGACTGATAATTTGACGTTTTGAATAATTTTTTTTCTAAGACGTATATTTCGAAACGGGTTTATTTTGGGTGACCAGCTAGACATAGTTAAGGTTTACAAATTTCATGTGAAAACAAATTTTTTTTTTTCATATTAATATACGAAATAAGCAGAGCCGTCCAAAATTCCTATGTTTGTAGAACTACCCTTTAATGACACTTTGAAAAAGATGGAGACTTTAATGAAAAAGAACTGATTAGTTTTTCGACAATATTGGGATAATTGGTGAGGGCTTCCCGTTTGAATGTTTGTTGGTTCATTCAACATTCCTTCGTGAATGAATTTTAATTAAACTTTGGAAAAAGATGCAAATATGTATGGCAAGGAACTGATTAGTTTTTTAGTGATAGTGAACAAAGTGGTAGGGGGTCCGCCGAGCACCTGGTTTATTGGAAGCTTAATAACATCTGTATCTGATAATTGAATTGGATGAAACTTGGTACAAAAACATTTAGTACGGTTCACAACACCTCTGAATGCCGACTGTTTCCAGAGCTTTGGTGAAGTCAGCCTATGCATCTGCGTCGCAATATTTTGTCATACTTTAACATCATAAAAGTTTCATGACCGTGATTACAGATATTTTTATATGCACAGTTTTGGAAAATTATCTTTTATATTTCAATCTTCTTCAGTATCGTCCCAGCAGGCTACGATCATGATTCATTATACTGAGTGAAATAAAGTATTATAGAGATAAATTAGAGATATTCAATTCATTATATTTTATCCCTAGTGGTGGATAGTCCTCCTAGGTCGATCACATGTCGCACTGACTGCTACCATGGGATACTTACTCATATATCAAGCAATTTGTGATCTGTGAATAGATGTGTTCCAAAAAAAAATTTTTTGTTGTCAAAATGGTTCGAGTCAAGAGGAACAAAAATTCGCGTCCACCCAAAAACGCATTGAATCTCAGGACAGGACATTATCATTTTTCTTACTATAGATGCCTATTTCCCGATAAAATTTTCATATTAAACATGTTAGACTAGTGTCTACAGTCCTCAGAGTAATGCGTCAGAGAGGGTGAATAGATCGGTCTTCGCTGTTATACGAGCGTATGTGAAGTGTCAACACACAACAAGGGATTCTCTTTTAAGGCGATAGCTTATGTCTTGCGAGCCTCAAATGGGAAAACATATCAACTTATGAAATGCCTTCAACTTCAATGAAATGCTCGAAGGGACTGTTAACGAAGATCATTATTGTTCGGACCATTTGGTCTTACCCAGGAGTCAAGTTCAAGCAAATCTTAAATCTGTGAGCTCGTTTAAGAAAATTTTCACCCCACCATTTCACCTCTTCGTGTGGCAACATCATTTGAGTGACGCAGCCAACAAATTCTTTCCAAAACTGGCATCAAAATTTATGCCTGCAATAATCGAATCCTGAATAGGCATCATGCTTTACGAATGTAAAAACCTGGATGGTAAAAGCATCGGCGTTCATAATGTTAAGGATATTAAAGCATAATCTTTCTGTACTGCTTCACTGAAAGAAAAAACTCGTTCACTACAACCTCAATTTGTGACATCCGAATATTTTTGTCACATTAAGTTCAAAACTCAGTTGTCCTACCCGCTTCTATTGGTTAATAAATTGGTATGAAAACTATAAAATTAGTTGCTTCAACCGCACTTAAAATGCTTTACAGTTGTTGGAACATAGTATTTCGTTCAAGTTCAGTATAGTATAACTTTTCTTATAATTTAATTTCGATAAACTGTTTGGAAGAGGGCAAGACAAAAAAGTTATAATAAAACTTAAAAAATGCAATTATTTTGGCTCGTCAAAAAAATTTCACTTATTTAGGTAGCAATCACATAAACAAACATTTGTTTTTATGATTAACTAATTAATTAAAAATATAATCAACATCTTAATGTATTAAAAAACGTGAGAATAACAGGATATTTTTTAGAAATAAAATAGCTTTTTTTCTTACATCTGGCAGCACAAATCGCATTTTAAACTATAGATATTTTTTCACCATCACCTCTCATAATGACTTAAAATTATAAACAATAGTCAGGAAAAATTAATTTCTTCTATTTAGTTTATATAATTTATAAAACTTTGTATTTTATGTATGTTAAATCAGACCACAAGTTTTACCACATTTTTCACTAACAATAAATAGATCAAAACTGATTTGTATTGTATTCTCAAATAAACTAGTTCAACAATTTGAACAAAAAATTGACACTTAACTCGAAAAATCAAACAATTTTTTAAAATACGATTTAGAAAGATTTCCTCGTATAACAGAACAATAAACAGTAAACACACTATACAAAATGGAATGTTTACTTTAACAAAGATAACATCTCAAACTAAAGAAGAGAAAGAATAAAATAACTCAAAATATAATAAACATAAAAAAAACGATATTAGCTGTGGCAACCGAATAAATCTGTTGTATATACCAATTTCAAGATTAATGCCGTAATTGTGACAACTAAATCAGCAAGAAAGAATTGTTGGCAATCTACAAACGAATTATTCATTTAGTGTAACCGAATTTGAGTTATCAACACTATCAACACGAATTATTCATTTAGTGTAACCGAATTTGAGTTATCAACACTAAATTAAGTTATCAACACACTCGACAATATTTTTGATTGTTGTCGAGTGCAGTCGCAAAAAATTTTGTTCTATAAAATTAAAATAAATTAAAATTAAATAACAAATTGTAAAATAAACGGGAAAGTTTGTTTAAAAAAAAAAAAATTTGGTTATCATCGAAGTGTTATAATCACATAATAATGACTCGTAAAACAAACCGTAATCAAGTCAGAAATTGTAGTGATTTCTTAAGCTCAACTAAAGCAAATGTGTCTCAATCAGTCTGTGAAATTTGTAATTTTAACTTAGCAAAAAAGGATAGAAAAGTTCAATGTGAAACGTGTAAAAAAATATTTCATGTGGAATGTGCTAACGTTAATCGTATTACTTACTCCAACATTATAGAGAAAAAAGTCAAATTTAATTGTACTAACAAATGCGGTAAATCTAACGCCAAACGCTTGCCATCAACAGAAAACATCGATAGCGATAACGGTTTCACCACTGATGACGAACTAGAGGGCTCAAACAATGCTGCAAAATTAGATAAAATACTTAAAATAAACAAAGAAATGCAAAAAATTCTTTTAAATTACATAAAACTCGAAGAACGCGTTGCGACCTTAGAAAATGAAATTGTTGAACTTAAACAAGAAAAACTTAATGATCATGTAGTTTTTGGTGGTATATCTCATTCAACGGAACAAACTGATCTAGATATCGTCTTAGAAATCACAAAAATACTGCAGGTTCCAGTGACCAAGAGCGATATTATGGAAATTCGAAGAAGCAAAAAAGGAAAGTCAGAAAATGTTAAAAATGCAAATCCTCCAATTATTGTACAGTTCATCTCACCTATTTTCAAAAATAAATTGATGAAAGCAAAAAAAATTCATGGGTCAATATTTACTCATCAAATTACAAAAGAAGTTAATTTAGAAAAACAAGTTTTCTTATCCTCATTTCTCACAATGCACAATGTCGAATTATTGAATTATGCAAAAAAATTAAAAAATGAAGGCTACAAGTATGTATGGTATGATAACTTTAATAATCATGTTTTAATTAAAAAAAATTCTGATTCAATTACTACGGTAATTAAATCAAAAAATCAAGTTGACGAAATTATTAAAAATAAATTATAATTTGCCAAACTCTAACACAAACAAAAATCATGGATTGCACACCTTATAATTTAGTTGATTGTATTGACATTAAGTATTGCATTAATAAAACCAACAGTAATTTTGATTCTAACTTGAATATTGTTTATTTTAATGCTCAAAGCATTAGAAATAAACTCGCTGACATAAAATATTTAATATCGTCATATAGCTTTGTTGTTCATGTAATTGTTTTAACGGAGGTTTTTGTTAATAAAAATGAAATTAATTTGTATAAAATTGATAATTATACTTCATATTTCTCTACTAGAGAAGACAAGAGAGGTGGTGGTACGGCAGTATATGTAATTGATAGTATTAATTCAGATTTAGCTTTTGATTTATCTTTTAATTTAAATAATTTTCTTATGATTAAACTCTTAAACATTGATTGCAATATCTTAGCCGTATATCGTCCTCCGTACAGTAATATTGATATGGTAAATGAATTTCTTTTGAAATTTGAAGAAATCGTACAAAAAAACAAGAATACTTATATAATTGGGGATTTCAATTTCAATTTACTTAACGAGCACGACAATGTTGTACAAGCATATAACAATGTAGTACTTTCTAACGGATACATTATCCTTAATAAGATTGATTCTGAATATGCTACACGTATAACCAATACTTCAAGAAGCATTCTTGATCATATTATTACTGATATTGTTACTCTAAAGTTTTATTTTTCTATCAATGATAGTGTCATAGGAGATCATCAAATGTTGGTATTTAGTATCGCCAAGGACAACCTAAATATTGCAAAAACCATTTCCAAAACCAAAACAGTTTTGGAATATGATAAAATTGATAAAGAATTATTTTCAAGGATGATAAATGATGCCGAAACATTTGATGATCTAATGAATCTTTGTTCGTCAACTATTCAAAATCATACTAAAACTATAAAAAAAAATATCCCTATCATAAAAGCTGATCCATGGATCTCAAATGAAATAAAACTATTGCAAAGAAAAAGAGACAAATTTTACAAATTGAAGTGTAAATACAAAACTAACGCTTATCTAAAAGACAAATTCAATACTTTAAAGAAACAGTTAAAAGATTTGGTAAAGCAATCCGAAACAAAATATTTTGAAAATGAATTAAACAATAATGACTTTAGAAAGGTTTGGCAAATTATGAACAAACATGTCTTCAAAAAAACTAGAAATACAAATAATATAGCACTTGCACATGAGAATAAAGTATCTACTGATACAAAAATAAATTGTAATATATTTAATAAATATTTTGTTAATTGTATTAAGTCAATTATTCCAGATAGTGATATAAATATTGATTTTATCTTAAGTCAGCAGGACGATAACACTATTGAAATTGTAAGCCAAACAAACCAAGATGAAATCATAGACATAATCACAAAACTAAATCAAAGATCTGCTGTAGGATACGATGGAATCTCGGTGAGATTTTGTCTATATTTTAAAGATATTTTAGTACCCAAATTGTGCAATTTGATAAACATCGCAATAGCAAAACATGAATTTCCAGACTGCCTCAAAACAGCGTTGCTGATTCCTATCCACAAAGGTTCGACTAAAACAACTGTGGGTAACTATCGGCCAATTTCGCTATTGAGTACTTTCTCCAAAATTTTTGAGAGTGTTCTTTTCCGAAGACTAAACAAGTTTTGTCAAGCAAACAACATAATAAGCAACCATCAATATGGATTTTGTGAAAGATCAAGTACACTATCTGCTGTCTCTGAAATCGTAAGTGATATCAAAATAGGGCTTGACAAAAAGCAAATGGTAGCATGTCTCTTTATTGACCTACAAAAAGCGTTTGACGCAGTCTGCCATATGATCCTAATTAAAAAACTATATGAGATTGGTATTAGAAACAATAGCTTAAAAATGTTTCTTAGCTACTTAAACAATAGAAAACAGGCAGTTAAAATAGATTCAATTGTTGGTGACACTGAAAGAATCACGTATGGAATTCCTCAAGGCTCTTTACTTGGACCACTTCTTTTTAATATTTATATAAATGAAGCACTTTCACTCTGTTTGAGTGGTAAGGTCGTAATGTTCGCAGATGACATGGCCATAGCATATAATGAAAAAACTTGTAGTGACCTTCGACTTAAAATGCAATCAGATCTTAATCTAATATCCAACTGGGTTGACTGTAATCACCTGAAAATAAATGAATGTAAAACTAACTATATGATATTTACAACCAAAAATAAATGTTTGACGGAATTTTCTAATTTTGATCTATATGTTAATAGTAACAAGATAAAAAGAGTCTATTCCGCCGAATACTTAGGACTTTCCATTGATCCTTATCTCAATTGGAATAATCATATAACCAAATTAAAAAACAAAATTCGCACAACCAATTTCATTCTGTATAAAATGAGAAATATACTACCAATAAAAATTAAATACTTGATATTCCATACGCACGTTCTAAGCCATATTAGGTATCTGCTTCCAATCTGGGGCATTACAGCATGTGCGAGGATCCAGGAAGTTCATGTATTGCTAAACAAATCGTTAAGAAACGTAAAAAATTTACAGTATAACTGTGCTACTGGTCTACTGTACAACAAAGATATTCTACCTGTACAAAAACTAGTAGACTTTGAGATATTGTTCCTTATCTTTAAAATCAAACATAATCTCATTAAACAAAACTTTGAATTTCGCAAAGTAAGTTCTCTTCATGATTATCCTACAAGATATGCAGATCAGCATTTTATTATCCCTTATTTTAGAACCGCCGGTGGTCAAAGTTCTATGGTTTATAAAGGCTTATTAATGTATAACAATCTTCCTGATGACTTAAAAGATGAATCCAGAGTCAGTTTATTTAAATCAAATTTAAAATCATATATATTTGAAAATTAATTCTAAGTATGCTTAAAATAAAAAATGTGTACGTTTGCTTAAGTTTAGTTACAAAAATTAAAACGTATGTCTAAATTATATAACCCTAATGTTAAGTAAAATCTAAGTAAATACAAAAGCTAATTTGTCTGTTCTCGATAACTTATTATATTAAACTTTACTATAATTATTTGCACCTAGCACAATGTGCTTTTGCAAATATATAAATCGTTTATAAAATTTTATATTTTTATATTGTTAAATTATGTATTAAACCAATAATAAATAAACAAAAGCTAGAAAAAAAAAAAAAAAAAAATAAATTCAGTTATAGAGGACGAATCGCAATTACTTTAAACGAATTTTGATTGAAATAACTGCAAGTCTGTTACTATAACCTTTTATTGATCCTCACAACCACATTGCTATTAAGCTTTTCTTTTAGTGTTCCTGCAGTTTTCTCTATTTCGTTGTTTTCCACTCTTGTAGCGGTTTTGAATTAAAATAATTATTTAAAGTAATGTTTTAAGAAATTATTATGAAAAGTTTTTAACGATTTTCCGATTTGAATTAAAGTGTTTTCCCTGGAAAGTGCATTTTTAATTTTAAAAAAGTATGTACCCCAAACATGCCAAAATGTCAATCGGCATTTTTCGAAACCTGCCGAACGAAAAAGCGGCCGAATCGAGGAAAATGGCAAATCAAAAGTTTTAAGACTCGTCAAGGATAGGCGCCTCACGAAGTATAAAATATGTGGTAATCATCAAATGAAATCGACGTGGGCCCAGAGATTATATGGTCCTAGCCAAAGTGAAGATAATCTATTTTTCCTTACTTTATTCTTCAACACAACAAGCTCGCTAACATGAAATTCGATTTCCCTTATGTGTTGCGTTCATAAGATTGTTTCGATTTGATTTTGGCTTGAATTAAGTTACTTCAAGCAACGTTATGCGATTGTTGCATTCTATATTTTAATTCGGAGAGATAGCTATCATAGTTGTAAACGACATCTTAGTTTGTAGATAAGGAACTGGGAATTTGGGGTTCCTCACCGAAAAGTTATTCAACAGGCATACATTTAGTTGATGTATGTGGTTTTGAGTTGTAACAAAACATTGCGTAAGGTATACATCTCAATTAGAAACGTCCGATTCAAAAAAGTTGCTTACATATTCCACAATAGTTTTATGTGAACGCTCAGTTGAACCATTTGTTTGTGAATGATAAGAAGTGGATTTAAGTTGATTGATTTTTAAGCTTCCATAATCGGTTAACATTTCTAATGGTGATACGTAAATACATATGAAATGTTCAACAAAACCTTTAGCAACCATTTCAGTTTCATGGTTTGTTAACACAATATTTGGTAAGATCGTCGTCTAGCGTTAATTTACTATCCGAAAGAGTTGTAGGAAGTGGTGTAACAAGGTCCATAAAAAGTTTATCGAAGGGTTTTTTTGAGGTTGTAGTAATCTTCATTGGTATTTTATTTACTCTACCATGTTTGTTTTTCTGACAAACGTCACATTGTTTAATAAATTTTTTGACTAACGTTGCCATTTTTGGAAGTCTGTAAAATATTTTTAATCTTCGAATAGTACCATAAACGCCTTGATGACCGCCAAGAGAGTTTAAATGAAATTCCTTAATTTCCTTTGCGATATCATTTGCATCTTGTAACTCGATAATTTTTGGATTATCGATTGCTATATCAGATTGGATTACTGGTTCAGCAGAATGCGGAGACAAAACTGCGGACAGCTTTAAATTGTTTAAATTAGTTTGGTCAAGATGTGAATTAGTATTTGTATAAAATTTTGTAGTCAAATTCATCTAGTTTAATACGTCAACGAATGAGACGAGAAAAGGATTTTTGACACTACACTAATCAATAGATTGTGATCTGTAAAGATATTAAATTTTTTACTGTAGAGATATGTCCGAAAGTGTTCACATGCCCACAGGATTGCCAATAACTCTTTCTCAATCGCAGAGGAGTTCTTCTTAGCCTTATTTAAAATGCGACTATCGAAGGCTTATGGGAGATCTGCATTAACCTGAAATTGTGATAAAATAGCCCTAAAACAAATTCCCGAGTAAAATCTGGAAACTCTAAGACTAGAGGATTTATTAGAAATTTCTAAGTTTTTCAAAGGCTTCATTATAGAATGTGTCCCAAACAAAACTCGACTCTTTCTTTAGAAGTAAGGGTAAAGGTTTTGAAATAACAGAAAGTCTATCACTTTTTCTGTAATCTCTGGTAAACCAAGAAAACATTTAATTTCTTTTGCGTTTTTAGGTTTAGGGTAATTTTTAATTGATGAAATTTCCTTTAGGTCAGGTTTGATTCCAGAGGAAGTTATAATGTGTCCAAGATAACAAATTCCCTTCATTAAGAACCGACATTTAATTGGGTTTACTTTCAAACAGTTTTTTCCAATAGTCTCAAAAATGACTATTAGTTTCTGATTGTGATCACATAAATTATAACCATTCACAACTACGGCATCCAGCTAGACAAAACATTTCAAACCAATTAGTCTAGATAGAATAGTATTCATAAGTCTTTAGAAGATTGAAGATGGCCCCTTCAGACCGAATGGCATTCTTTTAAACTGGTAGTGCTCCGAAGCTACATTCTCCCGATTCTGAGGTTGTAACATAACCTGATGGTATCCGCTTGCGAGATCCAGAGTAGTGAAATATTTTGCTTTGACAAGTTGGTCAAATATTTTGGTTATATTTGGCAAGGGATAAACATAATTGATAGTGATATAATACAGCTTCCTCTAATCGACGACAACCCGCCACTTATTACTACCATCACTAGTTTTCTTTGGAACAATAAGAAGTGGCAAATTCCATGGACTGTTACTTTTTTCTATGATGTCATTTTGTAACATCTGATTAACTTGATTATTAATTTTCATCTTTGTAGACTCAGGGACTCGATATTGCTTGACATGAATTAGTTTTGCATTTTAATGATGATAAATTAATTGCAGGTCCCAAACATTATTATACACAATCTTTTTTATTGATGCTAAAAATGTTTAACAACTGGTAATTAATTTACTGTTGAAGAATTATTTAAATAAATTTCGAATTTGCCGAATTCACGGTCCCAATCCTACCGCTGTCACCAAAATATGTAGCGGTTTTGAAGACACTAGGAGGTATTGATTAAGTTAGCAAAAAAAATTATTTATTTATCATTTTATTATTTTGTATTTGTTAAGATAAATATCCTTTGCTTTCAGAATCGAGATCTTTACCGATTATTTAAAATTTTGGTTCAATTATTTTACATCATACAATTCCCCCTAATTTATATTTTAAAAAGTAGAGGGAGAATGTTAGGGCATTCATAACACTAGGGTTCACATTATAACCTTACATCTCTTGTTCGTATCGAGAACCCAATTAATCGTAATTGGCAATAGATAAATAGTCCTCGTTTGTCTATAACGGTGAATGCCCCTGTAGTGCCAAAGGGTTTCCCTCTTCACACTACTTAGTAATTAAATTGTAGTGCAACTGTTGTTTAGTCTGTCACTACTAAATTATGAAATGTACTGTAATATTTGTTTGTACACTACTTAGTAAAATGAAGATGCCGTTATGTAGTACTAATATTTTGTTTGATGATCCACTACTTATATTATTAACGGTGTTGTGGAATCGTTTGGGCACTGTTATTTAATACAAAAGATGTAACGGAATTCTAGTTTATATTTGTTTTTTAGTTACACAATCACTTATGTTCTAGTTTATAATTAACATTAACAGATAGTTCACAATTTTCAGAAACTTTTGACTTATAAACTATTTATTGTATTTTAGAAAACCGTAGTAGATTTTTTGTTCACTTTCACGGCATTCAACTGATGAACATGTAACGTATTTTATTGCTAGTTATATTCTGAACGACTTTCTTGATTTGTACTTTTTAAAGATATAACCGAAATGACTGATTTTATTTATTTTTGTGAAAACTGACTGAATTTTTAAGTTTTACTGACTCACTTGTTGTAAAATTGACTCTTCTTAAATTAATTAAATAATTGTTACTGAACGACTGTGTGATTATTCATTAAAATATTACTTATATAATTAAAAAATGATTACTCGTTGCTTATTGTTTTTGAAATCGAAACAACTGACCTACTGATTTTGTTTTAATTAAATTTTATTTAATGCCAATGTCGCGAATTGATTTTATTTAAATTAAACGATATTAAAAAATATTTTAAAATAACCCAGAAAAATGTAATTAAAAGGAAGGTTATGAAATATTTGTTTTCAATTTTAATAGAGTTTTAGGTCAATTGTTTTTATATTCATGGGTAGGAATTTAGAAGATATTGCGAATATACTTTGAGAGGTTGTTGTAGGAAAACTATGTAATTTGTTTTACTACATCCCTCCCCCACGGAATAAAAAATTTTGTTTTCATCGTTAGAGCTAGTTAACGATGAACACAAAATTTTACCAAATTATGTTTGCTTTTGAGAAAAAGGAAAGAGAAAAAAAAATAAGTGAGTAACGTTATCTTAGTCTTATCTTATAAATATTGAATAAATTATGTTTTTATCGTCGTAATAAAATTAAGAGGGGCCTTATAATTATAATTTGTATTATAATAATATGTATTTATATTAATTTAATTTTGTTTAATCCATGCTATGCACTATAAATATTTAATAAATTTAAACGGTTTACAATTGTTTTTGGGCCGTCAGGTTAGATTACTTGTTCCTGTTTAATTAATTCTGTATGATTACGTTTTGAGTGAACGACGATATATGGTAAATTATTTGTTTTCATTTTTGTTAAACTTTTCGTTACGTTTTGATTGCTTGCGTATCTTAAAGTTAATGTCTAAATATAATATGTATTTATGCTAATGATTATTTATGCTTAAAAATAAAGTTGAACTTGAAAAATAATGTAAATAAATGTTATGAAATATGAACACATAGTTGTATAGTAAATAAAATTTGTCGTAAACTATTTGTTTTTGTTTCTGTTAAAAATTATGTTTTGATTGGAAAATTGATAGCTTGCGTATCTTAAAATTATTGTCTTATATAATATGTATTTTATGGTAATGATTATTTAAGATTAATGATTTTAGAATTATTATTTTTATTGATTGTATTGATTATTGATCGGAATCAGTATTGGTAATAAGATTATTGTTTTTCGATTATTATGTTTCTTGTATATTGTATAAATTGTAAGTATAAATTGTTTAGATTTGACTTATGCTTAAGGCTAGTATTAGGTTTAGGATAAGTTGGTACGATTGGCTTATGGTTTAAGTTAATATTGGGTTTAGGATAGGTTTGTTGATTGGGTTATGGTTTAAGTTAGTATTAGGTTTGTTTGATTAACTTGTGGTTTAGATTAGTATTATGTTTAGGATAAGATGATTTGGTTTACCTATGCTTTAGGTTGGTTTAAGCGTTGGTTTAATTTGATATTTTTTAGAAAGCTGTTGTTTTTAAAAATGTGAAAATTTTATCGTTAGAAAGTAATTTTGAAGGAAAGTTATTTCCAATTTGATTTATGTGTTTGATTAATAAATATGTATTGTCCTGAACAACGGTTATGTAAATTTTTGCAATGAAGTTGAAAACTTCTCCTTTGTCGAATATGATTTTACGAGATGCTGGTAGTAAATTATTGTAAAAACAGACAGGATATTTTTGGAACAGATTTTCAAGCCAATTAACTGAATTAGACGAATACGAATGAAATTGTATTATATTGGAAGTTATGGAAGTTATAATCGGAAGTGTAAGTTGTAAGGCAATAGTTTTCTTGACATGAATACACGAAAGGCTAAGATATAGTAGAATTAATTTCAGTTTGAAAAGTTGTAATGAACAGTGTATCCGATTTTCAATAGGTCTGGATGGAGTGGTACGAAAACATTTCTGGTTTTGATAAATTTTATGGTCACGGTTGTTTACAGTTATTTTGTTAGTAGGGTCATTGTCGTTTGTCATAACAGATTGGTTCGTCGTTTTAATATTTTTGGGGTCAGAGTGATAGGGACTGCTTGGTTGGAGCTTAATCGTATGTTGATCGGTTTTGTTTTTTCGAAATTTCATATTTGTGATAATCGTTTTAGATATACTTCGGCGGCTGTGTAATTTGATATTTGGTTTTTTGTTTGACGATTGCTTTTCCACTACCATAGTTGAGGGCAAATATTGAATTTTCTTAGCACTGATTGGGTTTGCTGGTTTCTGGACTTTGTTTTTGTGACAAATAGAATTATTATGAAACTTCGATGTGGTCGTTGAAGACAAATATTGATTTTTCTTAGAGCTGATTATTGGTTTCTGGAATCTACTTTGGTTACGATTAGAATTAGTTTGACATTTCAAAGTGGTAGTTTGTAGGTTATGGTGCGTATAATTTTTAGTGTTTTTTAATTTTACTGGTATTGATGAAATTTGCGTTGTGTTTGAAATTTTTATAGGAATATGCACCAAGTCTCGGGAGATGTTTTGTTTTAGAATTTCGGAATACAGAATTGGTGTTGAAATAATTTCTGGTATAAATTGTGATTTGTCTGGGTTATTGTCGGGCGTATTTGACTTAATTTTGTTAGTCGGAAATGTTTGACTACTTTGTGTATCTGGTAATTGAACGTTTTCTGTGAGGTTGTTTACAAGGGAAGTTGGATTGGGCTTTAAAATTTGAATTAGGCCAGTTGGAGTTTTGTGGATACTTTGGATGACTGGTTTGGACAGTGCATTTGCTATTAACACGCCAGGTCTTGCTTTTTTAGCCATGGTAATTGTTGCTTCATTTGGGATGTTCGAGTCGTCTATCTGTATTATTTTCTTTGGTCCGGCCAGTATGATATTGCTTTTAGTTGCATAACTAAGTATATTTCCGTTTGTCTTGATTTCTTTAGTGGGTGAAAGTTTCGTGTTTTCCGCTTCCGAGTGCTCAAGTGGAGTGTTCCTGGTTCTCTTCGATGATATGGGTTGATGTGCCATTGAATGACTAATATCTTGAGATTGTATGGTAGATGGTGATGCCATTACAAAAGGACTTGAATTTAGACTTTGTGACATCGCATCTGACCTCACATCAGACTGATGTGATCTTGCAGAAACTTTCGATTCAGAATTATGTGAACGTGAAGCATTATCCGCATAACCATGTGGAAAAGTTGGAGGTAGACTTGTTTCAATATTTTCTGGATTTAAGTAATTTAGGTCGTCTGTGTTAATATTAAAAGACAGAATGTCTGTATACGTATCGGTAACAGGGAAATTATTTGACAAGGAAGTACTAGACGGGTTAAAATGTAAAGCAGATGCAGGCCTTTTTTGTGCGGTCACTGATGCAGGCTCTATATCAGAATTGTCCGATAAATTTAGTTTTGTGTTTTGTAAACATTTTGAAAATGGTGTCGGGGCTTCAGAGTTTATATTGAAATTTGATTCTGCTGTAACATTTGTATTTGAAATAGGTTGTTCTATTTGAAAATTTGTATTGTTTGTATTGTTTTCTGATTGGTTACAAGGTTTTTTGGAAGGTGGATGTGAGGGATATGAGAAATGTTGATCCATCATATGAGGTGGAATGTGTGGTGAACTACTGGAGTTAAAGTGAGTTGTACTATAAGGATTAGGCATATTTTCTACTTATGGCTGTAAATATGAATAAGAGGGTAAATGGGATTGTAGTTTCTCATGGTAGTCTGATACTGAAGTAAATGTTGGATGTTGCGTAGAATTCGAAAAGTTTGTTTTAGGAATATTTGAAATTGCCAGAGCAGCAGAAAACAAGGGAAAAGATGATAAATCAGATAATGGATGTAGTGGAATAACGTTTTGGTTTTGTGGATTAAAACTGTTTGGTGATGTCAGTTGAGGAGGTTTATCAGTGTTTCTTATACTTTGTGAAGGAGTGTACGTTGTAGTTAAAGATGTGTCATTTAATTGAGGAGATCTAGGGAGATTATAATCCATATTTGATACAAAATTTGTTGTTGTAGATGGTAGGCTTTGTGTGACTTGAGCAATTGCATTGTTGGGTTGTACTGTAAGTGTATCGTCTGTTGTTCGTTGTGATTTTCTGATGGAAGGTGAGAAATACTCGCGTAATGTGAATATTAGGTTTTCTACTGAGTCGAATGATTTGTTTCTAACGGCTAACAGAGCTTTGCCTGTGATATGTGTGACCAGTAGTTGTGCGTATCTCTTCTGTTCTTGGTCGTTTAGCCGAAACAGAAGGCATTTGGCACGTTTTTCGAAGATTTCTATTTCGTCAATAATATCGTCGGCGTCACCGTTTAGTTTTATGATCATGTTTGCTAAAACTAAAATATCAGTGGTTTTGTTTTGCGGTTTTGTTCGCTCTGATTTCCTTGTGGAAGATAAAAAATATTCGCGTAACATGTACTCTAGGTCTTCGACTGGTTCGAATGGTTTGTCTCTAGAGGTCAACAGGGGTTTTCCTGTGATATGTGAGGACAGAAATCGTGTAAACATTTTCTGTTCTAGTTTCATTACACTTAGAACTGTTTTTAGAAGTGATTTGGCTCGAAACACAAAAGTTTCGACTTTCTCAATATTATCAAGCTCAAATTTGTCGACAATACCGACTAGGTTGTCGATTAGGATTAGTACTTCGTGTTGGTTATAGGTTGACATATTTGATTTAGAATGACAGTATACAGGAAATACAGGAAAAATAATAACCAAATCTGGAGTTTAAGTTATATATAAAGGTGTAAAATCAAATTTAAGAGAGAAAAGATATTACTATTAAAGTTATTATAGTACAACTATTTCTACGGAAAATTGAGTAAGACAAATTGATCTACTAATTACGGTTAAAAAAAAAATCTTACCACAGTATTTTGTTGGTGTTGAACTTCATTCTGTCTTGAATTTTAATCTTGAAATCTTGACTTGATTGTTGGTCCTTGTTGATTTTTGGTTTTACGTTGTGGTGGATGTGATTTTTGATGACAGTTTTGGATCTCTGGCGTTTTTTGTTATTGTGCTTGGTGGTTCGTCTACTCCTTTATGTCCTTATGTCGGAAAGGACTAACCGGCTGCGCCAAATGTCGTGCCAAAAGGGTTTAGACACTACTATATCATAAAATGTAATGCAGATGATCGTTTGTTGAATAATAATAATATGTTGTGGTGCAAAAAGGGTTCCCTTAACACTACTTAGTAATTAAATTGTAGTGCAATTAATAGTACATATAGCACTACTATATAACAATGTGTAGTGCCAATTGTAACTTCGGTACACTACTAGTGTTGCATGTAAATATGAAGAAGATGTAGTGCCAGTATTTTTGACTGTTACTACTTTGTAAGCGAATTTAGTAACTATATAAAGTTGTAATACTGTCGGCTTACTTGTAGGCCAAACACTTCACACATAGAAACTTTAAATTGTATTACGTATTTCACTGTTTGCATTTGAATCACTTCCAAACACTTCTGACTCCCCAAATAAATTAAACAAGTTATTTTCAATGTACAATATATTTTGTTCTGAAGTTCACTTAATATAACTGCTTATAAAATAGTTCTAATTTTACTTATTAATTTAATATAATTTGTTAACTTAATTTGAATTAATTCACTGTTTTAGCTATCCGTTGAAATGTTTACTTGACTTGATTCACTTATTTTCTTATAATCGACTTAAACAAAAACTCACTTATTATTAACTTTAGCAAAAATGACTGACTTAGTTTTTAAAACTATTTAATTTCTGGAAACGACTGTTTTACTGACTCACTTGTTGTAAAATTGACTCTTCTTAAATTAATTAAATAATTGTTACTGAACGACTGTGTGATTATTCATTAAAATATTACTTATATAATTAAAAAATGATTACTCGTTGCTTATTGTTTTTGAAATCGAAACAACTGACCTACTGATTTTGTTTTAATTAAATTTTATTTAATGCCAATGTCGCGAATTGATTTTATTTAAATTAAACGATATTAAAAAATATTTTAAAATAACCCAGAAAAAGGTAATTAAAAGGTAGGTTATGAAATATTTGTTTTCAATTTTAATAGAGTTTTAGGTCAATTGTTTTTATATTCATGGGTAGGAATTTAGAAGATATTGCGAATATACTTTGAGAGGTTGTTGTAGGAAAACTATGTAATTTGTTTTACTACACCCCATTTGCTGACTGTTTGCTGAAATCATGGTTACGTGCTCTATTATACCTGACATGGTCACAAGTTAACATTACGTCAACTTTAAAAACCAAAAACATAATTAATTTCCATAAATAACAATTGAACCAGAAATCTAAATTCAATGTCCCTAATTATATTTTCCTTGTTTACAAACAAAAAAATTTTTCCATAAAATATTCTGAATTAATTTCAATCAATTCCTTAACATTTTCTCTTACTATGTTTTTCCGTAGAAGTCAATAAACATGAAAAATTAAATAAATAAGAAAAGAATTTCATTCTCGAATTCCCCTCTTGAAAATTATACAATATGAGTATTTCTGTTTATTTTGTTGTTGTTACTCTTATTATCTGTTCCTGTTTTGTTTTTGATTTAAAAACAATAAAATTTCATCAATTCGTTTCCGTTTTAATAAGATTTAAAAATCGCTGTAAAAGAAAATTAAAAGGTTAAAATATGAAAATAAGGAAAATAAATAAAACAAAAGAAAAATTAAATAAATAAAACGTGATTTTTATTAATCTTTTATATTGCTTTTATTACAGATATGTTAGGAGTAGTTGACTGATATTGGCCTAAATTTTTAAAGTCAATAGAAACTTTTGTCGGGTTGAAAATAATGGAAATAAAATGCAATAGGTTTTGTGATTGCATAAACAAGCCCTTTGTACGTCACTGTATGGAATTATAGACTTTCAACTATGGTGTGGAGACTACAAAAGTGTTTTTAATACGAAAACGTTGTACGTTTGTACAATCGTCACTGTCTCTAGTCTGTAATATCTTCTTTCATATTAAAGCATATATCAAAGATATTGTAGTTTATTCAATGATATATTAATATGGTTCTTTCGTTAATACAAAAACTCTTACCAAAAATTTATGTTTTATGTTGAAACATAATAAAAAGGGATAATATAGTAAGCCAACTTGAATAAATAAATCAAATATTTACTAATGACTTTTAACGCAACTTTTTTACCACAGGTGATTCATTTCATCCATTATATTAAAATTTATTTTTTTCGAATTTTGTTTTGTTTGCAATTAATAAATTTTTATCGCCGAAAGTTTACTTTGATTTAAAAAATGGCCTTTAATCGTATATTTGGCAGGGTTTGAATTTGATAGTGGATTTGAAAATAAAAAATTTGTGTAACAGGACGTATAGTCATGTCACCTAACTTAGCCCCGCCATTTTTAAGAAAATTAAAAACAAAGATTGTGCTGTATTGTGCTGCAGCTGTGCTGGATGTGCTACTCAGAAAGAATGCCATATCACCAATGGAAAAAAGTTGGCACGCTGAAACAATTTTTCGAGCAGAAGTTAGCCCCGCCATTATCAAAAATCTGAAAAACAAAGGTTATTCTGTATTGTCCTAGAGTTGTGCTGGTTGTGCTATTTAGAAAAATATTTCATATCCCTAGTGGAAAAATGTTATACCACTAAAATCATTTTTCGAGTAAAAGTTAGCCCCGCCATTTTGGAAAAAAATAAAAACAAAGGGTCTGCTGTACGGTGTTAGAGTTATGCTAGTTGTGCTATTTAATAACAAATTTGTACCACCAGCAGAATAATTTAAACACTCTAAAACGATTTTTGGAGTTGAGGTAAGCCCCGCCATTTTGAAAAAAATTAAAAGCAAAGGTTGTGCTGTATTGTGCTTGGGTTGTGCTGGTTGTGCTACTCAGAAATAGTTCCATATTATCAATGAAAAAAAGTTTGTACGCTAAAACGACTTTTCGAGCAGAAGTTAGTCCCGCCATTTTGAAAAACATGACAACCAAAGGTTGTGCTGTATTGTGCTCGAGTTGTGCTGGTTGTGCTACTTAGACAAAAATTTCGTAACCCTAACAGAAATTTTTTACAAAGTTAGCATCATTTTTTTCGAATAGAAGCTAGCCTCGCCATTTTGGAAGAAATCCAAAACAAAAGAAGTGCAGTATTGCGTTAAAGTTGTGCTGCTTGTGCTACCTAAAAAATATCGTTTCACCAACAGAATAATTTAAACCACGCTAAAACCTTTTTTCAAATGACAATTAGCTTCCTCCATTTGCAAAAATCAAAGAAGAAAGGTTGTGCTGTATTTTGCTACAGTTGTGCTGGATGTTGCACTCAAAAAGAATCCCATATCAACAATGAATAAAAGTAGGCACGCTAAAATGATTTTTCGAGCAGAAGGATATTTTCAAGCAGAAAGCATTCGAGCAGAAGATTAAGCTGAAGTTAGCCCCGCCATTTTGGAAAAAATAAAAAACAAAGGTTGTTATGTATTATACTCTAGTTGTGCTGGTTGTGCTACTCAGAAAGAACTGCATATAAATGAATAAAAGTTGGCAGACTAAACCGATTTTTCGAGCAGAAGTTAGCCCCGCCACTTAGAAAACATTATAAACAAAGGGTGTACTGTATTGTGTTTGAGTTGTGCTGGTTGTGCTACTCAGACAAAAATTTCGTATTTCTAACAGAAAAATTTTATAACGCTAACATCATTTCTTCAAATAGAGGTTAGCCCCGCCATTTTGGAAAAAAAAAAAATAAACTTAGTGCTGTATTGTGTTAAAATTGTGCGAGCTGTGCTACTCCAAAACAAATTCGTACCCACCAACGGAAAATTTAAACACGATTTTTCGAGTAGAAGTTAGCCCCGCCATTTAACAAAACATAAAAAAAGGATGTTGTGCTGTATTGTACCATAATTGTGCTGGATGTGCTACTCAAGAAACATTCGATATCACTATTAAATAAATGGTGACAGGCCAAAACGATTTTTCGAGCAGAACGTATTCGAGCAGAAGGCTAAGCAGAAGTTAGCCCCGCCATTTGACAAAAAAAACAAAAACAAAGGCTGTGGTGTATTATTCTATTGTTGTGCTAGTTGTGCTACTCAGAAAAAATTTCATACTACCAATGCAAAAATTTGGTACGCAAGAACGATTTTTTGAGTAGAAGTTAGCCACGTCGTTTTCAAAAAAATGAAAAACAAAAATTTTGTATATGTAGTGGTATGAAATTTTGTTTGAGCTGGCTGCTTAGAAATAGATTATATACACCCAATGAAAAATATTTTTACGCTAGCATCATTTATTCTTGTAGGAATCAGTGTAAGCATTAATTTATAATTATTAATAATGTAAGTGACATCTGGTGTCCAATAGCATAAATGAATCTTGCCTGTTTTGTATATATCAAATAAGGGAATCACAAAAATACATGATATTAAAAAAATTGTATTCACAAAGATATATTTACTGTATTCTCACTAAACAATAGATGCTACATTCAATTGTATTTATTCATTCAACAAAATAAAGCGTGATTTTTGATGATGCTAACCTTGTAAAAAATTTCTGTTAGGGTTACGAAATTTTTGTCTAAGTAACATAACCAGCACAATACAGCAGAACCTTTGCTTTTAATTTTTTTCAAAATGGCGGGGCTAACTTCAACTTGAAAAATCGCTTTAGCGTGTTTAAATTATTCTGCTGATGGTACAAATTTGTTCTTGAATAGCACAACTAGCACAACTCTAACACCGTATAGCAGACCCTTTGTTTTTCTTGCTTTCCAAAATGGCGGGGCTAAATTTTACTCGAAAAAATGATTTTAGTGTTATAAAATTTTTCCACTAGGGATATACATTTTTTTCTAAATAGCACCACCAGCAAAACTCGAGGACAATAAAGGACAACCTTTGTTTTTCAGATTTTTCAAAATGGCGCGGCTAACTTCTGCTCGAAAAATTGTTTCAGCGTGCCAACTTTTTTCCATTTGTGATATGGCATTCTTTATGAGTAGCACATCCAGCACAACTGCAGCACAATACAGCACAATCTTTGTTTTTAATTTTTTTAAAAATGGCGGGGCTAAGTTAGGTGACATCGTATAGTCCCTGGATCGGCACCGATTTCATGTGATGATTACCACATATTTTATGCTTCGTGAGGCGCCTGTCCTTGACGAGTCCGAAAACTTTTGTTCTGCCATTTTCTCGATTTGGCCGCTTTTTCGTTCGGAAAGCTACGAAAAATGCCGATTGCCCGGGATCTTGTAAATTTTTTTTTTACTATGATTGTTGGAGATTTGTTTTAGAACACGAGGGTGACCTTGTCCGACCAAAATTTGTCCGTCATTGTCTAGTCCGATAACCCAAACATCCAAAATGGCAGTTGTCGGACTCGACAATAGCAGACACATTTTGGTGAAACAACCTTACCATCGTTTTATAAAAGTAATTTCCAACCCCCACAGATAAAAAACAAATGTGGTAACAAATTTACGATCGCGGGCAATCGACATTTTTTGGAGATTGCCGAACAAAAAAGCGGCCTATTTGAGGAAAATGGCAGAACAAAAGTTTTTGGACTCGTCAAGGACAGGTACCTCACGAAGCATAAAATATGTGGTAATCATCATCATATGTGGTAATCATCATGTCCAATCATGTCCATATGGACGGCTTCAGAGAAGATCAAGAAGCAACATCATATATCAGAATATTGAATCAATAATCTGTTGGTACCACAAAACATTGGTGCCAATGCGCGAAAGTATATTCACCCGTGTATTTACCATGGAACACAATTTTATTTAAAAAAAAGATCCAAAATAAACCAACCTTCTGTTGGCACGGCAAACTTTAGGACTGACAGTTTCATAAAAACAGATCCTGTGATCCAAACTTAATTCTTTTTGCCACTAACGGCACAGTAATAAATACGTTTGGCGCCAAAATTCTCTGTGTCAACATTAGACTACGTCCTACGACATAGTTTTACATTCCCTTTTATTATGGCTTCAGCAGACCAATCATCCGTGCTGACTGCTTAGGAAAGTATGGCCTGCTACTAGACCGTCGTTGTCAACGAATAATTGATTCTTGACAAACGCCAACTCCGATTGATTTTTTGGTAATAGATACGATATTTTACTAAAAGAGTTGCTATCTCTTACTGAAAACCCTGATTTCAACCATACAGATACACACAACGAGGTCCATCATATGATAAGTGAAGGTCTACTTCCTTTTCCGAGAGCACGTAGAGTGATTCAATAAAAAATCAATCAGCAAAACTTGAATTTGATTATTTTGTCAACCTTGGTTTTTTTGTTTTAATTAAAAGTGTAGTGTTATAGGAATTACAATATGTGTCACAAGAGCACATAGATACCTTTTAAAACCTAGGTCACACAACAACATGCGTTCTGAGGTGTTGATGAACTGTTTTTTTTAAACCTTTGTGGATTGAACGCCTCCAAGGTTATTGATTCGGGCAAAGCATTCCATTTGTTCAATGTACGGACAAAGAAATCCCTCTGCATTCTGTTACTATGACAATGAGTGATCTCAACAGTTTGTCCGTTTGCAAAAACCGATTGACTTGTGAATCGAGGTGGAAATATGTTTGAGGCATGATGGATCCGATTTCATCTGAGCACTGCTGGTGACGATATTTATAAAAAAACAACGAGATCAGAAATAGTGTGGCGATGGTTTTAGGGAATCAAGATTTTCGATCACCCACAATTCGCATAGCACGCTTTGAACAGACTTCAAAAGAGCTAAAACGAAAACAGATGCAGCACCCCAAACTTGACAACAATACTCCATACAGGGATGAATTTAGGACTTTTAAATGTGGAGTAATTGATACGGAGTGAAATATTTTTACATCTATTGAGGAGGTCAAGTTTTTTTGACGCGCTTTTTGCCATTGCCATTATATGACCGTTCCAGAATAGGTCATTGGAAACAAAAATTTCCAATAAACGAATGCCTTCACATCCGTCTGATTGTTCTTCACACATACTAATTGAAATATCGTTGGAAAACTTGGTTGTTGATTCAAAAAATTAAGAGCTGAGTTTTAGTGGAATTAAAATTGACCAAATTTTTATCACCACAATCGGTGACTTTTTCTAGGTCCTCGTTTACATTAATTCGTTTACATACGAGTTGACGTGAGATATCACACACCACTGGCAATAGCAGTGAGATATCACTAGCCAAGGTGACATCTTAGGGGTGGTGGCGGATGAACAGTATTCAGTCAACGGTAGCACCCTCAATCTTAGCTGTTAAATAATCCTTGATGTTGAGACGCCATTGCTTCGTTGAAGAAATGAGCCTTCATATAATTTTGTGTGGGCTTTAATCTTTAAGAAAGAGAGTGCGTCACAGGATCAAGGAATATGCAACCAGCTGGATTATTGGCAACTACATTTTTGTTTTGTTTCAGCAAATTTTTGTAACAATTTTTATTTACTTTTTAATTTACTTTTATTTTCTCTATTCTATCATCTATTCTATCATTTTCTCTATTCTATCAGCCTATGTCATATTTTGTCAGTGATAGGATTTTTTGTTTAGTTATCCATTCTTTAACAAAAAATATAAAAATACAAAAAAAGAAAGATTTACGTCCATCAACACCTTTGAACGTATGTTGTTGTGGGACCTTGGTCTTAAAAGGTTTTTATGTGTTGTTGTGACACATATTGTAATTCCTACTACACAACACATTTTATTAAAAAAAAAAAAAAAATATTCGTCCGTGCGCATTTTACCCTTTGAAGATAGGGTAACGAATGACTTGTGCAGTGTACTATTATCTGCAAAACTATTTATTGGATTACTAGTGATTTTCAACAGTTCGTTGATATAGATTAAAAATAGAGTGGGGGATAAAACTCACCCTCATGGTACACAAGCGTTAATTAATTCAGAATCAGAAGAAAAGACATCGATGGATACCGAGATGGATCGGTCTGCGAGAAAAATGTGAATCAGCCTTACGACTGCGAGACGAAGTTCGTATAAAATGAGCATGTTGATCAAGTTGATATACCAACGATGGGCTACATCGTTCAAGAGCTTAAAGTAGTTGATCTTTTGTTTCTAAAACCGTATTGGTTGTCAGAAATTAAATGGTTGTCTTCCGAAAATGTTGATATATGTGTATTAATATAACACTTACTGTAGCTAATTAAATTTCACCTATTAATCCAAAATAGTTATGTCGCCGTTTTGTGAATGGAAATCATAAATCGGAGCAATTTAATAAGATATTACCAGTTTTTCAGGCTTCCTTCAAATTGGTCTTATGCCTAACTTAAACACCTTCAGGATTCAATCACTGATTGGTAAGCAAAAACACCTGGTTTTATTAAGCAGTCAACACCGCTATTGTTCCACAACAACAGGAAAACAATACAGCAAACAATATTTCTTTCAAGAATATTCTCTCAATAGCTTCAGAAGTGCCAACAGTTGGTTGTAGAAATGTTCAGTATTAACATAGCGTGGAAAATAATATACAAGACACTTCTACTAAATAACACTGAAAACTTTATTTACAATTAAAATAAAACTTCTTCTATTTACATGGTTTTATGTTTACAATACAGCGTTTCGTTTACAGTTAATTTCATTTTACACAAACTATTACCATATCGCTTCTGCATAATTTCTCGTATATTCTAGGAAAATGTATTCTTTACAAAGAAAGCTCCATTCATTTTTCGTGGTCTACAAGAAATAGAGTCTAATAGAAACACTGATGACGTTAATTTTATTTTGAAAATATGTATATCGAAAATTGAGGTTGAATACAGTTTTTTTTGTATTTCATTCCGTTTATGCAGAATCGCAACAATACGGACGATTCCATTAGCAGTAGTTCGTAATGTGTGTGTCTGCACAAAATTGGTCACTGCATTGGTAAACCGCAACATTATTTCCTAATTTTCGGGGATTCAATATGAAAAAAATACTTAATTCAAAACTGATTTGCAACTTTGGACGGTTTTAAAAATTATTCACAAAAATCATAAATAACTAAACAGTGTCCTAGTTAGAGATGTTAAAATACCGTATTTTATTTTTGTTGTATAATACAGCGTATTATACATTTGTATTATACAAAATAAAATACCGTATATTCTGTTCAAAAGTGTAATAGCCGAGATAACATGTGAATGCTACAACAACAAAAAATGAATTACATCATCATTTTGAATTACATCTAATTCATTTTTTTTTTCTAAATATCTAAACTTGGATATCTTATCGTTATTTTTATCTACATTCCTCAAACGAATGCTAATAAGACCTATATAATCATCTGACTCTAATTAATGTGGATGGCCTGATCAGCAAAACTCTCTTGATGCTTAGTTAATATTTATTTCACCTTCATTCGCTTCCTGCTACTGCATTTATGATTTTTATTTACATTGGATCCTTACTATTTCCCATGAATAAACTGTTAGAGGTCTAAACCATGTTGACATAAACGAGGTAATTACTTTTGGTATGATTTAGGCTGCATATATCGAAAATGATATTTCTGTTACAGTGAAAGATGCAGAACAATGTAAATTAGAAGATGCTACATTCTGAATAGCTACAATTTCTGTTTCATCAAGTTATAAAACAAATACAACTGCTATCGGTTTCATAATGGGTATTCTGAGATTTTTGTGCATGGTTGATAAATCTGAACGTATAAAAGAAACGTTCAACATGTTATCTGGTGCCACCTCAAAGCTATTAAATTGAGTGTTCCCTTAAAATTCCCCCAAAATTTGTTCCCTTAAAAAATTCACTGTAACGGTGTGCTTCTCAACAATTATAATCGATTGTTGATATTTTTGTTATGTTGATATTAGAACAATCTTGTTACAACAGAAATTTAAAAATTATTCGGAAACGCACACTAGCAAGGCGTAAAAATAATTCATTGTCTCGGTGTCGTTTATACTCGGGTGTCGTTTATACTCGGGTGTCGTTTATGTAGTAGTAGACATATTTTCAAAGCTATAAATTCTTTTAATAATCCACGCGCAATTTTAGTAAAAGGGCTATTTGCTACTTCGCGCGCCATCAGAATAAAAAATATTTTTTATAATAATAACATACCTTGTATTTTACAACGTTTTTACGTATAATACCGCGTATTATAAAATTGTATTAAACACTTTTACATCACTAGTCCTAATGGAGGCGTCAGTTTTTTCTTGTGTGATTTAAAATTTTAGCTAGCTATAACCAATTATTTTTTATTACATTTTTCTTATTGAGCTAAATTCTATGCATCTCAATGAGTAGTGCACTCAAATTGACGATGCGGTTTTTCCGATCTCACAAACTAACTACGCTAATGTTATATATTTGGGTTTGCGTACATACGATAATAAGGTAAACCACAACATTTATCTTAATTTTCGGGCATTCAATATGAAAAAAATACTTAATTCAAAATTGATATGCAACTTTGGACGGTTTGAAAAATTATTTACAAAAAATCATAAATAACTTAACTATAATGTCCTAGTGGAGGCGCTAGTTTTTTCTGGTTTGATTTAAAATTTTAGCCAGCTTTAACCAATTATTTTTTATTAAATTTATATTTCTGTATTTTAAACTCTGTGCGCCTCAATGAGTTTTAGTTCTCTTGAAGATGCTGTTTTCCGATCTAACAAACTAACTAGGCTAATATTATATTTTTGGGTTTGCGTACATACGATAACAACGTAAACCACAACATTTTTCTTCAATTTTCGGGCATTCAATATGAAATAATACTTAATTTAAAAGTTACTTGGAACTTAGGACCGTTTGAAAAATTATTCACAAAAATCATAAAACTAAACTATGTCCTGGTGGAGGCGCCAGTTTTTTGCTTGTTTCATTTAATTTTTAACTAATTATTTTTTATTACATTTTTCTTATTGTGCTAAATTCTGTGCACCTCAATGAGTCCTAGTGCACTCAATTTGCAGATGCGGTTTTTCCGATTTAACAAACTAGCTACGCTAGAGTTATATTTTTGGGTTGGCGTACATACGATAATATTGTAAACCTCAACATTTTTCTTAATTTTCGGGCATTCAATATAAAAAAAAAACTTAATTCAAAAGTGATATGTAACTTTGGATGGTTTGAAAAATTGTTTACAAAAATCATAAATAACTAAACTATGTCCTAGTGGAGGCGCCAGTGTTTTCTTGCTTGATTTAAAATTTTAGGCAGCTTTAACCAATTCTTTTGTATTAAATTTTTCTTATTGTACTAAATTCTTTGCGCCTCAATGAGTCCTAGTGCTCTTAAATTAAAGATGTTATATAAACTAAACTATGTCCTAGTGGAGGCGCCAGTTTTCAGCTTGTTTCATTTAAAATTTTAGCCAGCTTTAACCAATTATTTTTTATTACATTCTTCTTATTGAGCTAAATTCTGTGCGCCTCAATGAGTCCTAGTGCACTCAAATTGAAGATCGATGCAGTTTTTCGGATTTAACAAACTAGCTACGCTAATGTTATATTTTTGGGTTTGCGTACATACGATAATAAGGTAAACCACAACTTTTTTCTTAATTTTTCCGGCATTCAATATGAAAAGATACTTAGTTCAAAAGTGATTTGCAACCTTAGATGGTTTGAAAAATTATTCACAAAAGTCATAAATAACTAAACTATGTCCTACTGGAGGCACCAGTTTTTTCTTGTTCTATTTGAAATTTTAAATCGTGGCTCCAACTTCTTTGGATCAGTATGAATTTGCTTAAATTTTGAAAGTATGTTACTTCGACGATGTGCGCTTTTAATCTGGGGTTGATCACCACCCCATCATCAGAGGTGGAATATTTTTTGCCTAAAATAACAACAGCAATCGAAATAAGAGTACATTTTAAGGATATAATGTTCTAAGGAGTTTCTTCGCAAAGTCAATATCTTTTGAGTTATTTGTGAATGAATATGTTTATTTTTCATAAAAAACGCATGGTTTTGCGGTTTTTCCCAAATAACTCAAAAAGTTGATAGTTTCTCAAAAAATTATTATAAACAGAACTACAGCTGGTAAAAAACAAGAAAGGTAGGGCTTTTTATTGTAACTATAAACTCAATACTAAGTGCAGACTATTATTCATTGAATGCAAAAATCGAAACATTCAACGATGAATAACGGGAAAATAGTTGGTTATTTCGCCAAAAAATGTTCAATTTTTTTTAAAAAACTTAAAAATCTTTCAAATGATTACTGACGAAATTCCCTTGCTTTGAAGCTAAGGAAAGTTATAACAAAAGTAAAATTGCTTTTAATTTTTTGTGGCATTAAAAGCAACGAAAACACCCTCGTCATAACCACCTTATTTGCAATTAACCGTTACTCATTTACAATTTATTTTATTTATTTTTTAAATTTTTTGATTTTTTTTTCTCGCAATACATTCTAAAGCTTTAGCCGTTTTAAAATGCTTTGTTTTGAAAAAATTAAGTTGAAAATGAAAAGAGCGTTTTTGATATTCCTCAAAAACTTCCCAGTTTTTTTCAAATAACTCAACAACCCATATTTGTATGTAAGAACGGCTAAAATGCAAAAAATAAAACTGTTTTTTAATAATAATTTTGCTCTTTTTATTTTTATAAGCCAAAAACCAAATTTATTTAGCGTATGGTCTTTTTTGTGACATTAAAAATTAAACTTAAAAAATAGGTAGACTTTTCTATGAAGTCTACCTAAAACAAAACATGGATACACATTAAATGAACTTACAATCGATTTGATTGCGCGTCTTTTAGTAAAAAAGTAAAAAGTAAAATATTTGAACATTGGGCAGTACATTTGAACATTATATGTTTACATCGAGCGAGTCTATCCATACTACATCGGAAGTTGCCAAATGGATGTCTGAGATGTTGCCATTGTAACGTCAAATTAGACACACAGTTGCAATGTGTTTTATAGTTAAAAATTTAGTTAGCCATTGTTTTACATTTTTTCCAGCATTTTTAAGAAATTCTGAAAAAATGCCATCATAGCCAGCTGCTTTTCCGTTTTTTGTTTGGGACAGTGCTGATTCTTCTAGTTCTTCGCTACTAAAAGAGTTCGCATACTTCGATGGAGACGAGCAATTGCGCTTCATTTCTCTTAATTTCCGTTTAATTGTTCTCTTATGAAGGCGATTAATAGAAGAACGAGACATATTTACTACGTGATTTGCGATGTCCCCTGGATTTATTTCATTGTTAGCACGAGTAATTGAGTTTGAGCCACCCAGTTTCCGAAGGAGACTCCATGCTTCCCTGCTTGAATGGGAAAAATCAATGTTTTCAACAGCGTTAATCCACTTTTGTTTTCTCGCGGCGTCCAGTGAGTATATTAAGTCATCAGCCACGTCTGCCTCACCACTACTAAGGTACTCCTAATATAATATATCGCTCTCTTTACTCCAGCCAGGAATATATTCTTCACGAAAGCCTCTTGGGACGCATTTATTTGCAGTTTAGATGATGGCTCCAACAAATCTATCGTAATTTTTAGGAATGGGTTGGATCCAGCGAATCACTGCATCCAACTTCAACTTATATTTATCCCAGTCAGCTTTGTTAAAATTCCATCTAGGTTGAGGAGTAGAGCTAACGAGTGGAATTTGGATTCCTACCTCAAGAATTACTGGACGATGTTGAGAGCGTGGAAAACCTTGTAAGACAGCCCTAGATATTGGAATAGGGTTACGTTGTTCGTTTTTTGTGGAAAAACAGAGGTCGGGATTGTAATCGCTTCGCCATCTTGCAGATCTAAAGGTTTTCAAGTCTTTCGCATCATATACCGCAGGAACATGTTGTTATCATCCGCCCAGTCGGTCAGTTGCACGCCATTGGTATTATTATTTGAGTTGGACCACTGAGTGTGATGGCTATTGAAGTCACCAGCATATATTGCTGGGTGATGAAATAATGTTAGAGTATCAGCTGGCCATCCTGTATTTGGAGGCTTGTATACGTTTACAATTTTCGTGTCCGATATATCAACAACAATAAGATGTATATCGTTGTCCGTCTGTGTAAATACGTGCGTGCAGTTCAGGATTTCTGACTTAACATACGTGGCAGATCCATATGATTGATGGTAAATAGCACTAATTAATTTGTAACCAACAATGTTTCCTCTAAAGTTAAGTTGCGATTCATCTGCTGCATGCGTTTCTTGCAGAATTATAACGACGATGTCGTAATCTTTTAATAATCTTTGTAAATGTGAGGAAAGAGGAGCAAACGCTTAGTGTATTTAAAAAAAATTAAAAACATTTATCTTTGATAAATTATAATAAGTTACAAATAAAAAAAAACTTACTATCCACTTACTAATGAGTAATGATTCTCTTTTATAAAGTTGAATAATTTGTTAAAAATTTCTTTATTAAAATAAAATTGTAACTGAAGTCTTGTTACGCTTTAAATTTAAGTTAAAATAAGAAACAAAATAAAATTTGTGATTGCAATCAACAACTCCTAAAATTAAAAATTTATTTGCATTTAGCGCTATGTGCTTTTGCAAGTATTAACTATAGTTTAATATTTTGTAATCTTCTTTTTATAATTATTACTAATAAACTTATTCAAGAAAAAAAAAATGTTCAGTTTTTGACCTGCTTATGCCTTTAATGTTCAATTGCAAAATACGGACTGAAGGTCCAATTTTTTTGTATTATGGTGCTGAAAAGTACCGTTGTTATTGTGATTTTGATTTTGGTTCATATTTATTTTTTTTTGTATCACAGTCAAGAGTTCGAAATAAAATGTTTGGCTACCAAATTGAAATAGACTATTTGCGTAACCCAGGGTGCAGCACGGGGAGCTTATCTATTTCACACACCCCGAAAACTAAATGAGATACGGCCATCCAAAGTATGTGTTGTTTGCAAATAATACCTTCTTTGACCCCTTTCAACTCACAGCTTTTAAAAACGGAGGGCTCGTAAGAAAGTTTTTAAATTTCTCTACAAAATGTTGTTTTTGCGGTGCTGCTTACTGTTTAAAATTAAGGGGAATATCAATTAAAATCCAATCACTTTTGTTTTACTATTTCGGTGCAGGTACATTGAAACACTGACATATGTACAATACAGCATTTTTTCACGTTAAAAGCACTGCTACAACATCGAGAGCTTAGAAAGAAAATAGATAGCTCGGGCTTGAGTGTGATCGTAAACCCCGTAGACCCATACAATTTTTTTTGGTGTATTTATAATTCGTCATCATCCGAATCAGATAAATTTTAATTTCAAGCTTCTTATAAATTCTTTACTATGCATTCATCAGCCACACCAGCTACTGTTGCGATATGATTGATATGATGATATGATTATTGATGATAACTTGAATACCATCTTCAAACAATTGGAAGGAAGAGGAAACGCTTGCAAATTATAGCTGCTATATTTTAGAATGGTTTCTTTGTTAAAAAATGTCTAGCTGCTGAGAAATGGGTGACTGAGAATTACACCTTGATTGTATTGATATTATTATACTTTTCTTTCATCCATCTGACCATTTTAATTATTTAAAATCTGCCAGTTTGTATTTGCAGGATATGAAAAATTTGAAATAAACATGGATCCAGTTGAGTATAAACAATTCACAGGAGATGGATTTTTTACCTCACGTAGAAGCAATATTTATTGATCTGGAATTATTTTCTGATCAAACTAATAAACAGACGTTAATGAAAGCGATGAGTGTAGAAGGTAGACAGCTCAATCAAAGTTGCACATACAATGTTGTATTCAAGTGGAGAAAACGCATTATAATTTATATACACTAAAAACATGGTTGAGAAATTTTGTGATTGAGAATTCAGTAAAGGTCACAAGCATGGAGATTCAAGAGAATATAGGATTAAAAGAGATAGAAAAGATGTCCTGACTTTACGAGAAATTTGATTAGAACATTTGAATTATTGATAATTGGCGAAATATTGTTACAAGATTGATTGGGACAGAGGACATAAATTGTTACAACTTACTGGTTGTTGGGATTAAAGCAAGGAAAGCACTTAATGACAAGAATTTTGATGAAATGAATTTAGTTACTTTTTTGCAGCGCAACTTGTAGTGGTAGTTAAAATTATTTTGAAGTTTAATAAGTTTTTACGATAAGGGGTAGTTTTTACCTAAAAAATGAATAGTGCATATTGGCATATAGTAGATTTTAAAGTGTAGGGTAAGTTGAGCTTAATTCTAATATTTCAAGCAGATCGATTCTGATTCAAAGAATTCGGAGGCTACCTAATATTGTTACTGTCATTTGCTGGACTAAGACTACAAAAATTTAATGAAATTCAATAGTAATGGTAAATTAAATTATAATATACGAAATTGCAGTGTGTGAAATGTACTGAAAATTATGAAAACTTGCAGATGAATTACATGAAAGTTATAAAACTAATGGAATTTTTGAGGTGAAATCCCTGCAATGGAATACCACTGATCTGTTCAATTTGGACACGTTCATCGATTTTTCTTCAGCATTTATACATAAATTAACTTATAGTCTAAAATTAGTAATACCTCGACATTTTATTGCACAACAAAGAACACGTATTAGGAAAATACAAAAGCAAACTTGAAAGTGGGCGAATTTACGTACTTGGCGAATTTTAAGAACAGTAAGAAGTTTATTTTTAAACGAAAAATAATGCCAACGCGAAAATAGAATGTTGGATTAAGAATTAACGGATAATTTTTTTTGGGAATAAAAATGTAGTAAAAATGCGGGTCCCAACAACGGCGCCCTCTTTGAATATATTTGTTTAAGTTTAACACAGTTTTAAAAAACTGTAAAACATTTAAAATAATTAAAATAAGTCCTACCACTTACCTTTCTAATTAGCTACAAATGACTAAAATCAGTTCAGGCAATCGTTAGCAATTATAGTAGCCAAAGACATTTATGTTTCGCCAACTCAAAAAACTTTGCCGCCACCCTGTGTGATGAAGGGAATTTCAGAAATAATATTTTCGTGTTAAAGATTTATCATCTTCCCTTCGTCGCAAGTCTAATAAATTCAAGACAATTTTTAATTTTATAATTTTGATCCATCATGACATTATACCCATTTTTCAAAATCTTTACCATGTTTTGTTTTTTGCACATTACGCAAAAATATTAATAATTATAGTAAAATTTGCACATGTTTTGTTTTCTGTAAGTTTTACAGAAAACAATTAATGTAAAATTCTGGATTAACATAAGTTGTAATCCAATTTCACTTTATTTAATTCTCATTTTTCTTTCATTTCTACTTAAGTCTGAAACTCAGCTTTTCGATTTTTTTGTTGTAATTAAACAAGTTTTCGTTTATTTGAGGGAAAGTTCCCACAAGTTGATTCGATTCTGGAATTCATTTTTTTTCTCTCGTTATTATTACTTTTGTCAACTAAGAGCATTTTGACCAGGGCTCGGATAACACCGAGGTGTTGACTTGAGTTAGAAAATTTTTAGTCGGGACTCGGATTCTAATTGTCGTCCAAGATGGTCGCGAAAATTAGTAGTAGAATTTTGTTTTATTACCGTAATTAAATTAGATTTCGATTATTTGGTTTTTTTTGTTGTTAATTAAAGTCAGTTAATGATTTGTTGGTGATTTTTAAAAAAATAGTCGGTCGGGTGAATAAAGTTAATCTGAATATAATTTTGGAAAAAGTTTTCTTTATGAAAACAAAATAAGTTAGTGTACTGTTTGAAATTTCAAAGTTAATCCAAATATAATTGGGAAATGGTTCTGATGAGAACAACATAATTTAGTGTTTGATTAAAATTTGAAAGATAATCTTAATATAGTTTTGGAAAAAGTTTCCTTTATGAAAACTAAATAAGTTAGTATACTGTTTAAAATTCTAAAGTTAATCTGAATATAATTTTTGAAAAAGTTTTTGTTATGAAAACTAAATAAGTTAGTGGACCGATTAAAATTTTAAAGTAAATCTGGAAATAATTTTAAAAAAAGTTTTCTTTATGAAATAATTGTCAAAAATAGTGTAGCGAACCAATAATAGCATTGGAAATAAAGATAATGGAATAACAATATCGTGTTTTGGGATAACCGGTTATCTTTAGAGACGGAAACATCAACTGGGAATTTTAAGGTGAGTCCTAGCTAAGTAGTTTTTTTGTTGTTGTCATGTATGGAGTTTCTAAATATGTGGAGATAAGCAGAAGCGACAGGTGTTATGTGTTCCTTCTGAACATGCAACCACTGATTCGCTGAAACAATGTCTGGTAGGGGATGAGAACATGGTAAAGGACAAGAGGTAAGTAGGGATGGCTATCTGCGTTTGCCCAACTAACAACCGCTTTCATCTAGGGTTTCTGACTGCCGATTCAAACCCACGACCGTTATAGACTGAGCCAAGTCGATAGTGCGGGAATCGGGTAACGGTCAGAGAACAAATCTATGACTTTAGTCAGTGCAATTGCTGCTCCTATCTGGGGGTCTGGGTTGCACTGCTGATCGTCACACCTGTGTCATCCCCAGAGCGAAATTAAATTTGTCGAAAGAAATGGTATTTTTATTTCATCATTCATCATATTTCATCGGCTATCTGTGTATGGAATTGTATCGAAATCAGAATTTACGAAGAATATGTATGAGTACGGCCAAATATTCTAAACATTATGCGTCTTTTAAATACAGCAAATGCAACTTACTAAACCCATCACTCAGATCTTTTAACGAATACATAAGTTGATATCTATCATTAAATATTTCACACGAACAGAAAATTACAAGGTGTCTGTTATTTTACACTTTTTTTATTACAAATTTAAAAAATAATTAGCAGTGTAAAATATGCTTTTAAAAACAATGTTTTTCCTTACGTTTTGTTTTATGTCTTCACTTAATCTTTTAGCTTTTTACCTACCAGCAGACATACCTCAACTGAATTTATTGTTAAAGTACTTGCATTTAATTTTTATTTGCTTTAAAAGTTCAACATTAAAATAGACTTAAATTAAAAGTGCAAATGTTTTAAAGGAACTTTTAAATAAATGAGCATAAGTTAGTATGAAAATTATTTTCTATTTATTATTCGCACTTGTAATGTAGAACTGGAAGTTGGGTTACGCAACTCTCGTGGTCTGGCGTTTATATATCGTGGAAATATTTTTTGCTTTGTGTAATCAGTTTCAACTCATTCGACATCCTATAACATGAAAATGCCTGTCTGATATTATTTTTGTAATTTCCTTTTTTAACGATTAATTTTATTTTCATATAGATAATGCTTATACCTATTCGGTATTTCATCCATTTTATAACTTCTTCAATCAAAATTAAATCAAAAATGAATAAATTTAATGTAAGTTAGATTAGTTTGGCTCTAACTATGTTCTGTTTAAGTACAATTTTTCTGAAACTTTTATTTGCAGCGTTTAAAATAAAAAACTTATAACTTCTGGTATTCATGTTTCCTAGAATTGTAAAGCACAACTAATATAAGCGAAACTTCGAAATTTAAAGTAAAATATAAAACAAACGAAAACCATTTTAAATAAACCAAAAAAAGTATACATTTCCTTGAAAAAACTTTTAATTTAATTAAATTATGTGTACAAATAAAACGAAAAACAAACATCATGGGTAAGAAGTACATAAGGTGGAATTCTTAATTTGAATATTTTACGATTCCTTAAAGAGCATCTGGTTTATTTATTTAATTTGTTTTTTTTATTGTACCTACAAATTATGTTATTTTTATGCTTTAATTAGGTTACAAAAAACAGACTTCATATAACAACTACCCTTAATAAATTATGTAATTAAACAAATTAAGTAATTTACACCTTAATAATTATTGTTGTTTGAATGTTTTGGGATAACGGGTGAAACTTTAATGAATAATCAAAATGCTTTAAATTCATGCATTTTAGATTAGCTTCTGTATAACCCGAATTACAATCCACTGTTATTCTGTCTGTGGTAAATAGATTAATTACAGTTCAATTCAAAAACGGTATGATATTGTATTGCGAACTAAAACGACCATTAATTAATTTCAACGACTTGTTTAAAATAAATTTTTTTTAAAAAAATCATTAAAAAAGTTTTTTTGATAAAACGTAAAAAAAATATTTGCAAATTAAATTGGTAAAACTTTCATAATTTCAGGAAAGTAAAATGAGACATTTTCAATTGATAAAAACATTTTATTATTCAAATGGCAACATTATTTTCTTCTTGCAAGGAAAATTGTATTTAAATTTTGTGAAAAAAGAAAATTGTTAACTTAAAAATGTCGTGAAATTAAACAGTTGATACTATCAAGATCATTGGTTATAAAAATTTGTTTCTTGTCTACCTAATATAGTATGTGGCTGTGCTGTGAACTATTAAAAATTTACAATGATGACTCATGAATGAAATCTCAAACTCAATTTTTTATTATTAAATTTAAAAATAATGGCACAGTCGAGTTAACAATGTCTCACGTGTATGGAAGCTTACAAAAGAAGTGGTAGATCGTATGTACCGGATTTCACTAGAAACGAATTGAGGCGCTTCAGTGGCCTTGTAATGGAGATACAAACAATTGAAAGCATTTTCAAGGTTAGGGCTATAGATCAGCTCAAAATTTAAAAACTTAAATCTTGAAAACTACTCATAAAGCCGATTAATCAAAATAAGATCTCAGGAAAAGTGCTGCGAGTCGAATAAAACCATTACAAAGGGTACTAATGTACTAATTAGTGTACTAATATTAACCTTTAAAAAGGATTATTTGAAAAAGGGGATTGGAAAAGAATAATCTAAGATAATACAAATACGACACTCAAACTTCTTCAAAGGAAGATGACTATGCAGCACTTTTTCAACTCTATTTTTAACATCTTCGTATTTGGAGATATTGCTCAGGAGGATAATGACAAAGAACTTGTAATTCTCGGGGCGCTGTATTTTGACTATCAGCTACTCTTATTCCTACAAAACTTCAGGTTCTATATGTACTATCCTCATTAATTGTACATGTTACAGTCGCCGTGCACAAAATTGTGCATGCTACATGTTATGAGCATGATGTGCATCATATCGTGCACATGTCGTAAGACGCCTTAGCACATATGTGCACACAAGCAGCCGCATGTTTCATGATTAATAAAAAACGAAGCGAAACGAAATTTATTTGATAATAAGACTAATAAACAAAGAATTAAAACAAAATGGTGATTGAAAAAGTAATAATAAATTGATGAACTTTATTTTATTTTCATCTAAAATTATGTGCGAAAGAAATTTTTTCGTGAAGTTTAATAAAAATATTTATAAAAACAAACGAGCTCTTTGAATAATTAATTTTAGTGATTCAAAAAAATGATTATATTTTTTAATATTTTTTGATTGTCATTTTTCATGTCAGCTTGGCAATATTTAAATTTATTTTTCATGATGAAATTTGTGGAAAATTAACGTTACTTTTTATATGTAAGCCAAATAATTCAATTTTTTGAATTCTGATTTTTTTATTTATTATATCGTTCAAAAAATGGCGACAAATGGACGCCTCAACCAATCCAAACACACACATACATTTTCATTTTAGAACTTAAAAATACGACCGCAATCATCATTTGTCGTAATGACGTTACCAAAAATAATTGTCTAGGAAAAATGCATAACGTATTAGAAGATTCTAGTCAGAAAAGCCATACATCAAATATTAATGTATTTATGCTTGAAAGTTCTATGCATATTTTGTATACATGTTTACATGATTTAAAAAATTTAAATTAAAACAAAAAGGTATGACGTTAGGACTCAAATATTTTTAAACTTCAACTTAATTTAAAAATAAAATTAGAATATTTTATAAAAACTTAAAAGTAGCAAAATAAAAAATTGCACGAAATTAGGGTATAGACCTGGAGAAACGTGAGGATTGCCTTTATCTCAAAACCTTTCTCTGGTTTTGAGATAAAGGCAATCCGCACGTTTCTATTGCGACTTCAAAAATTTCATTCTGTTTTAAGTTCTTGTAGAGGTCACTGCTATAAAACGGTAGTGGACCAACAACGAAATGAATTAAATAAAGAACGGATAAACACGTACGCCTATGATGCGCTTTGTAATTCAGGCTCGCTCTGAAATGTATTAACGATCATAAATTTTTATGAATTGGTGATGAGGTAGTATTTGTTGCGGTGTCAATTCTTAAAAATCCTGTCCCTTTTTATTCTCATCATATGAGAAACTTCATTTGTATCCTTATTCGCTAATTTTGTTTCTTAGGGTTCCGTTTTTTATAACGAACCCTATTGGTGAGAGAAAAACGAGTTTTTCACATTTTATCGATTATCTCGTAAACTATAAATGCTATGGACCTGAAATTTGAGGTGCCTATAAAACTAATCTGTCCACATAAGATGACAGATACAAATAAAACTAAAGTTGTTTTCGTTTGGTTTACAGGGCTACGATGTGAAACCTTTGAGAAGAGACATTTTTTTTATAGATTCTGGTAGGGTTTCATATGCAAGGGCTTCATTTCAGTATTCCTGAAAAATTTATTTTGGAATTTTACACCTCACCATTTTTTGTATAATCTTGAATAAATTCGTTTTCTTTGTGTTTTCTTACCTCGACTAGTTCCGAACCTAACTGATTGAAAATCTTCAAATGCATTTGGAATGATAGAAAAATTAGTAAGTTTTTAATAAAAAATATATAAAAGTATCATGTACTCATAATTATATTTATTAAGGGGTGGAATTGAGAAGGGTAAAAACACTATTTAAAATATGGTCAGGTGGGGTGTCAATTGAAAGAGCACCTAATTTAGAAAACATGTCAATATTTTTAGAATTTTGCGGTGCACAGTTTTTGAGTTATTGTCAAAAAAGTGCGACTTTCAGACCGTCTCCCCCCTTACGTTTCGACACTGTTTGTCAGAAAAATTTGTAAAAATTCACAGAGTTAGAAGTTTGGTAAATTTTGAAAATTACAGCAAAGTCTCAAATAATTATATTTCTGTGTGCTTAGAGGACGAGGGTAGAGAGGGTAAAAACAACATTTTTTGGCCCCTAGCGAGTGGGATGTCATTTGAAAAAACACCTAATTTAGAAATCATTGCAGTTTTATTTTTAAATTTTGTGGTGCACAGTATTTGAGTTATTGCCAAAAAAAATGCAAAATTCAGACCGCCCGCCGCCCCCTACGTTTCGACGCTGATTGACAGAAAAATTTGTAAAAATTAAAAAAAAATAAAATAAAAATTGAATATTTTTTGTGTATGTGTTATGGCAAATAATATGTTATTTTATTTTAATTTAAACAGATTAAATACATACAAACTATATACTTTTTGACTTAGTCTTCAAACTGAAAAGCGATAACTAACGTTTGGAATTGAAATTTTATAAATTATGTTTACCTGAAACGGTTATAACTGTGGTGAATTTCCACCAGATAGGATTTAATGGGAAAATCATACATTACTTCTGATAGGAACCGGCATGACTGAATAAAATGATACACATACAGTTATGGTAGTAGACCATCCATAGTTAACTAACAGTAACATCCGTTTTTAAGTTTTGCGATCTAGAACATCAGCTGACTGAGGTTAAGATCAAAGTTGAACTTATGAGAAGGAGAAAATATAAATAAAAGTTGCCAAACCAGACAAGTTTCAATACTCGAAGATAGTTCACCTTCGAGGGATTACTTTAACCAAAAGTTGAATTACTAAATAGTCTAGCTCATATCAGCATACGGGTTAAGTGGATAACCTCGAAAACTTGCGTATTGATTTTTTGAACCTAAAAAAACGAGATAACATTGTATAGAATAATGTTGCGTCAACAATGTTAATAACGTTGCATTACCTTGTAGAGCATATAATTTAAGTGGAACCAAGCCATAGGAAAACATGGTGTCTTTTGAGAACAATAACTTTTTACCAGTTTTTATGTTAAGAAAATAAAATACAACTGTATAAACAACCATTTTATTCTTCTTCTTAAAGTATAATTAAATTTATTCGTTCCGTAGCCTACCATCTTTATACATGTTAAATATTCTGCAACTGTCAGCAGGAATATTTATGTTTCCAACTTTCAAAATTTTTAGGTAAATCTAATAAGGTTAAAGAATGGAGAATTGAATAATAAGAGAAGGAAAAATTATCGAAACGGAAAAATTTATACGGATTTATTTTTTGTTGGTTATGTTCATCGGTGGAAATTTCAATTAAAATTCAATATTTATTCGGGAAGACAAGAAAAAGGAGTAATTGTAATTGAATTACATATGGATATTCAATACTGTTTTTTTTATTATTAGAATAATATTATTTTAAATTGTATTCATTGAAGTTATTTATGGAGCAGTTTGAGGTTTAAAAGTTAGGTTAAAATGATTAATTTAATTTTTTTAAATGTAAATTTTGTATTGGGGAACAAATTCATTATTCATATGGTGTAGAAAAGTACCGAGATGGTCGTTCAGTTTAGTTTTATCAACTAACAATTAGTAACAAAATATTATTTAATTCAATTCTGGTTCATTTTTACGTTTTAGGTGAAGGATTAATGTATAACATATCATAATATAAATCTTTTAAGCTTTAAAATCAACAAAAAAAGAAAACATCATACCGAAACCAGTAAGACATTCACCCTTCTATTCATTCATTTCGTTTTATATTGATTTCTTTAGCCAGAGTAAAAAAAATATATTCGCTGTTTTTCTTTGGCTATTATATATTTATAACCCTTATCAAATTTCTGCCTCAATGATTCAGTTTGATTTCAACCCTCCATGTCACCTCACTTACTAATGTCCTCTTTGTATTTTCTTCATTGGAAACAGGTAAAAATCGACGAGTTGCAAGTAATGAAAACACAAAGAATCTTTAACAGCAATAATGAAGATGATTTCATAGTTTGAATAGATAAACAGCAAGACGGGGACACTATACAATGATGTGATATTTAAATAGGAAAAATATCAAAGAAAAGAAAATTTAAGATATCGATGAACACTTTTTCTTTTGTATTCTTTAATGTTAAGTTTTCTCTTTAAATGCCTGTTGATTTAGGTTAAAAAAAATTGATAAAATTAAAGAATTGTCTTCAGAACATGATACAGTTTGATTCTTGTTTTAGATTTTATATTTATATGACTATAAAAAAAATGCTGCAAGTTTTTATCTACAAATACTTTTAATTTAGAACGCATTTTTGATGATTTTAATTTTTTTTTAATGTTTAATCTACAGGAGTGAAAATTCAGGGTACTCCAGGGTACTCCTGCTGATATAATGGAGCTAGCATGAGATATAACGTAACACTGACAAAAGTGGTGGGATATCACTAGCGAAGGTTAGATGTCACTAGCTCAGAGATGCTGGTGGATGAACTATATTCATTCAACGGTAGCACCCTCAATATCATGTTTCTTGATGATGGTACGCTATTGCTTGCTCGAGCCTTTGTATAACGTATATTAGCTTTAATCATTGAGAAAGGCAGTAAGTTTTATATTCAAGGACAATGTCACTAGCTGGACTATTGGCAACCCAATTGTAGTTTGATTCGTGTTAATTTTTAAAAGATGTGATTTTACAAGAGTTGTGCATTTACATTTAAAATATAATTCTTTACATTTTTATGCTAAGAATTAGTAAACAATAATTCTCTAGGTAAAAAATGTAAAAAAATGTATGAAATGTAAAAAAGTTAAGTTGATATTATTAATGCTAGAGTGTGTTGGTTTTTTCTAAAGAAAAAAAGAAATACTAACTAAACCTGCTGCTAAAAAAACTAACGAATCTATAGCATTAAATTCATTCCAAAATGGACTAAAAGAAAATTAATATTAAATTATATTGAATTAATTGTGGAGGGTATTAATTATTTTAAGAGAAAAAAATATTAAAAAAATACCAAAATTGTGCGAAATTTTATTGAATTAATTGTTGAGTGGATTAATTTTATTAAGAGGAAAAAGTATTAAAAAAATATTTGGAGAATACATTTAGTGAGTTTTATGGTTTAATTTGCGTTTCATTCTTTTTATAAAATTGTAGAACTGAACCCTGAAGCGGAATTTTGGTGAGTTTAGTTGTTAGATTTAATTATAATTAAGTGAACACTGGAATATGCCACTAGCTAGATTATTGGAAACCCCATTTTTTTACCGAGCAAATTTTTTAATTAATAGCAAATTTTGCACCTTTTATTTTATTTTTATTTTCTCTATCCTATCATGAAAAATTGGTCTATTTTGTATATGGTTGGATTTATTGTTTAGTTATCCATTCTTTAACTTGAAAAAAAAAACAGAACAAGAAAGTATTACGTTCATCAACACCTTTGAACGTATATTGTTGTGGGACCTTGGTCTTAAACAGTTTTATGTATTGTTATGACACATCCATTCCTACTACATAGCTGATATTATTAAAAAAAATTGAAGGAATAAATTAAAATTCCGTTGAAATCAATACAAACCATTTAAATAGTGAAGAGAAGAAATTGATTCGAAATATTTACCGTTTGTTTGACTACATTTTTTACCTAAAACTTCTGTAAAAACTTAAATAAACTTTCTGCGACAGACAGTTACCTCCTACACAATTCCTCTTTTACTAAATTCTCAACCTATAAATAAAAAACAATACAAAAAACCACAGTCCTTAAAATCAGAATTAAATTCAAAAGTAATTCAGCATTTAGGAAATTCTACTATAGAGACAAGTGTAAGTCCTTACAGTTCTCCTATTTTATTACTTGCAAAAATCTTTAAATCTAACGAAAAAAATGGCGTCTGGTGGTAGATTTTCGTAAAATTAATGAAATTACGATTAATAATGTTTTCTCACTACCCAATATATACGAGATTTTGGAAGAACTAGGCAGTTTTAACTATTATACAACACCAAACTTAGCAAATGGCTATCATCAGGTTATGTTGAATCAGAATGACAAAGAAAAAACAGCAGTCGGCATTTGTATGGGTTAATCAACTTTACGAGTTTAACATATAGGTTAAAAGGAGCACCAAGTACGTTACAACTCCTAAAGAATCACATTCTATCGGGATTAAATAGTTTTAAATATTTTGTGTATATGGTTAATGTCGTCATTTACGGGTACAACCTTGAGCATCACGACACAAAACTTATTGATATTTCAACCTGTTTCAGAAAATTTAATCTAAAACTTCAACCAAAAAGTGTAATTTCTTGAGTCGCGAAAAAAGATTTTAGGACATTTAATAGAAAGCGAAGGAATTAAACCAGATTCAAAGCTCGTAGATGCAATTAATAAATATCCAACACCCACGAGTAATTCAAACTTAGGATAATTTATAGGAATAACTGGTTATTTCAGGTCATTCATAAAAAAACACAGATATAGCGGAACCTCTCTTATAGAGTTTAAAAAAGGAAGACCAAAAGATTTTAACGCATACCATCGTTTGCAGAAGAAGCATTCGGAATCTTGAAATTTTTTTTAATAATGTCACCAATCATAATATATCCTGATTTTTCACAAACTTTTTACTTTACAACTAATACATCCTATGTGTATTGGAGCTATTTTGTCACAAATAATTCATTCGGAGGAACATAAATTTGCTAACGCAAGCTGTATTTTAAACAAACCTGAACGTAACTATCCTACGATTAAGCGCGAGCTCTTGGCTACTAAATGGGCTGTTCCTAATTGATTTAGACCTGACCTTTATGGACAGAAATTTATTATTATTGTTATTCCCAACAAATTCTGATTAGTGGAAATTTGTTTTTGCCATCTAAAACAAACAAACAATTAACAACTTGATCATACCCTCTTTCCGTAATATCGAGTAACCTAAAAATCATTTAATAACTAATAATTGGTTGTGCAATGTTTCACTGTAAAGAAAAAGAAAAAAGTAGGGTCTGAGGCGGACCAGACGGTGACAGTTATACTTCTTTGGTCATTCGCTCACACACACTTAAAAAGTCCATGATTAAGTTGTGTCACTTAACTAATTTACGCCGCCATCTGAAAGATGATTTATGAACCACATTTAACGTTCAATTCGCAATTAAAAAATATTAAAACTTTTAATTTAGATAAAAACTATCCTATCGAGTATGTATTAAGCGTAATTAAGCGTAATATATAAAATATTATTCTTAAGTCGCTCAAAAAAGAAACATAAAATTGCCAAAATGTCCCATACAAAGTTGTATGAAAATTTTAACCTATTATCCTATTTTTTTACGGACAGAAGAAAAGAATATGCTTAATATATAGTCAGTAATAGTTCATAAAGAAATTTAAATTATTTAATTGTAGTAAAATGAGAAATATCATAGATAATTTGAAAAATTATTCAAGTTTGTTTTGTATGAAATCCCATATAATTTTTTGGAATTCATTCTCCATTTCCCCTTTTGCAGCGCCATTGCAGCAAACACCAGAACAAAATAATCGCTCAATAACATATTTGATAGCCTATATGGGCCCTACACGGATGATTAGAATGTCGATAAACCAGGTTTGATAGTAAACAATTTAATTTACGCCGCCATCTGAATGTTTGCTTATGAACCATCTATATTGAACATTTAATTCGCAGTTAAAATATATTAAGGATTTAATCAAGATAAAAACTATCCTATCTCTAAATTTGGATTTTTCTTAGTGTTCTTAGTCAAAAACAATTTGAACCTTTGAACCATCAATTATAAAAAATTATTATTATAATTGATTTAGAAATTTCGTCTTTATTACCATACAGCAACAGCATAAGGTTGATTTAGAAATTTCGTCTTTATTACCATACAGCATAAAGGTTAAACTTAAAATTAAAACAGCGTGACGCGGTTTCTCGACCAACATACAATCCCAATGTGTACAACGGGCGCAAAGAAGTGTAACTTCAAAAAGAGAAGAAAAAACAAATTGATTTTTTTTATTAAAATTTCTTTAGTTTTATCTCTAAACATTTGGCTGCTAGTATTGCGCATACATTGAGAATCACTCGTTTTCAGTCCTTAAAACAGTCCCTTAAATCAGAATTAAATTTAAAAGTAAATCGAGTTTTAGAAAATTCTATTTAGGAGCTAAGTGTAAGTTCTTAGAGTTTTCTGATTTTATTAGTTCCAAAAAGATCTGAATCTAACGAAAAAAAAAATGGCGTCTATTGGTAGATTTTCGTAAAATAATGAAATTACGATTAATAATGTTTTTCCCACTACCTATTATATAAACGAAACTTTGGAGCAATTGCGCAAGTCTATTTATTATACAACACCAGACTTAGCAAATGGCTATGATAAGGTCATGCTGGATGAGAATGAAAAACAGCATTTAGCACTGACATGGGTTATTTCCACTTAACGAGAATGTCATTTAGGTAAAAAGGAGCACCAAGTACGAAATGTTGGGGTCTTTACTAATACATATTGTAAATTAAATTAGACTTGATTAGAGATTTTCCCTGCGCCATAGATTATTTTTTAAAAATTGTAATCCCGGAAATAAACCGACTAACGGCTTAATATACTGTTTAATATACTGTTTAGTTTAATTGTTAATCACAAACCGCTTACATAGTCATGTTTTACCCCTCCCAATCCAATCCAATATTAGATAGGTGACGTTTTGAGTTTGAGGAATATAATAACAATACCATATAGATCGGGTAAAGAAATTTCTCATATAGCTTTCAAAAATAGAAATTTTAAACTTTGAAAATTGTATCAACGTAGTGCTTGTGCTCAACAAAAAATAACAGATTCCACAACATTTCAGTCAAACGATTGTAAAATAAATGTTGATAATCTTGATTCTACATGTAAACTATGACGAAATTGATGATTCCTCGAGTTCAAACATTACACCATTGGCAGACACGCTATCAATTACGCCACTTAGACGAATAGTTTTTTAAGCTGAAACTTCATCACTACTTATTTATTTTACTTAAGCTGACTTTCTTTGCGGGCATTAGTCTTCTTATTATGAAAATATTTTTACATAATATGGAATTTGGATTTTGTTTAAATTTCTAGACATTACTTTAAGTGAATTCATAGGATGGGTAATATTTCTATTATAATTAACATCCCAAGTAAATTTAAATTTAATTTAATGCAAATTGTTAATTTTATTCCTTTTGTTTACCTAAAACTAATGGCTTTCAAAATAAAAGGTCAACATCAACAACCGATCCATAAGACTATGTAGCCTCTTGTTTGAAATCTTCATTATTGCATCAGATATCTCAAAAATATTTCATTAGCTCTGACGATTTGATTTTATGGCGCAGCCATGAAACTGATTCGATACTTATGAATTACTGGAAAATATTCGAAATATTATTCGAAAATATTCGGATATTATGATACAAAGATTGAAGTTTTGTTTTATTGTGCAAATTACTGAGATCCATCAATCATCTCACAATCAATAGAAAGTAAAACATAATAAATATAATTACATAAGTAATTCAATATAAAATTAATTTAAATCAAAATATAATTTATCGCAACCAAATCAACCATTAATGAAAGGGGAACATTGTGGAAAAAAACTCTAATGTTATCTGAAAAGAAAACTTTTTTACGAAATTTCCTAATAAAATTTTTCACTTTTCCAAAAGATATATGTAGGAGCACATAAATAATTGCCTTTATAACAATAATATATATATTTGTTATAAAAGTTTTGTCTTCTTAATCTTATATGATTCCGTTGTAAAGAAAAACAAACTATTTTTATTTGATAATTTTCTGTTCACTATCAGTAGATTCAATCAATGCCTATAATTTATTTCCTATCGATATGTCATGATATGACTTTTCTAATGATGTCCACTAGAAATATTTTATTTGCGATAGTAAACAGAAGTAAAGAAAATAACAGGAAAATGAAAACTTTTACTTTGTATAAAATGAAAATGTTACAGTGGACTAGCTCAAAGATTTATAATATTATTAATTTTTATATAATTAAACGAGCTGTGCAGAGTGCAGTATTGTTTGGCACATAAAGTTTTTTTATTATAAATTATTACTGTTTTAGTGTAAAGGTAGATTCGGAAGTACTAACAGTATAACTACGCACTATATTTTGTGACATAATTTCCTTACCTAAAACTTTTAAATAATTTTTATTTTTTTTTACTTTTAGTTTTTGTCATAAGTCAGAAAGAAGTTGGAAGTAATAAATTAAAATGTCTTGTTTTTTGAAACTTAAATAATACAAAACATCAATGGCGCCTTTAAAAATAAAGAAATTTTCATGTTGTGGAATTAGTTAGCTAAACCAATTCGTGTTAAAAGACATGTGGGTATGAATCATTAATAGGGTTTACGCTATGTGTCTACCAGATATAAAGGAATCGTATCCGTAAAAAAATACAAGTTTGTTTAATTAAAGCAAACAATTAAACGTGAATATCTTTCCCTAAAAGTTGCCTAGTTTTGTCACAATGAATTTCTAGTAGAACTGTTCACACTTCCGTTAGTTGATAGGAATTCATCTCTTTTTGAAAATCATTAGCAATCAACGCCCACTACAATCCAATCAAATAGAGATGTTGAAAACATTGGTGAGCAACGTGCAATGGAGCCGATTCAGGTTGTTAGTGATCGTTTTTTTAAAACAGGAATACTACATGTATGAGTAACAAAACAAAAGATATTTTAAAAACACGCAAAATGTGTTTGGTAACTCCAAGTACCAGAGTAATTGGAGTTACCAAACTGAGTTACTTGGAGTACCAAGTAATAACTCCAGTACCAATAATACTAACAATTGCAACAAAATAAAATATCAAAAATTTCTTTCACGTTCGGACCCACCCTAACTGATAATTTGCCAGTATTGTTTTTTAATGTTAAACATCATTTAGTGTTAACCAAAAGAATTTATAGATTAACATCTCTGAATATCGTAAGATACGATGCTAACTAGGGATCTAAAGTTACTCACTATTGATCCCCTTTAAGGATTTTTTGAACGTCATTTTGAAAGTTTTGTGGATTACAATTATCAAGGAAGACCCACGTCAGTAAGGCATTCCAGAGATGCTAGATTCTAATAAAAAAAATTCTTTGAAAAGCTAAATCTTGTCACTCGACCCTTAAAAAGATGGGCTGCTATTGATACTCTGTTCAGGTAAAATTGATTTAATCTAGGCACACTGAAAAAAAAAAATATAGGTAATTGTCACCAAAAACTATACTTAACATAAACCAAGCAAATCGGTTGTTTTTCAACCAGCTAAGCGCAAGTTTAATATTAATAATTTTGCTAGAGTTAATTTAAACGTTACTTTTGCTAAGTAGATTTTAACCTTGCATCTAGTCTATTTTAACTAATGGCATCAACTATTACCTGCATGTTGTATTGACCTTTGCTAATCATTTAAACTAAACCAATTTTTTAGTTATTTTCACCTATATAGTAAAAAACGTTAGTTTGAATTAAACTACGTTTCTAACGTTCACATAACGAAGCATGTATGTAAATTTAACAAAATTTCAAAAGAATTGCTAAGTTTAGGTAACTTTTGAAAATTATGAAACAACTATTCACAAAGGTCATTTTTAACAAAGTTGCCTGTTTAAACTAACCATTCTTCAACTTTGCGTAATAGTTGAATTCAACCATATGTTGAACTACCTCTTAAGCCGCGCATTCACATACAACAGAAACAGAAACAGAATTTCATACAAATTTGACAGGAAAAAATTCTGTTTCTGTAAAATTTGTATGAAATTCTGTTTCTGTTTCTGTTGTATGTGGTTTCAATCGTTTTGCCACACATTCTTTGATTTGCTTAAAGTTTTTTACAGTGGAAGAAAAAAAACACATTTCTTAGACTAACAACTTTTACCGCGAGCTGGTTTTCCTTTATAGGTTTTATATATACATACTAGGGATATTTTAAAAACTACGGATTTCATGTATGTTCAAATTTATGTATTTAATGAATTACTTGAAGGATTTTAAAAATGTTTATTTGTCTTAAAAGTAAATGTGAGGTTTTTCTGAGGTCCAAATAACAAATTTTGATAATTTTTATAAAAAAATCATAAAATAATAAGAGTTCGACGGTTTACCTGATTTTTTTTCGGTTTACCTCTTTTTTATATACCTGATTTTTGTTCTCCACAATTATAAAACTTCATTATTTTTCTACATAATACCATTCTACATAATAATGTTGAATTTTGATCATTTTTAAAAATTATGTGGAAAAACAATGATATAATTTTTTTATTATTATTAAACTAATAAAAAACAATATTTCGGCACATTGTCATTTTCAAGCTAAACAAAAATTAAATACAAATATTATAAAAATTGACACAAAAATTGAAAAAACTTAAATGAATTGAAAAAATTGAAAACTTCAGTTGACTCAAGTTTGTATGAACAAATAACAATAAAAGAATATATCAACATCCCTTATTATTTTGAAATAATAAATTATAAAAAATTGTAACTTTTAATTTTTTTTTGGAAAGGACTCACTTTTACCTTTAAAACAAAATTCAAATTTCAATTGAGATACATTAAATTGAACATATATGAACGCCGTAATTTTTAAAACTACCCCTATCTATAATAGGAGACCGCTCGTGATAGTAAACCATTGAAATACACAACAACCAATCTTTTTTGTCAATTTTAAAAAAACTTATGTGTTGTGTGAACTTTTGAAAATAAAACAATCAAAAACTATTTGTTATTTAATTATTTATTAGAAATTTATATTTAAAAAATATGTACATTATATAGATTATAATAAAATTTTAAAATTATATTGAAATATTGAGTATTAAATTATTACTGTTTAATAATTACATTATAAATAATATTACGCTGACTCTTTTAGATCGTGGCATAAAGTCAGTACTGCTGGAATATGATCATCATATTTTGTTGCAATATTATAAAAAAACATTTGGATGAACATCCACGCATCATAAGCAGCTTTGGGGTATTCCAGATCGAAGATGTGGAAGATTTTGAAGCATATATCGAGAGCCTCTAAAAACATCCAAACTTAAATTTATGATTGTCCAAAATTACGAAAAATTGGTGGAAGTCTAAATCATCTCCAATGACACCTAGTAGTGGTTGCACTTTTTGCTTTTTCAATTTGCTGTCTTTTCGTATCAAGTCCAATTTTTTTGTTAAATCAGAACTATCTTCTGCCTTAATTATAAAATTAGTCTGCGAATCAGAAATAGTAGGCTTTTTGTAGATCACTTTTTGATTCATTTTTTGAAGGGCTGGTATAAGCATAATAGTTGGTAGGAGATATATCATTTGTAAATTGTATGTATCTAAATTTGAAAAGCAAACAATATTAAGTGAGTGGTTAATATTATGATAAATTAAAACAAATAAAAATTAAGGTTACAAAATATGTTACCTATTGTTAGTTCCTGTTTTGACTTTTGGACTCTTTCAAATAAGGCTTTATTTCTAGGCTCTTTTAAATTTAGTTTGAAATGTTTTTCAACTTTAAGGAACTACTCCCACTTCTCATATATACTACAATGTGCCAGATATCTCTTTAAGAAATCGTAGGTTATCTGCAATAAAAAATATCCACAATTGGTTTCATCAGAAAAATCTCAAATCAATTGTGATTCTTGAAAATGTTGTAATTTACCAGTTCTGGAGCTTGAAAATATTTAAATAATGGCAATTCTTCGAAAATGGTAGTCATATTTGAATCGTCTCTACTCGTAACAATTTCCTCGATTCTTTTGCATGCCGTCTCTTTCCATATATTAATTACTTCGTGCAAAGGAGTCCGCATATGCATTAGTCTAGTTTTTAATAATGCGCATTTTTCCATACTTATATCAGTTGAGGAACATTGGGCGACACCTAAGTAAAATAATTTATTAACAAATCAAATTGTTATAAGCTTTAGAAAGGCGTAACCATAGTATTGGCTTTGTTCAAAATATAAAATAAAGGTCTTGCTTTTGACCCTTTCGAAATGGTTTGCCTATGGAAAAAATGTTGCTTGTTCGAAAACAAACCTTTACCCTTAAGACAAGCACTCTTTATATCACTGACCGACAATTGATAGAAACGAATAAATTTATTCATAATATAAAGTTTTTATATGTGTAATTATGGTTTTCCATATTATTCGCTGTTTGTGTGCTTTTGTCACTTTTGAATTAAAATGCAATATTTAAAAATATACTTTAATAATATTTATAAATAAATTTTTCTTCTTAAGCCGCAAACAAATGTTTTTAAAAACGCACTTAACAGAGCCACTGTAATGAATTTACTAGCTCTTTACCAAAATGGACCCACATATTATGTAATTATGTAAATTTTTACTTGGTATGGCTCATTTGTTATGGCTCCAAACCGTTCATTTTTACATTTTTATGGCTCAGAATATTACTCGTAAGCAAAGACTAACTTTTCAAAGTATCGTTAAATACATGTATATATATATATATATATATATATATATATATATATATATATATATATATATATATATATATATATATATATATATATATATGTATATATATATATATATATATATATATATATATATATATATATATATATATATATATATATATATATATATATATATATATATATATATATATATATATATATATATATATATATATATATATATAAATATATATATATATATATATATATATATATATATATATATATATATATATATATATATATATATATATATATATATATATATATATATATATGTATATATATATATATATATATATATATATATATATATATATATATATATATATCTATATATATATATCTATATCTATATACATATATATATATATATATAAATATATATATATATATATATATATATATATATATATATATATATATATATATATATATATATATATATATATATATATATATAATATATATATATATATATATATATATATATATATATATATATGTATATATATGTATATATATATATATATATATATATATATATATATATATATATATATATATATATATATATATATATATATATATATATATATATATATATATATATATATATATATATATATATATATATATATATATATATATATATATATATATATATATATATATATATATATATATATATATATATATATATATATATATATATATATATATATATATATATATATATATATATATATATATATATATATATATATATATATATATATATATATATATATATATTGATATATATATTTACATTGATATATACATATGTTTATTATATTTATGCTTTTAATAATTAAAACAGTTAATATTATATATATCAATATGTAAAGAAATACCTGTATTAATTCTTTTATATAAAAGAGCACTAACAAAATATTTTTAATCTTTTAAACTTCGGCACCTTAACCACTGTAACAATAAATTGTTTACTATAATAGCACATATAAAAACTTTCACTTAAAAACACTTTGATTATTATTATAACAAATTATTGCTTTAAAATCCACTTTAAAATGATTTTTAACGAAAGAACTTCTGATTTTATACAACTCTGCAGAGCAATATTCTGAAAACCTAACTGTATTATGATCATAAAACAAAACATGAAGAAAAATTGGCTGAAATTAAACTGGATGCTTGGTAATATCAACTTTGGTGCATAAGTAGATTTTACTATGCATAGTTAAAATTATACAGTTCTTTTTATATTTAGTCCAGTCAAAGACCAGTTGAAATGTTCCCTCGCGAACACCACCTACAGGGTAAATGCACGAAGTAGAGGGTAAGTAGCACTTTAATCCAACTTTTTGTGCAAATCGGTGCTGTTTGTAAGAATTATACAGTTTCGCCTTATTTTCCGTTGAATGACTTGACTAATTGTTTAAGTAATGATAACCGTTCGCATATGTTAATTTTTCAGTGCAAGTTAACTTTATGGAAAACAATAATTTATGAAACATTTTACATATATTACAAAGTATTTGTTGAACTTGTATGTTTCACCAATAAGTATTCTTCACTTTAATAAAAAAACTAAAACTTAGAATTAAATTTTAAAACTTTTTATTTTTTATTTTCCGTACTACTGGTTTCAATCTTCTAAAGATCATCTACAGGTACTATACAGCAAATTATAGGGAATAGGTTCTAATCTAATACCTACTTAAAGTAACACAGTTTCAGTTAAAATCTACATCCCAATTCATATTTCTCTTATTAAAATCGAAATAATAATCAACTTAGCTAGTTTTGTGTTATAAAACTTGCTCAGTTTAAGTTAAACATAGTAAATTTGTAACAAATCAACCCAAAACGGGGTTATTATAACTAAAACCAATTAAACTAGCTTTAGTTTATCATTATTTTTTTCAGTGCAGACACACGCGTTCATCCATAGTGTATTTGTGTACCTTCAAATGAGCAACATACAACGAATCAAGCTCATTAGTAAGATTTGAATTGCTGAGCAGCAATGAAAGTCTCACCAAGGTTTTCAACCGACTGTTCCAGATATGTGTGACAAAGAAAGTAAATTTCCCGTCGCTCTTCCTATACGGAAACCGTATTTTCTTTCATTAAGTATTTCTGACGACTTAAGAAGCTCATAATATTAAAATTAATGAACTTCTCAAATATTTTAGCAACAACCGACAAGATTGATATGGGTTTGTAATTTGTTGAATTCGTGTTTGCAACTGTTTTGGAGTATACTGGCCATATT